>JASJET010000141.1:15360000-15957006 GCA_034092305.1 Diaprepes abbreviatus | reverse complement strand
TTTATTTTTCCTTTAGACTTTCGTGGATAGTGATAAAAAATATAACTACCCTATTCCTACGGGAAATCTATTCACAGAGTGATTATTTAATTATTTTTTTAACAGAATATAGTTCACATTGGATGGTGTAAAATAATTAATATTTGTTCCATTACACTACGATGGATTTTCAGCTACAATTTTTGGTCGAATATTTAATTTTTTACCAGTGATTTTATTTGGTGACCCACGAAGATTTCCTATTTGATTTTAGCGTCACTGAATTAGCGAAATTTTTCTTTTAGACAAGAGAAAAACTCATCGCCATTTCTCTCGATAGTTTTTCCATAATATTAAGTGAAGACGAGTTTTATGTGCAAAAGTGACAAACACACACACACACACATATGTATATATATATATATATATATATATATATATATATATATATATATATATATATATATTTAGATTATTACTTCGAAACCTATTATATAGGGTTATTCACCCGTGACTTTCAAAAAGTTTTACTTTTGGGATATATGGAGGTCTAATATAGTTACTTTGTAAAATTGTTTTCATATTATACTGAACATATTAAACTTGTGTTATTTTTAAATGGAACTCTATGAATAATATTGCATTTTTGGATTCTCCGATCAAAATAAGTGCCTATTTTAATAAGATTTATAGTACCTTAACCTTAAGTGTTTTTCAATAATTCGAATTTTGACAAAATCTCACCTAATTTTCATGTTTGAAAAATTTTTCAGTAATGTACTCGAAATTTACAGTGAAGTGTAATAATAAATCATGTTTAATATACCAATTATAATAAAGTTGTTACATTATGCAGAGTGTCCAAAAATTAAAACCAATCAAATTAGAGCTTTAAGTGGCTCTAACTTGATTAATTTAAATAGAACGCTATACTTTTTACCTTACCATAAAATGTACCTTTTAAATACCTATCGAATGGTATAAGGGTGTTTCTATAGCTAAGTCTTTGCGTTTTCATAGAATACGTCAAATAATCGTTTTTTTTTTGCAATATTTTGTGTTTTTTGAATTAATTATCTAATATATCTTGTTGCCTATGCCATTTAGAAACATCAGATAATTCATTTAAACTGTCAGTTTAGTCTGTAAAGCCTGTGCTATAATAGTGGTATTATTTTTTGTAATTGTGAAATTTCGTTTATTGAATTGAATTATTCCAATATTGTTGTGTTATTGCTTTGTTAAAACGAAGATTTATCCAAGAAAGAACATATTGATATGATTTTTATCCTTGGAGAATGTCATCAAAATTGTTTGTTGGCATCTCGAGTCTATGCTCAAAAATTTTCTGAAAGAAACCGTCCTAACCCAACCGTTTTTGTGAGACTATTAAACCAGTTTCGGAAAAGTGGAAGTGTTAGTTATAAAAAACCTGTTATAAAAAACCTGTCACTGAGGATGAAGAAAATGTTTTTACTGTACTAAGTTCACTAATCGAAATTTCCAATATAAGTCAGAA
The DNA here is from genome assembly GCA_034092305.1 of Diaprepes abbreviatus. NCBI lineage: Eukaryota > Metazoa > Arthropoda > Insecta > Coleoptera > Curculionidae > Diaprepes > Diaprepes abbreviatus. Next base: position 15,955,508 of record JASJET010000141.1, on the reverse strand, counting down.
TTATATATCCCAAAATACTAAGATTAGCCAAGAAAGTGCTTCAAGGATTCTTCACAAATACAGATTTCATCCTTATAAAATCCAGCACTGTCAAGAGCTTCACGGAAATGATTTTGACAGCCGAACTGAATTCTGCTTGTCCGTGTTAGATAAAGCGGCAGAAAATGAACACTTTTTGATAATGTGTTGTTTAGTGATGAACGTACTTTTTATAACAATGGTTTCGTGAATAGACACAACTTCCATTACTATTTTGATTCAAATCCGCATGAATACAGAGTTATGAGAAACCAGAATAGGTGATCGGTTTGGGGGGGGGGGGGGGGGGAGAAATACTGGGTCCATACTTAATTGGACTCTACCTTTTTGAAAGACCTTTAAATTGTTCGATGTTTGGCGGTTTCCTTTTACACCAACTTCAGTGTTATTAGGAGATGTCCTTTTAAATATTAGAACAACTATGTGACGTCAACTGGATGGAGCTCCACCTCATTATCATCGCGAGGTTCGGCAATTTTTAAAGGTCAACTTCGAAACAGGGGAATTTGGAGAGATGGATTTCAAAATTGATCCCCGAAATCTCTGGATTTCACTCCACCAGATTTCTTTTTATGAGGATACATAAAAGGAATTGGCCATAATGCGTCCCCGACCACACCACAAGATATGAGAATATGCGTAGGAGACGCTTTTCAAACTCTAACCCTGCAAATGTTGCCCAGAGTTAGCAGTGGTTTCGGTAAAAAAGAATATGTAAGTGTTTGGAAATGGATGGTCGATATTCCGAACATCTACTATAAATATTTTGCTTCTATTTTGTGCTATCGTCAATATGTTATTACCATTATTGCTGTTATGGCCTTTTGGACTACTATAAATTGCGTTCCGAGTTTCTGAACATTTGTAAAGATATTCCTGATTATTATTCTTATAGTTGTAAATTACCTATCATTTCCAAATGCCATAGGCAACTGGCATATCCTGTTAAAACGCGAAAACTTAGCTATAGAATACCCTTACACCATTCGGAAAGTACATTTTCTGATAAGTTAAAAAGTATAGCTTCCTATTTAAATTAATCAAGTTATAGCCACTTACAGTTATTATTTGATTAGTTTTAATTTTTGAACACCCTGTATAATATAGCAAGTTTATTATAATTAATATATAAAACACTTCACTGTAAATTTCAAGTACCTAACTGAAATACTTCCTAAGTATTTGAAATAATGAAAAATTAGGTTAGATTTTGTCAAAATTCAAATTACTTAAGAACTCTTAAGGTACTATAAACCTTATTAAAATAGGCACTTATTTTAATGGGAAATCCAAAAATGTAACAATATACAGGGGGTTCCATTTAAAAAAACACAACTTTGATACTCTCAGAGCTTTTGGGACACCCTGCATAATATGAAAATAATTTTAGAAAGTAAGTATATTAGACTCCCATATATCGCAAAAGTAAAACTTTTTGAAAGTCACGTATTTTGGCAGCATTATTCCGTGCCGTATAGGGTGAATAACCCTGTATATTACAGATGACTGGGAGATTTTCCCTATGGTCTTTTAAGGAAACCACCTACCTGCTGATTTTTTGTATGCGCTTTTAGTATCCCAAATGCACGAGATTCTATATTATTTAATTTTTTTCCATTGAAATCACTCATTTGCAACGTATCTTTGAATATTTCATGCATATATCGTTTCTATTATATACAAGAATTATGATACTTTGGATTTTTGAAATAATATCATTACGGATATAGCAAGTTTGGAAATGTCTGTATTCGGTGGTGAGAAATTGATAACGAATCAATTTCGGCAACTAATGCTCTTGCCGGCATTGACATATTCTTACTTACTTAGTCTTTTTGGACTTACTTGTACTGCTTTTAATTCAGATCAAATAAAGTCATAATCTGATGCATGAACTCCTGGTTAATTTAAAGTTATTAGAATTGTGGGATTCATATGTTAAATATCTGTTTTTTTTTGATCCGTAATATATGACGTATATTAAATTTCAGGCACCTATGATTTATTCTGAATATATAGAGAAAAAATAAAAAGTTTTGTTCGATTATTATTTTCACACCTAATTTGAGTTTATGCGGCGTTTCTTAAATTTGAGAAGACATCGGTCCATCACATCAGAGATAACAAAATTATTGAAATAACTTTTTCCAACGAAGGTCTTGGCTCGAATTTACAATTTATGATAGTAATTGACTATATAGAAAAAGAAAACGCAAAACTTTCACACTTAAATATATCAAAAACTGGGCTAGTTTTTGCGGCGTTTGGTAACTTTAGACGATATATGGATCCATCAGGGTACATCAGAGATGTGACAGCATTTGATCGTAGAAGGGATTATTTTAAACACTGGTTATGCAGGTCACGTAGCGTTCTTTAGTAGATCTCAAATGTCCCGCTTCTCCTGAATTTTAGATCGTAACATAAGATTATTGCTGTTTAAAAGCCAAACGTGCATTCCCCCGAAACCCCTCCGATTCTCGCTGGTAAGTTGGTAACTATTGCGCGTCTATATAACCCTGTAAAGATGAATTCCATTCTTGAAAGTTTCGGTGTTCTCCTCCATAGGGGGTACTAGCAAACCCATGTTAGATATTTAATTTTTGAATTGGCCTGTGCCTAAATCTGAGCATTTTCATCTTATTTTTTCTACAAACTATTCTACGTCTTTCTATAACTGATAATATAACCGTGCTAGAAACTATTCACTCATCTTAGTTGCTTTTGGTGTGATTAACTCGCTCTTTTTTTCTGTGAATAGAGAAACAGTCATTATACGAATTCTTTGAACATGTAATCAAACGAATATATTGCATTATAGTGATTTTATTTGATTATTCTCTTGTTTCCTAGTAAAGGGAGACTGGTTGAATATTTATAAATATTCTAGGAAGTTTAGGCCACATGGTGCTAAATCCATTCTAGACCTAATTTTAACGGCTTTACATAATTTAACTAGGAAGCAATTTCTTCGACAGTAATAAAAATGTCTAAGTTTGTTAATTGATTTATTTTTCATTACATTCATATACATTCTCAGTCCCCATAGTTAAAATTCGCTTACAGATTTATTATTTAATTTAATATCAAAATTTTATTATATTTTTCAATCCTAGATTGGAACAGACTATAAGATGAGATCGGTTGGTAAGAACTTTAAAATTAGTTATTCAAGGCTACTTAAAGCAGAAAAATAGACAAGAGATCTTTTTACGTAGGTGGAAATTTAAGGGATAAATTTTTTGCACTGCAAAGAAATATCTTATATAGTGTACGATAAATTATTAACCAACGAAAATGCTAAAAAAAAATTTAAATGTACTTTTTGTCTCCTAGAGATATAAAAAATGTTTTTTGATTGTATCAATCTCCTGACATAGTAAATAATAATTTTTATTTAAAAAAACTCAGAACAATCTTGTATTGTTTTAAAAACGATGATAACTGCCAGCTCCATATTTTAGTATGTATGCCAAGTTAAAATTATTCCCAAAAAAGATGGCCGTTTGAATCTAGAAATGTCACATAATAGAAACCAAATACTTTAGTTTCAGTCAAACTAGCCTCAGTTGACAATAAATGGTTTAAATCGACAATTCCAACAACAATAAGTTAACCAAATTTGAAACCTTAGAAATACAAGAATAAGAATATACTTTTATTATCAAATTGGCGAAAATGTATAATTTTTATTATTTTTGAGGGAAATTAATTGATGTCAGAACTTTATAACCATCATTTTATTTTTGATTTTTCTACATAAAAGTTTATTTGTTGAGATATCTAGAAATAAAAATTGCAAAAATATACACAAGCAATGCTAATCAATAAGAAGAGCTCATGGCGACTAGATTATATTTCAACCTTTGTAGTGAATAAAAGTTTACATTCAACTATATCGACTTTGAATCATTATATTCAATATGGACCTCGACATTTATACACACCTATCTCTTCTAATTTTGTCGTTGATATTACTAATCTACAACAACCAAAAAATATTTTTGTAAATAAAATTTTCTGACATCATTGCATCATCAGTCATAAAGAAAAGTGGAGTCATCAAACTAAGTCAGTGGTTACATGAATTTTTCTTTTCTTTTATTTAGTGGTCCAGGTTAAAAGATTATAAAATTAAATATATTAAATTGTTTTTCACAGATCATAAATTCCAAACTAAAAACCATTAGCTATTAAACATAATTCACTGTTATTAAGTTTCCCTTTCCGTTAATTGAAGGCCATTAATGAAGGCTCAAGGACTGGTAATCCAAATAAATATTAAAAGTTAGTTAACGGTAATCCAAATAAATATTAAAAGTTAGTTAACTTTGTTATTATTTATCTCTGAATTAATTTTTTTTCAATTTCAAAATATTGCCAAAGTTCAATAAAAAAATTAATATTTATTAGCTGAACGCCAGGTAAAAAATAATTATAATAAATTATAATTATTTCTTACCAATTTGAAAAATTTTCAATTTTCAAAATATTCTATATAGATACAAATGTGTTCCTACCTGTTAATTGACTCATTCTCAGGTGAGTTCAGTTGTTTATAAGATCTTAATCAGACAATCAATACACAGAATGATTAAAACAAAACATATAAATTTTATTTAACAATAAAAAACAAATGACACAATTTTTTAATAAATCTTAGATGATATAAATGGTCAATGTTTTTATATAAATAATAAAACAAAATATTTACTTTTCAAAATAATTCTTGACTTAGCGAAGTTAACCATTCCTTAATGGGACATGACAATAAAAATAAAATACGTAATAATTAACATTTGAGACATTGGTTACTACAAACGTTAGTTTTATTAACATTAATTAATATTAAACCAATCAGCTTAAATATATTTTTGCATTAATTTTGACTGAAGTCAAATTGAAAGTAAGCGAGCCACCAGACATATCACGATGCCATATTATTTTATTTTTACCAATTTTAATTAGAGTGCGGCCAAGAGATTGAATACAATGCAGATTTACTTTAAAATATATAAGATAAATTAATTCTTCGATAACCTGGAACGATCCAGAGAACAAATAGTTACTAAAATATAGTGGATTTTACTATGAACAGTAAATGCTATTCTCTAAACCAACCCTAACTAATATCAAAAGAATAATTAAAACATAACCAAAGTAACAGCTATCAAATACTAAGAAAAAAAATCAATATTTACAAAAAATAACAACAAATAGCTTTAAAACCTAACATGAAACTTAACAATAGACTAATGCAGTCAATTTAGGTATTAATGGGACTTAAAACAGCACACCATGGCAAGATTCAAAAAAAAAACATTAAACTTACAATTTAAGAATTAATTTTGAGCTCAAACTCCAATAAATCAAAAATCTATGAAAGCAAGTTTTAATAAATTGCAATTAATGGAGCTTAAACTGAGTTCTTTTTTGAGGTTAAAAAAATGCTTTGTTTGAAACTTGCAGAGCTGCTAAAATCCCCGTCTCCCGGTTTATTCTAATAGAAAATAACTCAATAAACTACAAAACGGATATAAGATAAGGTAACTCAATAACCTAACCGAATTACCAGAACTATTTAAACAATTTTCCACCCAAGAACTAGCATTTGGTTCATTTTTGAGCTGTCATTCTTTTAAATTTTGGACACTTTTAAAGGAAAAAGCGTTGTGCCCATGAATGGGTCTTTGAAACAAATAAGGCCGAGGTCATTTGCCTTGACTTTTACTTTTCTTGTTGAAAACAACTTAAGAGCTGTAATTTTCAAATTATCTGGTTCCTCCTTTGGATATTTGGGGTAAAGCATAGTTAAAATTGTTCCAATAATTGAGTTTAGTTGTTTAGATACCTTATTTTTTACCTGTTTACTGTTTATGGAATTATTTCTACTGGAATAAGACGGAGATTTTAGCAGTTCTTCACGTGTCAATGAGGGAATTTTTTAACCCCTCATAAGAACTCAGGGTACGACCCATTAATTCCTGTTTATTAAGGCAATCTTTTATATATTTTTGATTTATTAAATTTTGAGCGCAAAATCCTTAACGAGTGAGTTTGGTGACAATTTGAATCTGGTATGTTGTTTTAAAACTTATTATTTTCTCTTAAATACCTATTCTATCTATTAGTAGATTATTAAATGCAAAGGACATTGTTGTTTTTTTTATGAATAACAATCAATTTCTCTTGAATTTTTTTAGTACTCGATAGCCGATGCATTAATTATTCTTTTTGTATTGGTTGGGAGTAGCCTCTGCTATTTATTGTAAGATTGGAGCAGATTTGCTCTTTGGGTATATTACGACGGCTCCAATTCGTCGGAGAATTAATCTACTTATATATTCTAAAATAAGTCGTAATTGTGTTCAATCTCTTGGTCCCATTTTGGATTTAAAATTGGTATAAACAAAATAATATAGCAGCGTCATGTTTGGTGGCTCGAATATTTTCCGTTTGAATCCAGTGTGATTTTTTTTCTGTTATGTTACAATGATTAAGCATTTGAGACTGGCTATATTAAATTAAAATACAAGAGTGACTCAGTAAAAAATTTATTTATTTTTATTCAATTAAAAAGTTAATGCCAAATTGTGTATCCTAGCCTTCTACATATTATCATGGTAAATATGGAGATTATATTTTGATTTATTACTTTGGCTTTGGAGCATAATTAAAAAAACAAAATGAACTTTTATAGTAACCAATGTTCTCAAATGCCAGTGATTATCTATTTTATTTTAAAATCCTTTTTAATTATTGGATGGTTAATTTATTTGAGTAAGTGATTATTCTGTAAAGTAAATCTTTTGTTTTGTTGTGTATTAAACAAAATATATGTGATCACTTGGAGTCAGAATGGATTTACTGAACTTTTATTGTACATTTATATATTTTTTCTCAGAGATGCTTATAAATTCAACAGTTTCAAGCAGTATTTCAGTTCGTGGACTTTTCCACAAACTTTATGATCACTTTCGACCTATTTTTTCTGAATATGTAGAAATTTTAGATTCTAGATTTAAAAAGAAAAAATCGCTTAATAGTTGATTATGATTTCTTGTCTATTTAACAAGGGTTGTTTAATAAATTAATTTGCATTTCTTTTAATTTAATTTTTAAAAGTAGTTTTAGACGTTCTTTTTTTGCAGGGATTTTTTTTACGTTTTCCTTCTTTTTCACTATTATCTTTGTTTACATTTTTAGATTTCCTTCCTTTTTGTGGATTTCAAATAACCTTCAGTTATCAGTTTATAATCCCCGATATTTAACTAGTACCTCTAAACCACTACCCGGTTAGAAGTGTTGCAGCCGGATATGTACGAGACTATACAGCTAGCGGACTTACCTTCGCAATAACAGTCAAACTTAATATTTTTTCTATTTTCTATTTTAAATGATATCAATCTAAATAATTTTGTAAATTAACGTTTATTCATTTTTTTGTAAGACGTTGCGCAATTTTCTTGTGTCCTATCCCATGATTATGGAACATTTGTTATGTTTTGATGCCAGTAGGTATTATAGTTCGTAATATTTCAAATTTCATTTGAACCTTCTATATAATATATAATTACCTTACTTAATATTTATAACAGTTATGTTACCTTAGTCTATTTCAATTTATGTTCTTTTTTTGTTTTAATTTATTTTACAATTTAATAATTACGAAGTATTAAGTTTCACAACTACTTGGATTTGAAAATTAATGATTTTTTAAACTGGAATTTTATTTATTCAGTATCCCGCTTTATGCTAGGAACACAGCTACACATTTGACTATTCGATTAATTTTTTTATTATTATTTATTGTCAAGTTTTATCTGATAAACATGCTCACTTGGGCATGTAGTTTTTTCCTTGTACTGGCGTATTTATATCAAAATTTAAATTTAAATTTAAATTTCATTTATTTAAATATTTATAAGAGTATGGTTGAAAGCTAGTTTCTAGCGACATCGTGGAAGGTTTCCGCATGCAACCTAGCTATAGATGCATTAGCGCCCTGAATAACCCACCCTTACTCTCCAGAAAGGGATTAGTTTGGCATATTTGTCCGCTAGTGTGGCTAATAACTGTCAACTAGATTCTGGTGATATTGCTTTATTATTTATTTTGGTAATATCACATTACTGAATTTCCTTTCATTTAACTGTGAGGTTTTGGAATAAAATTCAACATAGCAATATTTTTGAGGAAAATTATCAGATAGTCCATTACCCCCAAAGCAAGTTGCCTTTCACTGGCGTAATTGTCTTTAATATTTTATTTGCACAACAAACGTGTCAAGAGAAAGTCTCATATTGTTTTACAAAATAATTCATGATTTAACAGTGCATGTTGTATTGTGGATATTTCGTCTGGCCTAGAAGTAAATTTGCAAATATGCAGGACTTTGTGAAGAAGTGAAGCCTGGAAATCCCACTGTCAGATTACGACACATCCTATTTGAAATTGACGTTGAGCAAGACGTAGCAGTAGCGGAATACCTAAATCTTAGGAGTATAAACTGGGATCTCGTTCAGGAGGAACTAGGAAGTAGAGTCGTAGGGTTTTTATCGAGATACCGTGACGAAGTTGCCAAACAAATCAGTGATAGACTTCGAGATTCATTTGAGGCTAGCTGTCAGATAAGATGAAGGCCCATATCCTGTTGGAACTCTCAAATTGAGAACCACCGGAAATATGTTCGGAAGGTTTTTAAAAAGCGCTAAAACACCGAGTAGAACTTAACTGGGAAGAATATAAAACTGTTCAGAGAGAATATAAGAAACAAATCAGGGATTTACAGAGAAACCTGTGGAAGAGATGCTACGAGGGCATAGAATGTAAACCCTAAGCATCACGGCTCTGCAAAATATTGTCTAGAGATCTTGCTGCCCGCATTGGAGCACTGGTTCTTCTAAAGAAGCTATTAAGAGTGCACTACCAGGCTCAAATCAATACGAAGTCAAAATTGAAAAACAACTGATTTTCCCCTTGGTACACTATGACTACAAGTTAGTAAAAACGATAGTGATATATGAAAGGGTACAGTGGTCAATGGAAACCTTTGTTCCCTTCAATTCACCTGGTAAAGATGGTATATTCCCAATCTTACTACAAAACTCTTCCGAAATTATAACAAAATATTTCGTAAAATTACCTGGCTCATGTTTCAGCTTAAGGTACATGCCGATGACGTGGAGAGATACAAAAGTAGTCCTTATTCCAAAGGCAGGAAAGACAGTCTATACAAACCCTCACTCTTTCCGCTCTATTAGCCTGACCAGTTTCTTATTAAAGACTCTGGAAAGGTTGGTAGATCGACATATCAAGGAAGGAGTAATGGTGCAGTGTCAATGACATCCTTTACAATTTGTATATCAGGCGTGAAAAATCCTCAGACATTGATCTACATCCACTCGTCACAAAAGCTGAAAACGCGCTGTCGAATGATTTATCCGCCATAGGTAATTTTATAGATATCGAAGGGGCGTTTGATAATACATCTCACCATTCGATATGTGATGCTCTACAAAGACGAGGCTCTGAACCGACAGTAGTTCCGTGGGTCAGAGCAATGTTGACTGAGCTTAACAGTTTTGCAATTAAAGCACTGTAAAGAAGGAGCTGTCCACAGGGAGGAGTTTTATCGCCTTTGTTGGGGAGCCTTGTGGTGGACAGCTCGCTGAGAGAATTAAATGAGGGTTTGTAAACATAAGTGTATGCCTTGTCATTTTGTGCCTTGATAGTGATATATAAGACCTGGGGTTACCAATGATGTGAGCCCTCTGGATCGCGAAGCGATGGTGTCACAGTGAAGGGCTCGGAATAAATCCGAATAAGGCCGGGGTGGTACCCTTCACAAAAAAGAGAAAAATGGGGAGATTCCTTACAATTACATTGATGGAAAGTATACTTTAATACCAGGGTACAGTTAAATACCGGGGAATAATTCTAGACTCACGACTGAGCTGAAATGATAACATTGAGGCTAGAACCATATGTGATTTCTGGGCTTGCAAATGAGCCTATGGGTGCCCACCGAGAGTGTTATTTTGGATATACACTATGGTGATCCGCCCTATGATCACGTACGCCGATATCATATGGTGGTCTAGTACAACAAAGCGAAAACACCTCTTCAACTTGAGTTTATTTCAAAGAATGGTTTGTGTGAAAACAATGAGTGCGATGAGGACTGGCTCCTCCAGGGTGATGGAGGTACTGGTGAACCTATCTCCTTTTCACTTATACATAAAGAGTGAAACCCTGAAGGCTATATACCGTCTTAGTTCCCTAGGGCATCTGGAAACTGGAACGGATGGTTACTCAGGTGTCTGGGAGAGCGTGGTGGAGAGATGTCCATCACTTTCCATGCAAACAGATTACACAACGTCGCTCTTGAAACGCAACTACTCTCTTGAGCTACTTTTTCCAAGTAGGGAGGATTGGGAGGAGGAGCAAAATCTTCCTAGAAATGAATTCTGGTAGTTCACAAATGGATCTCGATAAGATGAAAGAGCTGGAGCCCGAGTGTTCAGCAAGAACACGGGAGTTAGAGAGTTCTACTCTCTTGGACAACGTGCGATGATCATTATAGCGGAAATTATTCTGCAGTACGGCCATCTCCGTGGTAGGAATATAAACAGCAATACTGTAATAAACATATGCTCAGACAGTAGGGCTGCGATAATGGCACTGATGTCCAGTGTCATAATTCCGCGACTAGTGTTTGAGTGCAAGGACGTCCTGAACAGTCTGACAAAGAACGGCTGCATGATCAGACTCTTGTCGGTTCCGGGTTACTCGGGTATACACGGAAATGAGGAGACGGACTGTCTGGCAAAGGTGGGGTCCGCAATTGAGCCATATGGACCCCAACCAATTCTACATGTCCCAGTTGCCATTAACAAATGGGATTTAGAATTGTTACTGGATAATAAATTTATTGAATCATGAAGGGGAGCTCCTGCAATGATGTGTGCCATGGGACATATAAGTGGACCTAGCGCACGGCTTACTAGGAAGCTTCTCTCTAAAAATTTTTGTTTGAAAGTTTTTCTATCGGAATCATGAACTTAGAGGCTTCGTTCGCCGACGCGAAAGACCAAGCTATGCTTCTTTGTTCTCTTGAGATTTCTTTCAAAATTTAGCAGATTATTACCTTTTATTTTTGCTTAAGCATATTAAAATTTACTTGTAGAGAATACATTTATTTGACTTTTGACGATAATATTCATTTTACAGCAATTTTTCTGAATTTATTATATGCCATTTTGCCACGTAGGGATGAAGATGGCATGTTGTTTCTAAGAGGTCACGCCCGAATCCATGAAAACTATCTTAACGACCTGCTGCTGGTCTAAATTAACTACTTTTTTTTTATCTAAACTAGCTATTGTTAAATCTTTTTGGCAATCTAATATTATATTAAGCGTTGTATTGACTAGTTTTATGATTTTTAGTAATAACAGCAGGGTAAAACGTATCTAAAAGGTACTTGCTATTGTGTAATCCATTTTTCAAGCTGATAGAATGCTAATTTGAGGGAACTTGGCTGACAAACACTTTACAAAACACATTGGGGTCAAAGCCAATTCGTTTTTATCTTAATTACCTAAACATATCGTTAATCTCTTTTTATTTTTAAGTATATATTTAATATAACTAAAAAGGACAGAACCTACTTACCTATTAAATATATCATTATTCTATAAGTAGTGTCTTTATGGTTATTCACCATTCAACTGAACCCAATCACAAGACTCATGTCTGTGCCGGCTCGCCGTCGCTAGGATTATACCTAGCCTCAGGCAGGAAAAGCTTAGTGTAACAATAAATATAACAAAAGAAATCACATTTCGTCACGAGTTGACACCACTTGTCAGGACTGACGAAACGACATTGCGACCATGTCCTAACTTCTGACTCACAAAACTTCTTCGCCATGCGGAAGTAACGTGAAGCGAAAGTTTTGTAAAGCTGCAAGGCAGTTGCCGGGAGTAATCACTTTTAGCGATGTTGTAACTTAGGCGATGTTACGCGTTGAAGATTTGTAAGGTATCGCGCCTAGTCTATGCAATGAGAGACCGTAAAAATTTTGTGTCCTGGCTGAACATGGAGTAAAGAACCTAGGTATTTTCGTTCTTGAAGCACTTTCCTACTTCGAGTACTATTCTTCGGTTTGGGCCGAGCTACACTCGTGATTCCCAGTACTAGTATTTGACGGATAGCGAGCCGCTTATTCCAGTTACCGCTGCACGCGCTCAGTCTTATTAGCTAAAAAAGGCGACGAAAGAGAGGTCCTGAACCGTGTGTGCTCAATCGCATCAGTTGAGAAAGCAACGTTACAATGTAGTATAGTTAAACTTGGCCATCACAATACCTAACAAAACTTCAACTCGTAACATCGCCTAGGCTACATCAACGCTAAAGATAATTACTGCCGGCAACTGCCTTACAGCATTACGCAACTTTCCTTTAGCGTTAACTTTTGCATGGCGAAGAAGGACAAGACATGGTTGTAATGTCGTTTTGTCATTCCTGACTCTTCAGACTAGTGCCGTCAACTCGTGACGACGTGTGATTTCTTTTGTCATACCACTGTCCTTTTAATTTCTTATTGTATTACTGTGGTAACTTTTAGTATCTGAATATCTTTGTTAATTTAAAAAAAGTTAAATGGTGACAGTGCTTTAATTTTTAAAATTCCGGTTCCTTAATAACGTTTAAAAGAATTTTAACGTTGATTTTTTTTTATACAGGGTGTGTACAGGGCAGATTCAGTCTCTCTCTTTGGGGAATATCACAAGAGTACATTATGACAAGCGAAATCAAGTTTGTTATATATTTAATTCTCCTTTCAGGCAGAGAATATGAAAAATATGTACATAAACAATTTATTTCCTGCAAATATCGCTCTGGTTCTCTCTCCATACGCGTTTCGATTACCTCATGACCTCGTCAGTGGAGTTGATATTTGCAGAAAATAAACTGTTTATATATATTTTTCATAATCTCTGTCTGAAAGGAGAATTACATATATAACAAACTATTTAAATACTGCAGAAAGATGTCTTTATTTTTTACTGAAATTTTGATTTTTTAACAAGCGAAAGCAAGTTCTCGACGAGGGGGTGGACTCTAGCGACATTCGCGTTTCTAATGCAGTAAGCTGTAGTGAATCAATTTTTTTGAATTCGAGGCTCTAGTGTGAGGGGCAGGGTCGGGTCTATTTTTCTGAATTGGAAGCTCTTAGGGGGCGGGCAATTGCAAGCGAAACCGAGTTATTGATTGGGGGGGGGGGGGGAGATGCCAGCAGCATTAACATTCCTAGTGTAAGAGCCAGGGTTTTGTCTATTTTTTTGAATTTATAGCTATTGGGTCCCCCTCATGAGTAGTGAACATAACCCGATCCTCTCCATCCCCCACCCCTCGACCTTGACCTTGACATTGCCCCACCCCTCTGTGGCCCCGCCCACATGTCCTTGCCATTGACCTTGAAAGTGCACGTGTGCCTTGTCCTTGGCCTTGACCTTGTGTTCAAGGTTGTGTGTGCGACCTTGTCCTTGACCTTGCTCGAGACGACCTTGACTTTGTTGGAGGTCATCTTGAGTGTGTGACCTTGAAGATATGTTACGTGTTTTGGGGTGACCTTGAATGGTTTTATATAAGGTATGGGGCAGTTTCATTCATCAGTTGGCTCTGACTTGTATAGGTAGTACATGTGTTAATATTTGACAAATCATGGCATATGTTTGTGAAAATTGCGGTTCTAAGTTTACTAATAGTTATAATATGAGACGTTATAAAAGAGAATCGTGTGCGGCGAGATTTAATGAAGTGCCTGGAGGAAAACCGCTCCGAATTGAAGAGTATACATCGACGATTCCGGTAATTAATTGCGCTACATGTAATGTAGATGTTCCAATAAATCATATGTCAGCGCATAAACGAATACAACAACATAAAAATAATTCATGTTTGCCGGTATGTCATGGTGTGCAACTCGTTGAATGTGCCTTCAAAAGGAGAATTGCAACCTATCGGGTTAGCAGTGATATGAAACATTCCGATTACGTAATGTTCTTTGTAGACATTAAATCCAAGGTAGTGGAACTTGTTAATAATTTATTGCGTGTGCATCATGCTTTAAAAGTTAACATGACAGCTGTTGGCGAGTACATGCTTCCATCACAAGAAATATTCAGTGAAAAATCCTTCAACACTGCTAATCAAATAATTAGTGTAGAAACTGATTTGGATGCCGTTTACCATTCTTTTACCGAATTAATAAAAACGCAGGTGACAGAGTTCCAGGAGAAAGATTCAGGTATGGAAAAATCAAAACCCGATATATTAAACTGATTTTTATATATTATTTTTCTTGTTATAGGATGGGCTCTTGTGCGAATTTTATACTTGGAAGTTAGTATCAACAAGTATATGCCTATGGGTGGCTCATCATACATCAAGTTGCAGTGTTCTATTGAAAAGAAAGGAGCTGTCGTCAATGCGATTAACCAGGACGAATTTTGCTTTGCGTGGGCTGTAACATCAGCATTGTTTCCTCCAACAGCAGTGCCTTCACAGAAGACATCCTACCCCCATTTTTCTAGAGTGCTAAATGTAACAGGTATGGATTTTCCAGTAAAATTACGTGACATTAAAAAATTTGAGGAAATGAACAACATATCAATTAACGTATACGGTCTGGAATCTAAATATGAAAATAATGAAGTAATACATGAAGTTATTGGTCCACTGAGGTATGCGTCAAAAAAGTTGGATAGACATGTAAATTTATTGTTAATTACAAAAGACTGTAGTAGTAAAGATGGCGGTGAACATTTTTGTGATACGACTTGTTCAAAGAGTCATTATTGTTGGATTCGGGATTTATCACGTTTAGTTTCAAGTCAAATTAGTTGAAAACAACATAAAATATATTTCTGTGATGGTTGCCTCATTTATTTTAGTACACCGTCAGCTTTAACTTTACATCAAAGCTACTATTGTAACTACATTTTCACGCAAACACCCTCAGTGGATTTAAAAATCGATAAATTTGGAAAGAGTGTGCCGGAAAATATTTTAAAATTCGAAGGTATAGAAAAGCAAATGCGCGTTCCATTCGTGGTTTATGCAGATTTCGAATCTGTTTTAAAACCCGTTGAAACGGTACAACCAAACCCACAAAATTCTTCCACTGTAAAAAGTTTTAAACATGAACCATATTCTTTTGCTTATTTAATTAAATGCTCTTTTGACGACTCACTTTCAAAATTTGAGTTATTTCTGGGGAATAATGCAGCTCAAGTCTTTGTGGATCGTATCGAGTGTGATTTAAGGGCTCTATATAATACATATTTAAAAGACATTAAGCCTATGAAACCGTTAACGCCTGAAGAAAAAAGGGAGTTTAATGATGCTAAAATATGTGGTATATGTGAAGGCCCTTTTGAAGACGGTGAGATTAAAATACGAGACCACTGTCACATAACTGGAGCAAAAAGATTTGGTGCTGCACATTCCGTTTGTAATTTAAATTATAAATTACCCTCTTTTATCCCTATCATATTTCATAACTTAAGCGCTACGACAGCCATTTATTTATAAAAGAGTTATGTAAATATGGGGATAAAATTGGTGTTTTGGCTCAAAGTAAGGAAAAGTACATATCATTTACCAAAAGCATTTATGTTCACGATTATTTTGATAGTAAATGTGGAAAAGTCAAGAGGAAATATTTAAAGTTGCGATTCATTGACAGTTTTAAATTTCTGTCAACATCTTTGGAAAATTTAGGCAGCGGTTTAAACGACGACGATTTTATTGAAACGCGGAAACATTTTTCAAATATCAACCAATTTAATTTGATGGGTCAAGAGGGTGTTTTTCTCTATAGCTTTATTGACTCTATAGAAAAAATGGAAAATACATGTCTTCCAAGTAAAGATCAATTTTATGATAATTTACGGGAAGAACATATTAGCGATCAAAGCTATAGAAGAGCAAAAGAAGTATGGCGCTTGTTTGGGTGTAAAACTTTGGGGGACTATTCGGACGTGTATTTAAAATCAGATGTGTCGCTATTGTGTGATGTTTTTGAGCAATTTCGGAATAATTGTTTAAAATTCGATAAACTGGATCCAGCACATTACTATACCCTTCCAAGTTTATCATTTGATTGTATGCTACGTATGACTAAGGTGGAGTTAGAGCTCTTAACTGATATAGACATGATACATTTTTTTAAGAAAGGTATACGCGGCGGCATAAGCCAGTGTACAGAAAGGAAGCACATCGCTAATAATATTTTTTTACCAGACTATGACCCAACAAAACCTTCTTCATTTATAACATACCTTGATGCTACAAATCTATATGGTCATAGTATGTCACGAGCATTACCATATGGTGGTTTTCAATGGTTAAGCGAGCGCGAAATTCTGGATTTAAATATTATGGCTGTTGGTGATGACAGTTTACATGGCTACGTTTTGGAAGTGGATGTGTATTATCCGACTGAGTTGCATGATGCACATTCTGATCTTCCATTTCTAGTAGAAAATATCATACCGCCAACAGAAAACGCCAAATTGCCGAAATTAATTCCTAATGTACAAGATCAAAAAAAAATACATTGTACACTATAGAACTTTAAAACAAGCCATCGCCAACGGCTTAGTGGTAATGCAAACCCATCGAGTATTACAGTTTAAGCAATCAAAATGGCTAAAATCGTATATTGATTTTAATACCAATTTACGTAACAAGGCCACCACAAAATTTGCAAAGGATACTTTTAAATTAAAAAAATAACGCTATATTTGGTAAAACTATGGAAAATGTGGAAAATCGAAAGGATATAAAATTAGTAACACATTGGGATAACAGTGTAGGCAGAAATAGAGCTAGAGCACTAATATCCCGCCCCAATTTCAATAGTAGCTCGATATTTCCCGAGAACTTTGTTGCTATACATATGAATAAAGTTAAAATATTGTACAATAAACCAATTTATATCGGATTTTCCATATTATATAAATCAAAGACTGTAATATACGATTTTTATTATAATTTTATTAAATCCAAGTTTGGCGATGATGCTTCGTTACTTTACACCGATACTGACTCGCTTATATTAAAAGTGTATACGGAAAACTTTTATCAAACTATATCAGAAAACCCCAAAAAATTTGATACATCAAATTACCCCGAAATTAATAATTTCAACATAATTAAA
This sequence comes from Diaprepes abbreviatus, assembly GCA_034092305.1. Classification (NCBI taxonomy): domain Eukaryota; kingdom Metazoa; phylum Arthropoda; class Insecta; order Coleoptera; family Curculionidae; genus Diaprepes; species Diaprepes abbreviatus. The sequence continues at coordinate 15,938,236 of JASJET010000141.1, read as the reverse complement.
AGTAATTCTGTAGTTGGTAGAATGAAAGATGAGTTTCCTGCTGATCCGATAATAAGTTTTTATGGTACCGGCGTGAAGGCTTATTATGTAAAGTCCATTAATAATGAATTAAAAAAGCCAAAGGTACCAAAAAATGTGTTATCGAGAAAGACCTTCATCAGGAAGACTACCAAAGAATTGTTGAAGGGGTGGTTTGATATTAAGAAAGATGAAGACATTTAGAAGTGAATTACATAACGTTTATACCAACATAATAAATAAAGTAGCATTGTCACATAGCGATGATAAACGTTATGTAATTCCCAATTCAACCAAAACTCTACCTTGGGGGCATGCAGACATAGATTTTTACAAAACAGACCCGGAAGAAAACTGAGCAAATTTAGTCACCGTGTTGGAATCATTTCTAAGTCAGGACAGCACGTAATCTGGAAAATCCATATTTCATTATTTGTATTGTTCTTAATATTTCTATTGAACATACAACATTAATATGTAACGATAGTATTGTAATTTTTTTTTAAATAAAAAACATGTATTCATTACTTGATTGCTTTTTATTGAACCTTTATTTTAAAATTATAAATATAATGAACTGTCGACAAATAACAAACTGCCAAAGTTATTGTTGAAAAATTTGTCTAACAGTAAATTAAACGCACAGGTCTACAAGCAAATGTTTAATGTGAAACAGTTTTGCTGACAAGATCCTTCATAGTCTTTTCAGTTTTCAACATTCTAGATTTAAGTTCATCACGCAGTTCGTCTTGCCTAAGTTCATATATTGCAATAACAGTATCATCAATGTATCCTCTAAGTTCTTGACCGGTTTCAATTAAATTCTTGCGTACGTAACCTTCAAGTTGGTTTCTGAATATATCTTTAATAACAATTGTTGAGTCATGTAAAGCTTTCTGCGTATCTTGCACACACTGAGCAAGGTTATTATCAACATAATTTCGTGTGGTCGCATCGTCTCCTTCAAGAGGTTCTGCTAAATAGCACAATCTTTTGTTTCCCATGTCGTAATCTCCATTAGGTGTAAGTTTAAAACCTATTCCTGAAGGACCTCGCATAAAGTTAAAATCCTTAAATTTTCTTTTGCGACCGAACTTATCAATAGTGTTTACTTCTGACATTGTTATGTGAGACTGATTTGAAACCATTAGATTTCACCCTAATATATGGTTCCATTTCATTAATAAACGGACTCTGCAGAAAAATATGGATTGCAAAACGTATTTTAGGTGATGTTTAATAAATACACATACAGATTCATTTTACTATTATTTTATTGGAAAAAAAAATTAAAATATAACAAAAGATTGACTTTACTTTTTATTAATAAAAAAATAAAAAAATATAACAAACAAAAAAATAAAAAATTAAAGAATTAAAATACATGTTAATTTCTTCTGTACAGGTAAGCTTCTTCTATGACCCATTTTCTTCCCTGCATGGCACGTTTATTGATGTCCTTGAACTGGTAGTAAACTAGTTCACAAAAGCCGCATTGTACAAATTTAACCCTGAAAAGATCAATGTAGTTGAAGTCGTACGTAAGATCATTTCGCCAGCAGATACCTAGTCTTTTACAATGATGACAATTTAAATAAAAAGCTTTTGGTATATGACTGTATGTTTTGGCTGCTTCACTAGGTTGTTCATCAGTTGGCAACATGATGTTTGAATATGTTGCACTTTTCAATCGCTGTACTCTACTTATGTATTACTTTTTAAAATAACCTTGACAGGACCAAAAAAAATCCTTGAAAATTACAACCTCGAAAACGACCCTGGCATTGACGGGTACTTTGACCTTGGCCTTGGCCTTGCATCTAACAAGTTTAAATTTTATACTTAATGCGTCGAACAAAAGGAATAAAGGTGGTGTAGTGGGGGAAATGGGCATAAAAGCAGACTTGCTGGCTCGAGCTCTTCACAGTTCGTCAGAACACCAAACAGTGCAGTAGTAAGTTAAAGTTATAGTGTGAGTTGTAGTATCGAAGATGTCATCATGTGTAAGATCTCTCTTGAATGCTCTTGACGTGAGCTGCGGATCCCACAAGACATGTTGGAAAACATCAGTGGCTTGGAAGTGTTGAGTCCGGGGGTATTCGAAAATTGGAACGGCAGGGAGCAAGAGGATGCCGAAGACAAAGCCCTGAATGATGGTTGCGACGAAGAGTTGGTGCAGTCGGCTGCGCAATTCCTTGAATTTTGGACGGAGAAGGAGCCGAAGACCAACGTAATTAGTGATGTGGTTGTGCGAAAAGCATCGCGGCCTCACAGGGAATCTTCTCCGAAAGCTTCCAAATTAAAGAAGCTTTTGACTATGCGGAAATCGGAAATCGCCTATAAAAAAACCTTTTATTCGGCGATTAAAGGTGTGCGGCAAGAAAAGAAGAAGTTTAACTTTAAGCGTCCGTCCACCCCTGTTCCATTACCCGACTTCCTGAAAACAGCGCCGCAACAGCCGTTGTCCGTAGAAGTGGAAGTGATAGAAGGCCCCGATGGACCAACAACACCAACGCCACCAACACCGGCCAGCGTAGAGCAGGAAGTAGTGTCGGAGGTAAAGTCTTCCCCAGCGCCACTGTCGCCGATATTGGGGTGCCGGAAACCTATGAAGAAGCGGTTTAAGCGGTGTTTTGAAGGCGATGAAATTTCCGTTGCTTAGTCGTCGTCGTCGTCGTCGTCTTCACCAAACGAAACCGCTTCTTCTTCTTTAATATGTTCCGAGACATCTCAACCGGAGTGGGTTGAAGACTTCACCAACTCGCAGAAGAGCAAACTATCGGACATTTATCGAATGAAAAAAAACTTAGAGAAAAAAGTGAGTGCGTGTGAGAGTAACATTTTAGAACTGGAAAGACAATTAGCGTTAAAAAAGATGGAATGTGTGCGATATAAAAGACAATTAGAGGACTTTAATAAATTATGTAGTAGGTGTTAGGTAGTTGTAGGTATTAGCTTTTAATTTATAGTATTAAGTTTGTAAATATATATATTTTGTAGTTAATAAAAAAAAAGTCTTTGAAGATTTTTATATTTTATAAAGAGAATAAAAATGACTTGAAAATATATTTTTTGTGTGTTATTTCATATAGGATCTTTCCAACATAATATTAGGTAATAAAAAAGAGTGAAAATACGCAGTAGTAATAGTTGTAAATATTTTTTGATAATATTTACGAGTATGCTAAAACATGGTTTGGTTTAAGAAGTTAAGGTTCTGTCGCCAGAACTTCTAATACTTTGCATCTCAATATTGAATGTTTTTATGGAAAAAAAAAACATAAAATATTGGTTACAAAGTATTATAACCAACTAAAACTACGATCAAAGTATTTTGTGGTCCTGAAAAAGACCGTTTTGTTGCAAAAACATGCGGCTCTTTATTGTGTTGTGGAGTCGCACGGCCCGTCATCATCAACGGCGGTGGTGGCGGTGCTGTCCTCAGCGTATTCGACTATGAACCGCCAAAGCTCTTCCCATCTGGGATCGTCCAACTCCCACTCAAGACAATCGTCTGTGGTAGAATCTACCACAGGACATTGGATGGGTTGCTATTGACTGTCAGACATGCTGAACTGAAATGATTGTAATAAGTATTGGTGGTCGTATATTTAGAGACAAATTAGTGGTGGGGGGTGAAAATAAATGTCATATTACGTATTGAGACCAAAAGTTGTTTGTGGTCTCAAATACGAACGAACGATTTTGCTGGGTTCCACCAGCACCTAAACTTTTAATACTTTGTATCTAATATTGTATATTCTATACATACAATATTAGTAACAAAGTACTAATATGTGCTAAAACTATGATCAAAGTATTTTGTGGTCCTGAAAAGGACCGTTGTTGTGTGCCCTTAAAAAGGGCCAGGGAGAGTTTCGAGTCTTTCTAAGACCCAATCGCCTGCATCGTTTAATTCCACGAGACCCGGATCGTGGTCATACAGCAGCGGAATCGGCTCATCCAAGTCGTCCCAACGTAGGACGTCAATTTCGAAATCCACCTCTTCGTCGTCGAAGTCCTGCAGATCTCCAACGTTGCCGGCGACGGTGTCATCGCTAAAGATGAGCCTCTGCTGGAGGGTCTTTCTTCCTCCATGTTCATCGTATGAGAGTTGATGTATATATGACTGTGTAACGGGCCCAGTCTCATATATATAGAACTACCCCCACCCCACCACCGGATTCTAAATGTTGTGTATTGGTGAGAGCTTATAGAATTATTGATTTCTTCAAAAACTTTAAATAAGGAATCAGATTTGTTTTTTTTTGTTTAGACAATAAGACTAATTCTTAACATTTTGTGAAAAACATATTACAAAAAAAAAATTAATAGAAACCTTGTTTGGACTGTTAACATTTTCATAGGTTCTCAAGCATATAACTTGGCACTTAAGCAACTAGACAAATCGTCGTTAAACGAATATCTCGCCCCATAAGTGACGATTATTAAACTACGATCAAAATATAATGTGGTCCTGGAAAGGACTGTTTTTGTGGCCCTAAAAGGGCCAGGGGGGAGGTTCGGGTGCCTACCGTGGAGTAATACCCAACGATAATAACACCGACCTAGGTGCAGCCCTTGGTCTTCTCATTGGCTGCACCATGAGCTCGGGCTGCCAAAGCCGTCCTGGCGGTGTTGCCGTCGCTGGTGGTGTCGGTGTTGCGGGTGGTGCCGCAGGTGCTGCTCCTAGTGCGGTACCCCCGCACTCCTCACACTTACATAGCTTGCCGGGCACGAATGGCCTGACAATGCCAATAATCTTCTTCGGTGAATCTTCCATCCTGACGTTCGAATATGTAATGATGAAATAATTCTAATACCGGCCTCTATATACATTCAAAAAGGTGGAGGGGGTAAGGTGGTGTGCATATATGCAGTATATATATGTTTGAGAATAATATGATTTTATAACTCACCGTATCTCTGTTATGGACACAAACTACCCCCCTCCACTTTTCTAGCATATAGTACTAAACTTCCTCTACATTTTTTTCAAATAAATTTTTTTGATATTTTTAACAATTACTTTGCTACATATTTACAAAAAATGCAAATTATGCATATATTTTCATTATTTTCAGGCAAGGTAAGGAAAATTTTGGAAATGTTTTGACGGAATCGTAATAAGGAAGAGTTGAAGTATATCACACTATTTTTCCCGATTCGCTAATATAAAAAAAAAATTTTGTATCATCTAGGGTGGGCTCTGGCGTCGTAACCATTAATGATAAAAAAATTGGAAAAATACATATATTGTGTGGAATTTTCTCTAGAATCCTGCTGCGCAGCGCGTTAGCGCAAGAGCGGCACACTAAAAAAAAACCCTAAGAACCTCCCCTACAACTTCCACATCTCCCCTTTGGCGCTCCAGCCTCCTAACTCGAGAATTTCAATTTTTTCGTCTAAACTTTTTTCATTTTAAAGATTTTTCAAATTTTTCACCATTGTATTCTCCTCAAAATTCTAGGTAATTAAAGTGCTTTTATTTTTTTTTCTATCTTGAATGGTTCCCGAGCTACAGCGCTTAGCTTTAAAAAATCCAAATTACTAACTTACTATAACCCTTTTCTTCAAATTTCATCTTTCCGACTTTTGAAAAATACTCTCTTTCTAATTTCCTAATATTATTTTGCTCTAAAACTTCAACTTTGGCGCGCATTCACCATTTTTCTTTTTTTTGAAAAAATTCTTTTTTTTACGTTTTTACTATCGGGAAAAATGCCTGCTTATAGTACTCGATTTCCTGTATAATTTTTTCCTATAACTTTCTTTTCCTATTCCTAACCGTTACTTTCCTACAAATTTTCTAAATCGTTGTTTTCATATTTTGCCTTAAAATTTTTTTTTGTGTTATCTAAGCTCTTTTTCCCCTTAATAAACCACCATTATCTAAACTCCCGTACTCCTTTCTTAAAGAGCGGGCTTTTCCGTCCGCTTTTTTTGTTGGGTTTCAAATAAATATAAAACTACTACTTCACTCATTACAAATTTATTGATTCAAGTACCTTATTTTAACATTATTTTGTGTTACATATAATAGATACATTAAAATATAGATTTATTGGTCACCGAACCGTTTAATACATTATAACTAAAAAATGAGTCGTGAATAACTAATGCGTACACTTTAGTGTCTTTGGGGAATTTATTCTTTCTCGTTTGGAACTCCAATTTCACATCCACTGTCGATGAGTTAATCGCTTCTGGTTGATGACTGCAATTGATAATAAAAACGGGGTTTTTCATATATTCCGCGAACGTTATCATCGGATCGTTTATTTCGCGCCCGTAGTAGCTGCTTTGGAAGTTTTCGTAATTGTAATAGGCTGCTGCGTACAGTTTCTTGGCGAAATCTAAATTCCATCTTTCGTAGGGATAAACGGTTGAATTCAGATACAGTCTAATGTCGCATACGTCGGCGTGGGTAAACTGGGTTTCGTTTTTTTCTTTCTTGGCGCAATTATTGCTGTCTTGAAACCCGACAATTATATTGCGCGGTCTTTCCAGACTTGTACTCGTTCTCAAGGCCCACACGTCGGAAGAAGTTTGTCTTAAAGCTGGTAATTCGTACAGATCCCATTTACGGTATGCCATTTGAATACTGGCATTGTTTCCACCTTTATTAATGCGAGACAGTATTTTCAATTTTTGCTTGTCGTCTGGAATGATGTGACGAATTTTCCATTCGATTTTGTCGATACTAATTTCTGCCTCTACTTCGCCGACGTAGCAATTGGTAAAAGTGCGAGCTATAATCATGATAAGCACTTGTTTTACGTTGAAAACACCTTTTGCATAAACTTTGGCGAATCCCATAAGATATTTTAAGGGTAATTTCCCGGAGAAGACGTTACTTGCCGTGTCTACGATATCTTGGTTTGCTTCGTCGAGCAAGGTATGACCTTTCACAGAATTCATATATGCTCCGGAAATTATATTACAATTTACGCGTATGATGCGTACTTTCATTATTTCCACCATCTCGGTTGATTCGTGCTTTTTGTCTCTTAACACTGTATGATTAAATCCTAACATTTTACCGATACTCGCCTCTCCCCGGATATCTATAGTATATTGGGATTTCACTTCACATTTCAGTGTATTATTATTAGCGACCAAGTAAAAGTTTTCATCGTTCTTTCCTTCAGTTGAAATCCTCAAAGCCTCCGACATAGCTTTACCTATCTCATCTATTTCATAGGCCCCAGGTGGAATCTGCAATTGTATCGGCTCGGTGGTGTAACCCTCCTTCATGTAGGCAAACTTATTGTTGCTTTCGTCCACATTAAAAATTGAATTGTATGTGTAAAATCCCAGCAATGCCAGACCATATTTGTTTTCTCTATTTAATTCGACTGGTGGATAAAAATCGGCGCTTAAGACGCTCGAGTGTCCTGTTAGTGTGAACGTATAAGACATGACTAACCATTAAAACATCACACATCTCGGTTTTATTCTTAGCGGCAACATTTAAAACGATTCATATTCACACCTTTTCTCACTGCATTAGATAGTGATGTTTTTATGCTATTTTCTGCTTTTATGCGCACATCGTTGATTTTGCAATAACAACAAAATATTTTTCTAGCCGTAAGATCCTCATCAGCCGTAACCTCGTTTAAATTGCTGCCGAAATAATGTTTGCAACCGCACTGATATTTTAATATATCGATATCGCTTTTGAGGTGCTCGGGCAACTTTTCCCAAACGAATGGAATTTCATTTGGGGCTAATGCAATCATTACTTCCTTGGGCATGTTTTCTAACTGTTTCACGGTCATTTTCCTTAATCCACCGGCTAGATGAAATGCTTTCAGTGATTGCAACATTTTAGTATAGTTATTGCGATCCATTTGCGGTGTTAATGGTGACAATGATGATGACATCTTTTACGCTGATGATTCGACAAGAAACTTTAAGCACAAATGTCCACACCAGACTGTTCCAAAATCCTGCTGACGATCGTATGTATAGTAAATAATTTTTGATGGTTCCGATCCCGTTTGTAGATATCGTACCAATTCGATCGGTGGGGGTAAATCGCCGAAGCTGTCATAATATGTTACTTTAGAATTATTTTTTCTATAAGCTACCCAATGAGTCCCTGCACCACGCGTACTATCCAAATTCACTATTGCTGCTTCGTAACGTCGAGGACCTTGTCTAGGTAATGAATCCCTCATATAAACGCCTCGAAAGTGTCCTATTCTTTTCTTTTTGGCATATTTTTCTATATCGATGTTAGATAGTGGTCTTCGAGGTAGGGATTCAATTAGTTTTTTGATCTACAATTTAAAAATGATCCCATAACTTTACGATATGGCTTTAGAAACAAACCATTTCCTTTCGATTTTAAATACAGGCCGGCACCGGTTTTATCTTCGCTGCTTTTTTCTTACAGCTTTTATGGCGCGCACAATTCCCGCTGCCCCACCGGCTAATGAACCCAGAGCTGATAACCCGGCAAAAATTAGTATTAATGGTAATATTCCACCAGTTTTAGGAACCGGTATTATTCTCGGTGTACGAACCTTCCTTTTGCCACCTGCCGCTTTTACCGATCTACGTGCTGCCGACAGAGCTATTTTAGATGCATTCATGACATTTTTTTCCAACACATTTTTCCTTCCAGCTTTTAATAATTCCTTTCGAACTGCTTGTCGAATAGCTGTTCCGAAACTGACTTTCCGAACATATCGATTTTTATTAACACCTTTCGTTTTTGTATGACGTGTGCCTTTACCAGATGTTTTTTTTGTTGATAATGATGATGGTACACCCATACCAAAACGTTGTTTTTCTTTCATAATGTTTGTAACTAACCAAGCTGCTGTTTTTTTCACCTAAACTTGAATCTTTCGATTTTACTCTATTCCAAGCACTTTGTTCGAGCTCGTAATCCGCTCGATGTCTCGCACTTATGTTTTCTTTATTATGTAAATAGGCTAAATCGTGTTTTTTGCATGCGGCATCCAAAGGATTAATGCCTGGATCACCTCTTGTTACACGTTTTATTACGTTTGTTCCGGGTCCGCAATATTGATAACCGGGAATATGTACCTCGAATGGTAATTTATTTATTAACGAATTCACAATACCGTGTCCAGTTTAATTGGAAACGTGAGACCGTCCACTTCGTTTGACGCTCGGCATCTGAATGACAGTTTTTGTGAAAATTTGCCTATAAAATATCAAATTTTCCTAAGATGCACGTTATCGATCTTAAACAAAAACTTCCTATTGACAATCTTAATGAAAAAGTCGGACTTGGATTTGAAAAGAAGATAATGAAGAGACATGGTCCTCTACTTCCTTCCTCTATTCGCGGCCTGTTAATTGGTCCATCCAATTGTGGAAAAACTAATGTCATGATTTCGCTGCTTACACACCCCCTTGGGATACGTTTCGAAAATGTCTATATTTACTCGAAATCTTTGTATCAACTGAAATATGAGTATTTAAGGAAAATTTTAGCACCCATCAAAGGTTTAGGCTACTATGCCTTTAGTGATTCCAGTAATATTGTGGAACCGTCCGATGTAAAACCAAACTCTGTATTTATCTTTGATGATGTTATATGTGAAAAACGCGATGTTATAAGATCGTACTTTAACATGGGACGTCATAAAAATATCGACTCCTTTTACCTAGCGCAAACATATTCGCGAGTGCCTAAACAGCTTGTGCGAGCCAATGCCAATTTTATTATTATATTTAAACAAGATGAGTTGAATATGAAACACATATTTTCCGACCACGTTTCACCGGATCTAACTTTTACTCAATTTCAAGAAATGTGCTCAAAATGTTGGGATAATAAGTATGGATTTTTAGTAATTGATAAAGACGGTGATGTGAAATCGGGAAGATACCGCAAAAGATTTGATAGCTATATATTACTGTAATAATAAGAGAAAACACTCATTTGATTGTTGAAACGTCCTTTGTTAACATCATGAATAACGCGATCGATTTAAAACGTAAACTAGTGGAAGCTACCAATGCCGTCAGAAAAAATTTAAACAAATTAAAGCGGCTAAAGAATTTCATGTTGTGGAATTGGAAAAGTTTTATGAATCCATTTCTAAGCCGTTGACAAATATATCTGATGTGGTCAAGCAACGTCAGCAGCAACAACATCAACAACAACAGCAACAACATTATCCAGCTACAAAGTCTCATAGTCCCAGTACATCAGTGCAGTCGACTCAAATATCAGGTTTTCCCCAACCTACACATTCCTTTCAAACCTCCATGCCTATTCAGCAGCAGCAGCAGCAGCATCGCATTTCAAAAGAAGATATTAGCCAATCGGTGTTTGATACACCCTCGACATCAACTAATACATCTCTCGCATCCGCTGACACCACAACTTCCGATACTTTAAACGCACACCTGAAAGGATTACGTTCGAAACCATCTCTATACGATACTGTATATGGTGTACGTTTTGGTTCAAAAACAGATTATAACAAAAATTTTATTGGTAATTTAGAGGTGCGTTTTCGAAATGGAAATATTGTCTTATACAAAAAAGGGAAAAATATTGCAGAATATGGTGGATCACTGGCACTTTATGATTTGTTATTTCTTCAAACACCCCCAAGTGTAGGCAAGGAACAACAATTAAGTGATAATGTACTTTCAACGTACAAGGAAATTTTGGAATCAACGAGTGCTGTCTACAACAATTTTAAAAAAAGTGATGGTTTACGGGAGACCAGATGGAATAAATATTTACGAATTATTAAACCTCTGATAATGGACACAAAATTAGGCGGTACTATTACAAGAAAAAATCTCTCTGAAAAACTACAGTTACCCACAAAAAAGAAAATATCTTCGAAAAAATTTCAGTATGTCTATTGGAACAAAGCTAAAGAGTTTGTGGATCGTTTACGTTTGTTGTGGAGTTCCAAAATCGCCGGTCACACAGGACACGAAAATGAAATTATGTCAATCATAGAGGAATTACGAGAAGAACATATAATATATTAAGCTCAATATTTAATGATATTATTCAGTTCTTTCTTCGATCTGAAATCTTTAATATTACTAATAATATGGAGCCCAGTCTAGAAAAAATCAAAATTGTTAATGAACTACATAGAACGGCTAGAAAAATTTTTGTAAGACGACGCACGATAATAAAAGGATTGTGGCAAATTGATTTCGCTGAAATGCAACAGTATGCTGATGAAAACGATGGTTATCGTTATATTTTGGTCTGTTTAAATTCTTACTCTAAATTTGTCTATACCAAAGCCAGAAAACACAAGATTGGTATAGAAGTTACTAATGCGATGAAAAGCATCATTGAAGAGGCATCATATACACCAACAAATCTGCAAAGTGATCAAGAAAAGGAGTTCTATAATACAAACTTTCAAGCCCTGATGAAAAAATATAATATAAATCATTATTCTACAAAGAAAGCTGCAATTGTTGAGCGAGTCATAAGTCTCTTGGTCAACCGAATTGTTTAAAGTTGTAAAAGTTAACGTTACAAATCCACCTACTTACTTGTTGGAATCGTTAGAAGGTCAGCCTATAAGAGGGTGTTTTTACGAATCAGAACTACAAAAAACAAGCAGTCCTGGCGTTTATCTAGTAGAAAAGGTCCTTAGACAACGCAAGAAAAATCACACCGATCAATTATTTGTCAAATGGCTAGGATTTCCCAACCACTTCAACTCTTGGATAGATAAAGCTAATATTGTTTAAATAACATATTGTATGACTATATTTTTTATTTAAAATGTAAAATAAATAAACAATATATTGTAAAATAAAGTTTTTTATTTCAATCTTCATCATTAAAAACAATGACAATAAAACATCATACACATAAATAACATTTCAATATTCTTGGAGGGAAGGTCCAATTCACCGACGACTACGACGTTATCTTCAAGGCTATGCCACTCGGAGTGCGTTCTCCTATTCTTTAACCTGCTTTCCCTTTTTTAGATTTTTTTTGAAGTCGAGCCGTACGACAGTGCGCTTAATGAGTCATTTAAAGGCTGATGATAGAGTATTTTCTGAATAACTTCAATTTTTGTTTTAAGCTCACTATTATTTTGGTATATCATGGGGAGGACATCCTTGTTAAATATATCACATATTACAACTGCAAAATTGTAAAATTTTCTATTAACAAAGTGTTTTGTCACAGCATCGTCATCATCTTTAGGTTCGCCTAAGTTGGTTATGATTTTTCCACCCATATCATACTGCCCATCCACTGTAATTTTAAAACCAATCCCTTGTGGCCCAGATAATATATGATATTTTTCATTACATTTCTGACGACCAAATTTATCAATTGTGTTGTTTCCTCGACTCATTTTCAATCTTTACTAAACTATTTTATTTTTATTTGCCCTACTTATATTAAATATTTCAGTTGAGAAAAAGAAACACTGACTATGATCTACTGGGTTGGTATGTTTATAAAAGAAATAAAACAAAACTGTGATTGTAATAGATATTTATTTACAGTTATTTAATTGCACAAATACAAAAATTATAAAAAATTAATTTTCCATGTCTTCATTTTCGTTGCTCAAAATTCTATCCCATCCGACACTATTTCGATCATCAACGTCTTGGGCTGTTGCTGTTGCAGGAACCAATTCATATTTTGCAGCAAGCTCACCAGGTAAATGTGAAATATTGACGAGATATTCTTTTAATTCTTCTTCAACCATTTCAGCACAAAATGTATCCATGTCTATGAAACCATATAAAAATTTGTCGCACAAGTGTGCCCCAGCCATAAAATTGATTGCATCCCTGATCTCGTTCTTATATTGATCTTTGGTTGCATCAATATGCGGCCAAACATTTACGCTATCTAACATATCGTGAGCCCTATTTCTTAATTCTCTCCCCAACCAAAATATGTATCTATCTACACATTCGTTGGCGGTCGTCGTCGTCGTCGCATCAGCAGACATCTTTAACAGAAATAATGAACACGCGTAAGTATTCTGACATGTGCAACTATATTTTAAATTTAATTACATCCTTTTTTTCAAACAATTTACATACAATTTACTCCAATGAGCCAAAACGTAATAATGTTCGAGTATTGTTTCCAAGAACTCTAGTGCCCTGCCCCAAAAAAGTTAGAATGTATTTACCTTTAGTTTTATTCATAATATCTACAATATCGTCAGATAGTGTTTCGGCCACACGTTTTGGCAAAAAAGTCTCAAATGTGCTATTATCACCGTCATCGTGTAAAGCCACTAAAAGAGTTTTGCCAAATCGTGTAGTCATTGAAACCATCTTTACAATTTTATACACTTTGCCTACAATCATTTCGGTAACCTTTTTTTTCTCTAAAACCTCGAAATCTTTGCTAAACATTTCATTAATTTCATCTAGAGTTTCTTTTGCAATACTCATTATTGAAAAAATGGTATATAAATCCAAAAATTACCGTGAATATAAAAGCACTTTCAGAACACTACACGAACACAATATTTGATGTTTATGCCACTGATAGCTGCGACTGTTTGAATTCACTTCTTTTCCCACTAACTTTTATAGCAAGTTTTCAAGGTCGAATTGTAACAATGGTGGGGGTAGCTTAACGATAGAAATAGTGGGAGGAGTATTCAAGGTCAAATGACGTCACACATTTAAATTGGTATAAGGATAACTTCAAGGACAAAATATAATGAAACAAATAACTACATTTTATGTATTTTATTGATTGATTTTTTTCTGCCATTCTTCTATACGTGTAACATTATCACCTAAACCTAATTTTCTTAATTTGTTCAATAATAATTGTTTGTTTTTATTTCTTAGAAAATTCTTACAAACTATACTCGCTAAAATACACACTTCGGCATGGTCCATATACTTAAAAAATACACTAAAACCTGAGCCTCCGAATCTTGCATTTCAAATGCGTAAAATTCCGAACAGGCTGCAGAAATTAGAAATTCTTCGTACATTTCTCGCATTAAACTTTCCGTATTAACTACTACTACGTTAAACTTAAGTACTACACTCTAATTTCATCTAACACAACCGGATCTGCAATGAACCTAATCAGTTTTTCCAAACAGTCACTAAACCCCAACTTTTTTATTTCACGAACAAAGTCTTGTAAATTTATTGTTTTGCTGCAATATTTACGACATGCATTCGCAGCCTTTTCATATTCATAAGCCAAATCACAATAGCGCGACGCCCGTTCTGCTCGACTTTTTATTGCATCATTGAAATAATTACTAGCCGTTTCAGTGAACTCATCGCCCAATTTTTTTACTATCTCTTGCAAAGCACTATTCATATTACTCGCTGATTTTTACATTCACGACACTTTTTTATTGCTGGTGGTGGCCCATCTATATAATGACGATATATTTGTTCATAGTGAATGTAACAGGGTAAGCTTAACTGTAGTTCCTTGTCACACCGATATGGCGCTGGTAGCTTATCTCAAATTTGCCGTAAACTCAGCATATAAACGCAAGTTTTTAAATATTCGAGAGGAAAAAATGCTAGATCCTTTTCTTCAAAATCACACAAACTTTTTATATTACTCTGATATAAACAAATTACTCTGCCGACTTGCTCTATAATTTTTTCATTAAATAGTTCCGTTTCTGACATTTCACGCTGAATGAAATAGACTCACACAATTTTATAGAATAATTTGCAAAGTCAAAATCATTTCAAGATCATCCCACACTATTACAATGCACAAATAACTACTTCAAGGTCACACACCCAAGATGGCCTCCAGTAAAGTCAAGGCCGTATCGGCCAATGTCAAGGTCAAGGTCGCATGCGCAACCTTGAACACAAGGTCAATGCCAAGGACAAAGCACACGTGCACTTTCAAGGTCAATGACAAGGACATGTGGGCGGGACCAAAGAGGGGTGGGGCAAGGACAAGGTCGAGGAGTGGGGGATGGAGAGAATCGGGTTATGTTCATTACTCTCATGGATCCGCGTCTGGTTGTGTGAGTAAGTTCTGCACAATTTGGGTGTTATTAACTTTTAGTATTTACTCATTTATTTGTAAACATTTATTTTTATTATTAATATATTTTTTATTATTTTTTTTTTGACTTTTACTTTGCTCGTATATTCTTCTTTTTTAACCCTAGATTTTCCAAATTTAGATCGGAACCCATCCTGAACTTTACTGTCAGTGATTTGTAAAAGACGTAAAACTAATGCCCTCTATACAATTCTTAACTTCATTGTGTCAGACATGTTTGGAATTAATAACTGCAAATTTGTTATTAAAATTATAAAATTAAAAGTTCGAACACACCTTTGAGAAACTAATTTTAGAACGAAACAGTTTAATGCGCAATGCTAGTTATTTTCATTATACGTGTCAGATTCGAATAAACTGTCAACTTATTATCATCAAAATATGTGAATTAGCTGTTTATTCCCATTTTCGTTGTCCAAGTGACAAAACGTACGTGGATGCGTTATCGTCAAAAGTGAGAAACAACCTAGTTTAGGTCTTTCGGTCACATTCGGCAGGATATGCATTGAAATTGTTAAACTTATAATTTGTCAAATTAAAAAACATACAGCTATTTTGATGAATAAGTAAAATTACTATGCAGACCGAAAGCAGGGGTTTTCGGAGGTACAGATTTGATTATCCGAGAGTTTCCATGGATAGGTTCACAAACCGGAGAACCTGTAATTTATTTGGAAGGGTCGTTCTGGCTTTATATAGTCACAGAACATGGGATGAGCTAGATAATTGACTTAGCCGTAGAGCCAACAAAATGAAGATTGCTAAAAAAAATGTGATCTGTTCATATACTACCATTTGCGGTTTACGTTTAGAAACATTCATGGAACCTTTGATTTTATTGATTTGATTTGGAGACCATCACCTGTCTAATTAAGCGGAAGCCTTGTGTAGTGAAAACTGGTTAAAAATTTAGTTTTATTAAGTTAAATAATTTATTAAAAAATTACGTTTTATGTCACATTACAGATTTTTTAATTTCCTTATCCATAACTCATGAAGTTTCATTGTTCTTTTCAAATGTTCATTAGACATCATTGTTTCAAAAGTAACATGTTCGTACTTCGTTTGACAACATCTTACAAATGTCTGTCCTGTTCATGTCTTATTTCGATATCTACTTAAAAAATTAAAATTAAATGTTGAAATATAAATAAAAACTATAGTATATTTCTGTAGTGACCTGTTTGTTGATTGTGTGTCGCACAATTAGGGCATATATTACTGGAGGCAGTATGCAATGCTTTGCGTATTATATGGCAAAGAGAGAGAAAGAAGGAGAATACGTGGCCATTCATCTCTCTCACTCCAAACATTTTGTTTTTTTGTTCACCGTCATCGCGATTCAGAGGAAGAGGGATAGAATAACCCTCATATTCGCCCCCTGTCTTTTTTTTGTCATGTAATGCGCGTGGATCATTTCATACTGCATCCAGTAATCTATGTTGGAAGATTGCACATAATGTTATTTTATTATAGAAAAGTCATATTATTATTTAAGTAGATTTTAATAGTTTTACTTTTTACCCTGTTCCAATTGATAGTTTTGATTGTCTATTTTTATTTAAATACTCTTTATATCCAGAAAAATTTATTTTATTTTTAAACTGGGATGACTGTTTAATATTGTATAGAAATGAAACAGAATTATATTAAATAACCATTTATTTCTTTAAAGATTGTTGTATTTCTTCTAGTGTTTTCCCTTTTGTTTCTGGAACCCAACGTAATGTCAAAAAAGTTGAGATTAAACAACAAATTCCATAAACCAAAAATGGACTATATAATCCAATATGTGAGCTTAATAGATTATATAAGTTTGATACTATAAATATTGCAACTCCAAACAATGTCATTAGAACAGAGAGTCCCTTAGATTTGATACTAGCAGAAAATAATTCTCCTAACATTAAGGTGGGAACCACGCCCAATCCAAAGGAATAAGTAAAAACGTAGCCTATCATTCCGGCTAAAGGGAACCAATTTAAGTTTTCCAAATTCGCAAATTTGTATTGATCTAAGAAAAAATATACTGCTAGGATTAGGAGAATGAAACCGCAGCATAAAAGGGAATACAAATATGAAAGTTTTCTTCCATATTTCTCTACAGATGCACAGCAGAATAAGTTAAGTACCCATATTAAACCCATATAAATCATCGAGGAATATTGAGGACTCAAATTGCCACCAGCTGCTTCAAAAATAGGTTGGGAATATGCACCAAAAACTGACATTCCGCATAGCTGCTGGGAAAATCTGAGGAACGAGCCTGCACGCAATGCTTTTCTGTTACTTTCAATTGTAAACAAGTCCTTCCAATTGCCACTCTCTGACATTTGCCGTTCTACGTCCTTTTTCACACTCTGAAAATCCTCTTCGATATCAGTTTTTCTTCGTAGCCACTGAATACTTTTTCTGGCCTCATCATATTTCCCATCTTTAATTAGTTGATATGGCGATTCTGGCAATAATGATACTGATATTAAAAATATAATGGGAACCACTATGCATATATATGCCGTCGTCTTAATATCGAGGTAACTACCTAGAACAAAACAATAATTTGAGAATACACAAATATATTTAACTTATAAAGTTGCAATGACCCACATAAAAAAACTTCTAGAATTATTATTTTTTGATAGAGGTTCAGCTGTTAAAATACTATTAATTTTAAGTTTAAATAATTTAAAAAGTTACACAAGAAGGGATGTGATGAAGAAATTTTTTATGGCCAAAATTTTTCAGTTTTCGTTCTAAAACCACTGATTTGTTCCAAATGATGACATGGATGGACCTTGAAAGATGCACAATTAAATTTTTTATTGCACTTTTTAGCGCTCTGGTATCGCAGAATAACATTTAAACAGTAAAAGGAATCAGTAACTCTAGTTGGGATTTGTCTTTGAGTTGACAAGAAAATAATTACAACCCTTTGATACTTTCAAATTTCTTCAAGTAACTATATTATAAGACTAAGCTTAAGCTTATAATTACAGTCAAGGAAGTTGCATTAAATATGGAGAATTGTGAGGCTGGAGGCTTACAATAGACAAGGAATCAGATGATCTTAAAAGTATTGAAAGATTAAGCAGGGAAAATTAAATATATATTTAAGACCTTAAAAAGGCAAATTATGGTATAGTTAAATTGGAAAAAAAGCTTGTTGTAAAGGTATTGTATTGTATACTCGGAAATCCAAAGTGCAAATTTTTCCTGATGATTCTGAAAAATGCTGTTATGATATTCTTTTTAGAACCTTAAAAGCAAATTCTGTTGTTATGTTCTACAAGTAATCCGTAAATCGTTTGCAAAATTTAAAAAACGTAGTTTCAGATACGGATTTTTGTTTAGGGAACTGACCAATGATGATTTTGTTGTAGTTTTGGCAGAAGTAAATGATTCCAACATCTCATCAGAAGATATTAGATTATTAGATAATAAATGTTTCATGCTAATTTAGTCATATATTCAGTTCCTGTTGGCCAATTTGGTAATAATCAGCAGATTTCTAATTTTTGTAGGAGAAACGATGAACTATTTAGAATAACCACTAAACTGGAATATATTTTAGTAACATAGAATTTTTTTGACTTGCATACTAGGTTTCAATTTTCGTGAATATATTAGAGATATTATATATTTAAATAGGCGAGGTTTATGAAGATTAGCTGTTTTCAGGCAGAAATTCACACTATCGATGTCTGTCATCGAGAGAAAAGGAAAAGGGATTGCAGGGCAGGACCTTCCTCATCTTCTTTGATAGTCAGGCAGCGCAGAAGGCTCTAGCATACTATCAGGTACCATCAAAACAGGTTTGGGACTGTTTTCAAAGCCCTATCGCTTTGGTAAAATACAATAGGGTTACTCTCGCATAGGTATCAAGGCACAGGGACGCCCCGGGCAATGAAAAATCAGACTAATTTGCAAGACAGGGGTCTGTCACTCCATTTATTGAACCACAGCCAGCATTTGGAATTACAAAAGCTACTGTCCGTGGGTAACTGTCCTGGTGTATTAGGTTTTTTTTTTTTATTTGGAGAATTACCGTTATACCTGCTGTTTGGTAGTCATTATTACATATTCCCGATGAATGTAAATGTAACTAATTTTTCTTGAAGGAGATCGGAAGTACTATATTCAGAACCTTGAGATTTACATTTGCAAATATCCAATTTGCATATAAGGCAAATTTTAACTCCAGAAGGAACTGATAGGTGTCATGTTCATAGTTTTTGTTGCTTCCCATTTGGAGCAATTGAACTCTCTCATAATATCATTACAACTCCAAAAATTCAGAGACAAAGTTAGCAAATGTATTTTCTCTTCTCTGGAAGTGGGTTTAGGATCATTTTAATTTGCTGAAGTACAGTTATACCTGCTGTATGGTAGTCATTATTACATATTCCCGATGAATGTAAATGTAACTAATTTTTCTTGAAGGAAATCGGAAGTACTATATTCAGAACCTTGCGATTTACGTTTGCAAATATCCAATTTGCATATAAGGCAAATTTTAACACCAGAAGAAACTGATAGATGTCATATTCATAGTTTTTGTTGCTTCCCATTTGGAGCAATTGAACTCTCTCATGATATCATTACAACTCCAAAAATGCAGAGACAAAGTTAGTAAATGTATTTTCTCTTCTCTGGAAGTGGATTTAGGATCTTTTTAATTTGGTGAAGTACCGTTATACCCGCTGTTTAGTAGTCATTATGACATGTTTGCAATTTATGTAAATATAATTGATTTTTCTTAAAGAAGATCGGAAGTACTAGATTCAAAATCCTGAGATTTACATTTGCAAATATCGAATTTGCATATAAAGCAATGCTCCAGAAGCTGATAGATACGACTCTAGAACAGCTAAATTCTGCCCTTTGCAGTAATTTTTGTTCCCAGAGGATTGAAATACCGCGATAAAAGTACATTTTCTTTTTCACATTGTGATAATAAATAACATAAAATAGTATAATGTCGTGTTCACCTCGAGTTGATAATCAGTCCAATATTCATCGCTTTATTTCTCTAAAATACCAAAAATGTCTTTTCTAGAAAGTATCTAAATGCACGTTTTGTGTTTTTTAAGGTCAAAAGCTGAGTAACAAATATTCCAAAAATTTTAATTCCCATTTTTTAAATTTATTTTAGCTTTAAAATCATGAAATAATAACAATATGATTTTGCGCCTAAGCCCTGCGTTATTAGAATTAACGGGAAATGCCCCATATGTTTATTAATTTTAACCAAAGAGTTATTTATCTGGAAGTTTTGATTTAGGCAATAAAAATAGTGATGAACCCCTTTTGTAGATCTAGTGTACAGGTTTTTTATTGTTTAGTTTGGTTGGCTTTACAACAGAACTGTATTAAAGTTAATATTTTCCTTACTAGTGTCATGGAATAGCAGCATGCTAATGCTTGAAAATCAAGGATTACCTACCCATGACTGTGATAACAACTTGCCCTCCATACATGCAAAATGTAGGAAAATTTCCCCAATATCCTCTAATTGTAGGTGTAGTGATTTCACCTACATAGGGTGGTATGGTACAAAATACAAAACAATCTCCAATTCCTCCGAAAAATCTTGATGCATAGAATCCCCACTTATCTTTTGCAATAATAGTTAATATCCAAAATGATAATTGGGGAACTGCAACACATAGTACCGCCTTTTTTCTTCCCAATAGTTCAGTAAGTTTAAATATGAAAACACCTGCAATAATCATTCCTAAAAAATAAAAAAAAAGTTATAACTTCATTCGGTTAATACGAATTTTTTAATTCTTTTACTTTTAATAATGTTTTATTGCACAACAAGCAAGTTTGTTTGTTTTGCCTAGTTATATCAAAAGACGCAAATAAATTTTTTGCTTTGGAATATTAATAGATGGATTACAAAAATAAATTACACAGGTCTACAAGGTTCTGCTGTTGGGCAGCTGGGGATTACTTTCAAAGTAATTTTCTGCGTGTAATCAGAATTGAAGATTAGAATTGGTATTACATCACGATTTGAGATATTTGAGGTTATATATTCGAAAAATGTTTTTTTTGCTACTTTTGAAGTTATGTACAGGGTACTCTTACCCTTCAAAATAAACTATTCTGAACGGTCAGTTACGACTTTTTCTTGAAAAATTATGGCCGTTTTAAGTTATAAAAAATATTTTAACAAAATCAAGTCTTTGTGTGTTGAGCATTCACATTAACGCTTGAGGCATACCTTACTTTTTTCTACCGTATACATTGCTCTGCAAAATGTATTCTTGACAGTTTTTGGGATCGATGAGTACTAATGTGAAGTCAAAAAATTGGAATTTTCATTTATAAGATGGCAGATTCAAAATTGTGCATCAAAATTTACAAAAAATGGTATAGGTATTCAAAAAAAATTTCAATTGGGGGTTTTCGGAGTCGCTGATTACGAATATTATGTCAAATAATATAAATTTTTATTTTTAAGATGGTGCATTCAAAATGTATATTCAAAAGTAGCAAAAAACATCTTTCGAGTTACAACCTCTAATATCTCAAAGTCCTGATGTGATGAGCCAATTTTAATCTCGGATTCGGATTCTACGCAGGAAATTACTTCAAATATAACCACCATCTGCCCAATAACAATCACGGCTCCATTTTTTGCAGATCTGTGATATGACTGTCCATTTACGTCTTCTAGAAGTCCATAAGACGTTCCATAAATATGCATTGTTCAAATGTTTCATTTGGATATTTTAATATTGTCTCCTATTCTCTACGACTAAATGCTTCTAATTTTAATTGTTTCGGTAAAATACTAATTCGTCACGTTTGTTAGCGATATTTAAGTAAATCAAATCTGCTATAAATTTGAGATAATAAAGTTTTTATTTCAACGATTCTTCCAGATTTCATGTAAATGTCCAAAAGATGTCTGTAGTCACATCCATAAAATATGCCCTATGCCATGTTCTGAGACATGAAGGTTTCACACAATTGACAGTTGAAAGAATAACAGAGGTCAAATAGACACAGGTAGGAGTAGTTGGAATATTTCATGGCCATATGTAGGACTTTTGTATGATGCTTTTGAACTTTTACTATAGCTAATATGATGTCTTCTAAGGAATCCAGTTCATATCCCTACTGAACCAAAAGATATCGGTAGTCTTATTAAATTAAAAATTTTCACCCCTTTATGATACGAGTTTCAAAAAATTATTTCTTTTTGTAACAAATTAACACAAACTGTTTCAATATTTTACAATTTTTAGCTGAAAAATGAATAATAATTGAACAACGGTAAAATCCACATTGTATCATTTTTTTACCTATTTAAAAATGTAATACCCAAAAATCCACAAATCACTCTTTGGATATTGTTATTAAAAATTATCTTTTAGAACAAAAATTAAGTTCATATCTCTATTGGATTAACAGAAATCAGTTATGGGTGTCTACATTTTGTTGGAAACATTTTTTCAAAATCTCATGATTCTAACTTTAATAGTACAGGCAAGGGTTAATAAGTCAGCCAGGACTACGTAACTTGTTAATATATCAGTTCTGAACACTACTATCAAAAATTCTATTTTAAAAACTTACCTGTAGGTTGAAAAACTATAAAATATGACGTGTCTTCGGAAGTCATGTTATAATTTTCTTTATCTTGTACAATTGCCAAAGAAAAGGGTGAACTCCAAACAAAAATAATTCCACACGAGAGAGATCCAAGTGAAACTGAAATAAACTTAGGTTTAAAATTTTTTTAAATATCTCAGATTTTTGGAGCTCATTTATAACTCTTAAATTGATAAACAAATAATAATACTGGACAGAACTTTTAATTTTTTAAGATGATTTTTCTTATATTTTGGTCATAAATGTGTCATAATTTAGCAAAGATACATTATATTAAAAGTCAATAATTTATCTACATAAATCTTAGATATTTCCGTAGCCTAGAAATTACCACTACGATATCTATATTATAAAATTGATCATTCCTACATTTATCATTTTATATTTTAACTAATATTAGTACTATATCAATGCAGCAGTGTTTGTATTGTATAACATATTAATTATTTATCTACACAGCTATCTTAGACCAGGCTGCGTAGCTGTGAAGCAGGTGTGAGAAAAAATATAATTCGTTACGGCAAACTGATAGCGGAATATTGTAAATAATATCATAATCAATGAGGGAAAAATAATCCAAACCACCGGCGACCGACTGGGGTGAAATGGAAGCGATTTTAAGGGGTGAAAAATAGTTTTTTTTACGATTTTCGGCTAAACTACGCATCCTATCAAAAAAATGAAAATATAAAAATTATAGATAATAAAAAAATCTATAACGTTTGTTGAAGCCATTTTTACTCAGACCTTTTGGAGAAAAATGCAAAAAAAAAATTTTTTTCTGTTTTTTTTGTCTTTTCTTCCACAAAAATATCTCGATTAAGCTCGACCTTGGAAAGAGTGTACCTTTTGATGCCTCAATTAAGCTGTACTTGTTTTGTGCAAGAAAATTCGACTGTTACAATTTTAGTTAACTTTAATAAAAAAAGTGACATTTTCAATCCCATTTTCTCCTAAAATTAATTATCCAACAGAGTTCGGACTAGGCTCACCTTTTTCGCTTGCATTTCTACTTTCAATAAATGGAAAAAAATATATTTAGTACAATGGAAAAAATTGCCGAAAATCAAAAAAAAAACGAAAAAATGGCCTTTTTCGATATGTTTTACTATAATTGTTAATAATTTGTTGTTATTTAATAAAATTAGTATAATTTTATAACATCAAGGTTTACTACAAACAATGAGTAAAAAAATTATATATTCACTACATTTAAATTATCAAATAAATAAAAAAAAGTTTTTCTTACCCTGAACTTGAAATTGTTTCTTTGTTAAATTTTCAATTCCGATGTTTTTTATTTCATAATAATACAGCTTTCACATATAAGTGACCTTATTTCTTCTCCCTTAATTACTTGAGTCCAACAATCAAAAATGAAATGTTCTAAAGTACTGTCAATATTCTAGAATCATGTAATCTTCTAGAAAGTTTTGGAACATATTGGAATATAATGAAAATGAAGCAATACAAGGCCTTTGTATTGTAAGCAAAGGAGGGGAACGGATCGGCTTCAACTAGTAGAGGGGTCTCAGTTCGTTTCGGAGCATCGAGCGAGGAACTACTATACTTTTAAGATTATTTTTAGTTTAAAGGGACTGAGTAGTGGAGAAATATATCATATTTGGAAGAAACATTTTCATCTAATGAAAGTAATAAAGTTAAATTAATACAATTATTAACACAAGAATTTGAAAGAGCAGGATTGACATGTATACAGGCAACAGAAGATGCTCGTATCTTCATAATAAATACAGTAATTGAAGTCGCCGCAGGTAATAAAACTGTGATAGTTCTTGGACAAGACAATGATCTGTTTCTGATTTTAAATGAATTGAATAACAGCAATTCGGAAATATTATTTCAGAAACCATCCGCGGGTAACATTCCCGATTTTTATTACACTTCTGATAGCTTAAAATATTCACAAAAATGAAAATATTTGGCTTTTCTGTATTTTTTCACTGGCTGCGACATTATCTAAGGTTTTGCAGGAAAAGGAACAGCAACGACAATAAAAACACTCTTGCAAAATAACGATTTGGTTGCCTTCGCTAACATCTTTTACAAATAAGATGCAGGCAAGAAGTTGATAGCCGGAGTGACTGTAAATTAAAAGCATATATTGACATTAAAAAAAAATGTAGGGCTTCATCATTTGACGATTCACATGTACCCAACAGCCATGATCAAATCAATCTTCAAACTGGACAAATTACCGTCAATATCAGGAGCAGCAAAACAACATTGTTTTAGGGCATATTATCAACTTCAAACATGCCTTGGAAATGAAATTATCGCTACGGATTGGGATTTGAAAAAATAAGTGGAAGGAATCATGCAGCCGAATATCACTGAAGATCAGTTGATACAGAATAGTCTCCTTAAAATAATTTGTTGCAGTTACGAATGTTACTGTAGGAAACATGGTCTAAAATGTACCAATTTATGTTCAAGTTGTTACAATTTAGAAAATTGTACAAATACAGAAGCTCAACGAATTTCAATTGACGATAATGACTCAGAAGAAATGGAGCCCAGTAATGTTAAAGCAGTTAATGATATTTCTGAATTTCTTGGAGAATCTCTTAGTTGTGTGTAATCAGATGAAGAAGAACCACCACTTTCTGCAAAGAGAGCGAGATTTGACGATGATGATATATAAACAAATTTCTTGCATAATGTATGTTTATTAAATGTAAATATTTAGTATTATATCAAAATTATTAATTTTCCTATTATTTTTTTAAAGTGTAAAATGACTTTATCACTGGTAATAATTATTAGTTATTAGATTAATTAGTTTTCTTAGTTCATGTTTTGTAAGAAAAGAATAACAATAATAACCAAGTATATTACGACATGCAATTATGGTCTTTCATTCTGCATCTCCAACTATTTTTAACCGACTTCTAAAAGAAGGAGGTTCTCAATTCGTCGACTATGTATGTTTTTTTTTATGTATGTACACCGATTACTCCGGAACGGCTGCACCGATTTGAATGAAATTTTCTACGTATGTTCAGGAATTTGCTGCGGTGGTTCCATATTTTTTTAAATGAAATTGGTGCAGTAAAATCCAAGATGGCGCTTACAATATGGCGGCCAAAAAAATTAATTTTGTCCGATTTTCTCCAAAATTGGTATGAAGGAATTTTCGGGGTTGTACCCAACGAATCTGAAATTATTTTTAAAAAATTCAAAGTGACGGATCCAATATGGCGGACAAAAACATTTAATCTTGTCCGATTTTCTCCAAAATTAGTATGGGAGAGATTTCAAGGTTGCACATAACGATTCAAAACATTTTTAAAAAATTCAATATGGCGGACAAAAAAAATCGATATGGTCCGATTTTCTCCAAAATTGGTACGGGGAAGATTTCGGGGTCGTACAAGACGAATCTAAAATAATTTTTAAAAAATTCAATATGGCGGACGAAAAAATCAATTTTATCCAATTTTCTCCAAAATTGATATGGGGGAGTTTTCGGGGTCTCACATAACGAATCTGAAATTATTTTTTAAAAATTCAATATGGCAGATCCAATATGGTGGACAAAAAATCAATTTTATCCGATTTTCACCAAAATTGATATGGGAGAGTTTTCGGGGTCACATATAACGAATCTAAAATTATTTTTAAAAAATTCAATATGGAGTATTCAATATGGTGGATAAAAATTAATTTTGGCCGATTATGTTCAAAATTGATATGATAGCACAACACAAAAAAAATTCAATATGGCGGACCTAAGATGGAGGATAAAAGATTCTACTTCTTTCGATTTTGTCTATAGTCAGTATTGGGGGATTTTTATTAGTGTTAATTACGAAATTAAAATATTTTTTGAAAAACTCAATCTGGCGCATTCAATATGGTGTCCTAAAAATTTTACATTTTTCGACTTTCTCCAAAACTGATATAGAAGGTTCTTGAGGGTGTAAATTATGAATTTAATAGTATTTTTTTCTGGACTCAGTATGGCAACCGCAATATAGCTGACTAAAAATTTTACATTTTTCGACTTTGCAAATGTGGAGCTGAATTGTTTTTGAGTATGTAAATAGCGAATATAAAATTATTTTAAGAAAATCTAATATGTCAGATGCAATATGACCATTTAGAAATTTAAAATTTCTGGATTTCATCTAAAATTGGTACTAGGAGGCTTTAAAGGGTTTAGATTAGATTAAGACGTTAAAATTATTTTTGTGAAATTCAATAGGGTGGATCCAATATGGTGGGTTGAAAATTTTACCTTATTCGCATTTTTTTAGATTTGGTATTAGAGGGTTGGGGGTGGTCATTACGAATATGAAGTTAATTTTTTACAACTATTAGGTTGATAAGATACAATATGAGAGACTAAAAATTTTACATTTTCCGGTTTTATCTAAAATTGATATTGCGGGGTTCTTGGAGTGTATACAAACTCAATATGCAATATAAAATATATAGGGCTAAAAAATGTATGTCTCAAATTCTTTAAATATCGATATTGAAAGACTTTGGGGCCTATACTACCAATCTAAAATTAATTTAAAATTTAAGATAGTGGATTTACTATGACAGACTATGTATTGTTTGGCACAATTTCATTGGTATTTGGAGAACTCTAAGAATCAAAGAATTTTTAGTGGTTCATTTTAGGGTGATTTACAAGTATGGATAAAATGGGTACTTTTTTGCCACCTTAAAGTCATTGCGAGGTACACTAATATCGATTAGCACTTAATTCAAATAATTTATGAATATCAAAATGAATTCAAAACTAAAAATCAAAAAATAAAAAATTGAATCGTCTTCTAAAACTGCGCTAAAAAGTGAAAAATAACTCTACATTTTTTTACGAAATTGAAATTTTTGAAATCGGCGCCAAATTATTTCTAAATGAAATACATAACTACTAATATATACAAATTATGGTAAGTAAGCAATTACAAATAAAACATTTTTAATCTGTTTATGCGAATCACATTCTGTCAGGTATTAGTTCGGCGCCAACTTCAAAAATTTCAATTTCATATAAAAATTTCTAGTTATTTTTCACTTTTTAGCGCACTTTAGAAGGCGGTTCAATTTTTTTATAAAAATTTTATTACATAAAAAATTTGAATTTCAAACTGAACATTATTCAATATTAAACAATTTAAATTGAATAAATTAATATATGCTTGAAGAAAATTTTTTATTTTTACTAAAATATTTTTAGTTTTTTTTAATAATAGACAATTAACAAATAAACAATTTTTTTTCTAAATAAACAATTTGAAAGTTATTAACGATTAAAATTGAAAATAAATATATTAAGATTTTCAAGTATACAAAAATTGGGTCATTTATCTGCCGCACATATATTACTATGGTAGAAAGCATAGGGGTTAACAACATAATTTTTTGTTTATTTAATAATTTATACGTAGTTGAGCGATGTAACTAATTTATAATTTTTTCTACTCATGGTTTGTAGTAAACAATGACATTATAAAATTATAATAATTTTAATAAATAATAACAAATTATTGACAATAATCGTAAAACGCATATCGAAAAAAGCCATTTTTTCGGTTTTTTAGATTTTTCGGCTATTTGTTATATTATACTCTATATATTTTTTCCATTTATTCAAAGTAGAAATAAAGATGGAAAAGGCGAGTTTATTCCGAACTCTGTTGGACAATTAATTTTAAGATAAAATGCGATTGAAAATTTCTAGTTAATTAAAACCGCAACGGTTGAATATTTTTGCACAAATTGGCATGGGGGAGTTTTCGGGGTCTCACATAACGAATCTGAAATTATTTTTTAAAAATTCAATATGGCAGATCCAACATGGTGGACAAAAAATCAATTTTATCCGATTTTCACCAAAATTGATATGGGGGAGTTTTCGGGGTCTCACATAACGAATCTGAAATTATTTTTTAAAAATTCAATATGGCAGATCCAATATGGTGGACAAAAAATCAATTTTATCCGATTTTCACCAAAATTGATATGGGACAGTTTTCGGGGTCACATATGACGAATCTAAAGTTATTTTTAAAAAATTCAATATGGAGTATTCAATATGGTGGATAAAAATTAATTTTGGCCGATTATGTTCAAAATTGATATGATAGCCCAACACAAAAAAAATTCAATATGGCGGACCTAAGATGGAGGATAAAAGATTCTACTTCTTTCGATTTTGTCTATAGTCAGTATTGGGGGATTTTTATTAGTGTTAATTACGAAATTAAAATATTTTTTGAAAAACTCAATCTGGCGGATTCATTATGGTGTCCTAAAATTTTTACATTTTTCGACTTTCTCCAAAACTGATATAGAAGGTTCTTGAGGGTGTAAATTATGAATTTAATAGTATTTTTTTCTGGACTCAGTATGGCAACCGCAATATAGCTGACTAAAAATTTTACATTTTTCGACTTTGCAAATGTGGAGCTGAATTATTTTTGAGTATGTAAATAGCGAATATAAAATTATTTTAAGAAAATCTAATATGTCAGATGCAATATGACCATTTAGAAATTTAAAATTTCTGGATTTCATCTAAAATTGGTACTAGGAGGCTTTGAAGGGTTTAGATTAGATTAAGACGTTAAAATTATTTTTGTGAAATTCAATAGGGTGGATTCAATATGGTGGGTTGAAAATTTTACCTTATTCGCATTTTTTTAGATTTGGTATTAGGGGGTTGGGGGTGGTGCATTACGAATATGAAGTTAATTTTTTACAACTATTAGGTTGATAAGATACAATATGATAGACTAAAAATTTTACATTTTTTATCTAAAATTGATATTGCGGGGTTCTTGGGGCATATACAAACTCAATAGGCAATATAAAATATATCGAGTTAAGAAATTTACGTCTTAAATTCTTTACATATCGATATTGGAAGGTTTTAGGGCCTATATTACCAGTCTAGAATTAATTCGAAATTTAAAATAATGGATTTACTATGACAGACTAAATATTTGTTTGACACAATTTCATTGGTATTTGGAGAACTCTAAGAATCAAGAAATTTTTAGTGGTTCATTTTAGGGTGATTTACAATTATGGATAAAATGGGTAATTTTTTTGCCACATTGGAGTCATTGCGAGGTACACTAATCTCAATTAGTACTTAGTTCAAATAATTTATGGATATCATAATGAATTCTAAAACTAAAAAAAAAATAAAATTTTTATAAAAAAATTGAGCCGACTTCTAAAACTGCGCTAAAAAGTGGAAAATAACTAGAAATTTTTATATTAAATTGAAATTTTTAAAATCGGCGCCAAATTTTTTCTAAATGAATTAAATAACTATTAATATATACAAATTATGGTAAGAAAGCAATTACAAATAAAGTATTTTTAATCTGTTTATGCGAAACACATTTTGTTGGGTATTAGTTTGGCGCCGACTTCAAAAATTTCAATTTCATATAAAAACTTATAGCTATTTTTCACTTTTTAGCGGTTCAATTTTTTTATAAAAATTTTATTTTACTAAATCTGATTACGATTTTTTTTTACAAATTTGCCTTTCCATTAAGCAACGTATTAACACGTAAAAAGGCTAGAGCTTTGACAGAACCAGAAATAGACGATATAAAATGTACGCGCTATTGTCAAACCTCATTTAATACTTATAAATTAAACATTATTAATAATTGCAGAACATATATCATTTCCTTAGAATATTTTATGTTATTTTATTCATTTTAGAGACGTTGATAATGATATATTTTTCTAATTAAATTTTTCACCACTAAAATCCTCCCATAATTTCACCTTCTGTGAAACCATGGAACATCCTTAAATCCTGTTAGTGAATATGGCTGATACGGTTTTCTACTTTTGCACGAGAAATATACTCTCTTTCGATAGATGCGCGGCAATCATGACGTTTTAAAAATGGGGATAGAAAGACGGATGAGTACATCTTAAGTTGCATGTATTGTCCACATGCGATTGAATCGTTGATCTAAAAATTTAATCCTTAAAAGCTAACAAGATTTTGTTTTTGTTTATAATATGACTTTCAATTTTTGCGACATATAAACACGAAACAATTGTTTTTAGTAACGCTTTCCGCTTGTAACCTTAACGTTATTTTCGTATTTAGGTAATAGTGCCATCATAAAACAAATGCTAATAATGGAATATGGCAAATAACTTTTATGAAATATCAAAAATTAGGTCCTATAAAACTAAATTGAGAAAATACTGTAAAACACTTACCTGCAAATACAGCCAAAATTTGTGGCCATTTTCTTCCATTATTATATTTATACTTTTCGTTGTGTTGGATGCTTATTCCTTTTTCGTTCGGAGCTGACATTTTTCACAAAATAAAAAAAACAACAAACTTTCTCCTTTTATGA
Organism: Diaprepes abbreviatus; assembly: GCA_034092305.1. Taxonomy (NCBI): domain Eukaryota; kingdom Metazoa; phylum Arthropoda; class Insecta; order Coleoptera; family Curculionidae; genus Diaprepes; species Diaprepes abbreviatus. Next base: position 15,907,180 of record JASJET010000141.1, on the reverse strand, counting down.
AAGGGCGCTTTCATCGCTCATTTATATTTAAAAATATTTCTGCTTTATATCTGGTTATATTACAACATTATGTCGTAGTCGTTGTATGTTTTATTATAGTATTATTAAAAAAATAAAAATAATGCTTAACTAAACTTATGGCGCACAATAGGTTCACTGTTTACTGAATTTATCCACTTTTAATTATTCCAGTTTAGTATAAATAATTATTTTGGTTACCAATATTATACTGTCACAAAATACAGTTTTTAAATATAACATATTAAAATATCTTTTAAAATTGGTCGTAAGTATGATCGTCGAGAAACAATGTTTCTGCATAAAATATATATTAAATTCCTTTTATTATTTTAGCCATCTATCTGTCAGAAATAAAACCACAATCTTTTTTGTGAAACAGAAAATCAAAAATTTAGTGCTGAACATCCCTGTGTATCTGTTTAGGGTTAGTAGGAAAAATGAACATTTGAAAAATTCGAAATTGCTGAATAGAAACAATATATAGCTGTTTTTTCCCGTAGCTATTTTTCCAGTTGTAATATACATTCAAAGAGAATTTATTTCAATTTTGCCTTACTTGATGCAAATAATTTAAAGACAAGAAGCATGTGGCGATATTTTAACTAACTATCCTTGATATATATATATATATATATATATATATATATATATATATATATATATATATATATATATATATTCTCCTTTCAGGCAGAGAAAAGGAAATAATATATGCAAACAGTTTATTTCCTGCAAATACCATTTTGGTTCTCCCTTCATACGCATTTCGACTACCTCATGGTCTCGTCAGTGGGGCTGTATCGGACTGAGGGCAACATTCGCAGAAAATAACTGATATATGAAATATAAATTCCAAAGTATGTCGGTAGGATATTGTAAACCTGCCACCTACCGACCTCGATGTCGAGACTGCAAAATATTGTCAGTCGTACTGAAATTTTGATTTTTTTTTAAATTTTCACTCCTCCGGTGATTCATAGATGTCGTTCGACTGGTAATATTTTTCACTCTCTACATTTATGTCGGTAGGTGGAAGGTTTGCAATATCCTACCGACATACCTTGGAATTTATATTTCATATATCAGTTATTTCTCGCGAATGTTGCTCTCAGCCCTATACAGCTCCATTGACGAGATCATGAGGTGATCGAAACGCGTATAGAGAGAGAACTAGAATGGTATTTGCAGGAAATAAGCTGTTTGTATATATTATTTCCTTTTCTCTGTATGAAAGGAGAATAAATATATAAAAATTATTTAAATACGGCAAACAGATTTCTTTATTTCTTACTGAAATTTTGATTTCTTAAAAAATAAGGGTCCTTGAGTTATCAAATTAACCACAAGAAAGTGCAGTTTGGAAGCATGCTGTTTTAAGTTAATATACCGACCTCACAATAATTCGGCGAAAGAAATATTCTGTTAAAAGATTAATTTTCTTCCCATCTGTCATATGAGGTATTATTCTTTCGGGACAATAAGCGGAGATCATCACTGATATATCCGATTACAATGCTTACTAGAGCGGATAAGCATCGTACTGTTAAACTGCAGCCTGAAGGAATAATGTGTTGCTTATTAGATCTATTATATGTTGCCTTTTTTAGGTTTAGAAACTTGTTCACTAGATTATCTTCTGATAGAAACCGTCACCATCAAGATAGATGGATCATTAAAGGAGTTTGTAGTAGATTAAAACTTCTCATGCAAACATTACATGTAAGGTTCTTTGGTGCTCTTCGTCACATAATTTGGTTCTTCATTATCAATGTCTACTGTGTCTAGATATTTCGTTTCGCTGCAGAGGCTAGTTCTCATTTCTATTACCATCTTAATCTCTTATCTGCTTATGCGTAAGACATCGCGGATGATTAGCCTAAATTAGCAATAGTTTACTGTAGTCCAGTAGTTCTAGTGGATAGTGATTTTGAAGATGCCAAGTACTGATTTTGATTTAGTCGATGTGGTAGAAGAATATTGACTTGTAATTTTGTATGCCTTTTAATTGTCTAGAATATCTTTGTCTTGGTACCCACGCAAAAGTAATGTTGTTGCGTTTTGTCAGAAGAATAAGGTCTTGAAGACAGTTTTGCTGTTATCTCAAAGGCTTTATCGTGGTTAAAAAGTAGTTGTAATTGTTTTATTTTTTTTGAATTGATTATAAAGGGCAATCGGTAGTTTGTACTGATATTTGCTTAATTGCTTATTCAGATTTTTCCAAATGTTGTTTATTGAGATGTATATTATGGCATGCTCATTCCAAAATAACCTTTCCAGCCTACTCTAGCGTTTTGGTCACTTTGGTTGGTTTTTATCCTTCCTGTGTACTCAGCTGGCTATCGATTTGACTTTAGAATGTAGTGTTGTCACACGACATATAAAAACCCCTTTAACTTCAAGTAAACAACTCCAAGCATCGCTCTCCAGATTGATGTTTTTTGTCAACTGTGAGCAAAGAAGGTAGTCACTTCGAGAAAAGTTTTTGCATAACCTAATACTCTTGCAAAATATAATGTACATGATCTGTTGATATCCTTATAATAGTAGCTATCTCACACATTTTCACGTGACGATTGTTTAAAACGATTTTGTGGATTTTTTATGTTTTCCCTTATAACAACTTCATTTTAGTATCCAGAACATTCAGCAGCATTTTTATTTCTACGATCGAGTATAAATTTATCATACCAGTGGCAAATGATTGCTTTCGGCGAAGCAAATTTCTTATAACACTTTCAAGCCACAATTGAATTTTAATGGTATTTTTTCCAATCACATAATACGGTTTTATCAATGTATGAAATTAATCTTTTTCTATTGTTTCGAAAAAATCAAATGCTGCGTCGCTGAAACTTCAATGACTAATGGCCAACATTTCATCAAAATTTGACACTTATCATTTTAAGGTTTGTACTATCTAAATATCGCCTTTTACATGCCAGTCCCAGAACTTTTCGATCCACCTGGCGGGTGGCTAAGTTTTGACTTTCTTCTCGGTATGGTGGTACAGGTAGGCCATCATCTCGATGGTGGTGGAATAGGATAAATTGCGTTCTATAACAATTTATTCTAACACAGAAAGGATATGATGGAGAGAAGTTTGCATTTACTGTTCGCATTTTACTTCATTCGTATACGGAGCTGCATATAGTTGTACGTTTGCTGAATGTGATTTCAGCACTACAACGGCATAATGTGGATATATCCACTGCTATTGCATCTCACACAGAGGAATCTGTGAAAGCCGCATAAACATATATACGCCATCCGTCGGGAGGTCGGCGAAGCCGCGTTCAGTATTTGCATGCTTCCTTCCGATCTGTCCTTGGCACAGCCAGGTGCATGTCGGTACCCTGATGAGTCTAGTAGAGCGAACAGTAAATGCAAACTTCTCTCCATCATATCCTTTCTATGTTAGAGGTTGCACAGTTAGAATAAATTGTTATAGAACGCAATTTATCCTATTCCACCACCATCGAGATGATGGCCTACCTGTACCACCACACCGAGAAGAAAGTCAAAACTTACCCTCCCCGCCACAGTAATACGACAGAGGTACATGTTTCGTCTCTACTAGACTCATCAGGGTACCGACATGCACCTGGCTGTGCAAAGGATAGATCGGAAGGAAGCATGCAAATACTGAACGAGGCTTCGCCGACCTCCCGCCTACGACGGCATAATGTGGATGTATCTACTACTATTGAATCTCACACGGAGGAATCCGTGAAAGCCGCATAAACATATATATATATATATATATATATATATTATTTATATTTATTTTTGTGTCATATCGTCATTTCTGACACATTTAAAAGCAATCTTTCTGAAATATTTAGACCCTGGCATGAAACGTTTCTGAAACATTTCGTCTTATGTGGGTATGTATGTGAGTAGAATTGGAGTATGTACACTGCGAGTTAATAGACCTGGTGTGCCCCGCTATTATTGCCAAGTCATAAGAGATACCTTACCGGCTATAGGAGTTCCTCTAGTCCTATTTCTTTAAGCAATTTTCGGATATTGGACGGTTTCAAAGTGGGTAGCTCCCCTTCTTCTATTTGGTGTGCTCTCAAGAACCACATCTTAGAGTTTTCTACAGCACTGCACTCTGAAAGGATATGAATAGAGGTTTTGTCCTCGTCCTCGCAGAATCTGCACACTGCAAATCCGAGTTTCTTGAGAGAACACTTCATGTGGCAATGCCTTATCAGGATTCCTGCCAGAACTCTGAGTTGGTTTTTACTTAGGCTTATGTAATCCTTGAATCTCTTCTGGTCGTATTTCACAAGTATCTTCGCTTGTCTTATTCCTTGCAGTTCCGTCCAATAATGGGATCGTCTACTTTCTTCCTCTATTTTTAGTTCTTCCAGCATTATGCTGCTGCTGACTCCACAGAAAGGCTCTGGCCCCAGAAATTGTGTCTCAGCCCCTTTTCTCACGAGTCTATCTACTATTTCATTCCCCTCTACCCCGGTGTGTCCCGGTACCCACATGAGGGTGACCTACTCAATTTATTTATTTTCTCTAGGCATTTCCAGACCATCTTGGAGCCAAAAGTAACAGAATAGAAGCAATTTAAGATATTGTAACAACTCAGTATTCAGCATATCCAACAAATATAGGACTGCACAAAATTTTCATAACATCACTAACACGCCTTTTCTCTTGCTCTTCGATACATATATAAATTTCCAGCCGTGCCCGCCAACAGTACTTTTTGGTGAATAATTTACAAGTTGGTCCGCCCGGCCACCCACTTCCAGTGTACCTTGTAACAGTCAGGCTTCCACTTTGTCTGCATCAACCGAAACTTTTTCAGGTATAGGATTTCATGGACTGAGAGATGTTGCACCTGAGGGATGTTGTCAGCTCTTAGACTATAAAGTCAACGAGATATCTCGTTCTGCTTGAAGAATTTTCTGAGTTATTAACGATTTTTTCAATCTGGATTTTCTTCTCAATCATATCCCCAACTTCCATATTACCACTGAATATTTTATTTTCCTTTATTACTAAAACGGCTTATTAAAAAATGTACAGTTTTAAAGTGATATGTTTACTTTAAAATTTTTATTTTGCGGAGACTTGTGAGTGTAAAGTATATGAAAGTTCACTAAAAAGGAGTGATAACAAATTTACAGTGAGTTAAGTAAGTTACAAAAGACTACATACGTTAATGTGATGCTACAAGTAACTTAAATATTAGCTTGCAAGCACATTAAAGAGGTATCGGTGTCAAATTTTAAGGTGTTTCAAGCATCAAATTTATTTCTAATTTCAAAAATAAATTTACTGATATTATTAATTATTTTATTTAGACATTTCCGAATGGAACACAAAGCTTCATTTCATATCTGTTTCTAGGCATAAACTCATATTGAAATTAATTTCATTGTAAAAGATTACATAGGAGATTAAGATAGTGAGAATGTTTAACCATGTAATACGAAACATAACAATCATATTGATATATGCTGGTCTCCCGAGACCGCACTATAATTATGACGGGTAAAAAGTTTGTTTACAGTTGAAGAGGACTTTAAACCAATGAACAGGTAAAAATTTAAATAATTCATTAAATTTCGTCCTTTACCATACAAAAACATGTTTCTTAATCTTTCGGATTATCATTAAATAAAATGATTGGTGTTTTTTTTTCACTATATAATTGCAAGGAAAATGTTAGAAGCTAACGTGTCTTATCAGTAATTATTAGATCAATACCTAATGTTTAATTAGGTAACATATGAAAACGGCCCCCACAGTATTCAATCTATTTGATATCTGGATATATCTAAAATGAGTGAACGTTCCCTGGAGGCAGTAGGGAAGCCGTTTGGTTAAGTTCATGAAGAATAATAATATTAAGCAATTGTGGTGCAGGACGGTCAAATTGTTGCGGCATTTGAGGGCATATAAATACCTAGACATGAAACTGGCACAAAGAATTGATCAACGAACTATGAAGACCAAACATACAAACATGTTTATAATATGAGTAACGTAGATACTGTGTACTAACCTAAATAATACAAATATTTTCGATACTGCCTACAAAACCACTTCATGAATGATAAGGTTATTCAGGAAAATATAGACTAACAATTAGTTGAATAACTAATGCCAAAAGTAATATATTACAGCTAAAACTCGGTGCTACTGGAAAATAATGACAAACTGTTGATTGTAGATTGCGTTTACCGAATCTAATATACGGAATATCTAAGGGCTGTCACTAAGGGTCGAAGCTTGGACCAAACATTTGAAATTTAGTGGTGGACCCGCTACTAGAGGGTTTTGATAACTATACAGAGTTTAACATCACTGCGTTGGCAAACAATCTTGCAGTAGCTGTATCTGCAAATAGCAGATCATTTTTAGAAACTAGAATGAATAACGCTCTTCACATAGTTAATGAATTGGCTGATAGAAACAAGCTACGATTACATAATATAATTCTTCGAGCTCCGTTCTTGATAAGGCTATCGTCACTTCGCATTCTCTGTGTTACGTTGAATAAGATTTCCGTATGCTGTGTTTCAAGTTGAGACCAATACATGTCACTTAGTATTAAGAACAAAAAAACATTGTAATGCAAGCAAAATCACTGTGCATGGCTAAAATATTTTCAGTTAAGTTAGAATATTGTTTTAGTTTTAATGAATATTTCTTTTGTTGCATATTAGGAGGGTCTTTCGATACCTCCTGGGCTTGCCCAAAACCCAGAAGGGCCACCTCCTCAGCTCACTGACTTTGGTTCCATATAAAGTTACATATAATTACAAATAAAGAAAAAATATAAAATGAGAAGAAAGAAGGAAAAAAAAGATAATTTGCTCGAATTAATTAAAAAAAAGTCGCAGTGACACCGTCGTTTCTCCTTGTGGTGGTGAAAAAGGGTGGTGGGTTTCCTCCTTCTTATTTCTTCTTTTAACGAAATCTGTTATCTTTCTAGGAGGTAAGTGCTTTATTTTATTTTTTCCGGCTTCAAGGTGACGCCTTCCAGAAATTTAAGTCTTGCAGAACAGTTCCGTGCATTTGCATACCAGGTGTTCCCCCTTTTAGCTGCAGTATCGCAGGAAAAGATATCTCGTCCTCGGCTTTCTCATTATTTTTGAGATGGTATTTCAGAGTGCATTGTCCTCTGAAGCGATTCGTTATTACTCGAATATCTCTTTTTGCAAGATGGAGAAGCTCTTTTTTTCTTTGGCGATAAGTTTATAAAGTTTCTGCTTGTTTGAGATCAGGCGTATTATTCCACGTTAATTTTAACGGACTTTATTCCTAGCTCCGAAGCTCTTCCTATATGTGGCATTTTGATAATCTACATCTGGCCACTTCCTCACTTCTGAGCTGAACTTAAGGGCAAGATGGTTGCTCATAATAGACTAAATCTTATTTGAGTAGATGAAATATCTAGACAGGGAAAATATGATCGCCAAATATGTAGACAATGGGAAATGAATAGCTTCCAGACTATTCCTATAAGTTTACCAACAATCAGCATACTACTAAAGAGTCCTCTTCGATGAGTTTGGCCTTAGAAAGCACCTGCATAGGACTTTTGATATCTGAGTATATCTGGGATGAGTGAATATTCTCTGGAGGGACTGCAAAAGTCGTTTGGCTAAGTCTAAATTTTTGGATTAATAAGTTTTTATGTTTAACAATATAACTGAATATTTATAATTCTTACCTTATAACAACAAAAATGCAAATAGTCATTAATACTTACACTGCTCTAATATTTCTATTCAACTGCTGATATATTGAGTTTCTGTTTAAATATAATGTGTGTTAAAGTACAGTTACAAAAAAAAATATTAATAAATTAACTAATTCATTTTTGTAATATGTACTATAGAAAATTATCAAAACATCAGGCTGCAATATAAGGGCTTCTTATAGTGGCAGATTCAAGGAAGCTTTGAATTCAGGAAAATTGACTCTACTTCTTATATTAGGGATATGGATGCTGTTTGCATCTTTCCCCCGCCAATAGCTCACGTTCACTTGCGATTATCCACCCCCAGAGTTTTGAATTCAGAAAAATAGACCCAATCCTGCGTCTTACCTAGGAATGTGGCATCTCCCCCCCTCCGCCGGTGACATTTCGCATTTATTTGCGAATGCCTCCCGCCAACAGTTTTAATTTCAGAAAAATAGACCCAACTTTGCCTAAAATGTGAAAGTTGTTGGCATCATGGACCCAATTCTGTCTTTTATTTAGGAATGGAAATGTTGATAATTCCTCTCTCCGTTCTCAACTCTTTTTCACTTGCAATCGTCCCCCCCCCCCTAACAGCTTCAAATTCAGAACTGTTTCAATTTCCCCCTTGTCGACAACTTGCTTTCACTTGCCATACTGTAGAGAAAGGCTGGATCCGCCACTATCTTGAGATAATTTAAATCATTCTGTATGATATAAAATACAAAATAAACTTTCTTCAGTGTATGTTAAAAACTGTCAAGAAAAATAAACTTTCAACGATAATATTACATTGCCAAACAATCGACTTCATCACATTCGGACTCAATTTTTAGGTCTATTCTATATATCTAAGATTTTAATGTAATAATATGAAATAATTTTTGTTATAGAAGTTCTGATATATTTTTTTTTTGAAAAACTATAGCAATCCTTTTTTTGTTTCAATGAAAGGAAGAATCAAAATATGTTATTGGTTCACATAAAAGCCATTGTTGAAAAAATATAGAATTGAAGTTTAGTAAACTTCCGCGCGTCTACTTCTGAATACATTTTTATTGAACGCCAGTAGGTAATATCACGCAGATTTTTTTTTAACTTTAATTTTAATTTTTAACGATTTTTATTGCTTAAAAATTAAAAAAAAATTAACTTGTTTCCAATTGCCCTCGAGCCAACAAAAGTCTCAAATTACATTGCGAAAAACGATTTATTTATTTTTCGTAATTTAAGGCATTTATTTTTCTGCCCGCAGAAACCCTGGGAATATTTCATATTTTTTATGCTTTTATATACTAAATAGTTTGCTTATCTTTGTTAAACATTGTTTAAATATTTTGATTGTAAAGACGTAAATTTTTAATATGTTTACACAAGATTTACCTTGTCAAAATTTTCTGTATTCTTTTCTTAATACACCTATTTAGATCATTATTTGTAAGAATTATATCTACTTATTTTTGAACAAAAATCAATATAGACATAATTATTTAAAATATTAAAGAAATAAAAAAGTAGGCATCACAAACCTATAGTAATGACAAACAACGATCATTTCTGTGTAAACTATATATGGATTTAAATGATGATCCTAAAGAAAATACATGAGCAGCTGTAAATATTTTTGGTGATGGATTGTAAAGAGGATGAAAATGAGAGATCAATTAGTAATTTAAAAGATTTTTTAACAGATGACATTTGAGAAAGCTTCAGTTACCTCCATCCAACTGTTGAAGTGGACATTGCCTTTGCTGCAATAATTCTAGGTGGTATCAAAAAAGGCAAATATAAAATTAATTTGATCTAGAGATTTCTTCTCAAAAACTGTAAAAAAAAATAGTTGTATTGAATGAATCAAAAATATGAAGGTAGAAATCAACTGTTGGATATAGATTTTATTCAGGTTCGATGTTATGATATGATAAAACCTGTTTGACCTCTTCAGGTACTTATTTTAATTTTTTAGTTCAGGTTAGTCATACAATTTCTAGATTATTTTTTCTAATATCTTCATTATGTCAGTTTATAAACATTTCTTTATTATAAAAAAAATATTTTGTGTCATCAGTAACATTTTTCTTTAATTAATTGTAGCGAACACACTGATACCCACAAAGTATTAATTTAAACTGATTATTAAATGTTATATATATTTTTGGTTCAGCAGAATTCATCTAGTATCAAAAGGAAAGGATAAAAGTTTACTAAATTTTTAGAAATGAAACTGAATAAAAACTTAATATAACCAGTTAAATTAATCTCCTATAAAAATATGTTAGTTAAATTAAATCAAAAATCAGCCCATAAAATACATGATAGGTTGACACTTTAAAATTTTGGTATTATGTGTATCGTACATGTTTGTATTTTTTATAAGCACTTTTTTGGCTATCCTCAAAAATATTTATTAGATCTTTTTTAAAATTTATTGGTTATTTAATATCTTAAGTACCCTAATTAGTAAAAAGTATTTTGTAATTTTATTTAAATAAAAAATATTGTTCTTTATTTACAGTGTCTTTTTATTACATTTAACTGTAATGTATTCTCTTTGTTTGTTTTCTTAATTTGAGTGAATTTCGTGCAATATTTTAGGGACTCATCGTATATTGTTTAAAATATTTTACGTAAGCATCTTTTAAGTAAATATAAGGTACTGTAGTATATTTTAAAAAGTGTAATATTTTTATTCAAATATGTCAAATTTTAAAATAATTTCATAAATATACTAAAAGTGCCAACCTTAACAGAAAACAATTAAATGAATATTTCGCTCATCCACCATTGGAAGCTTCACCTTTCAGTCACGAGTGGCGATGAAAACTTCCAAGCACAGTGTACTATTTCAGATAGTTTTCTATTAGAGTGATCTTTTATGAAGTGAACAACGACTAAATGTTTACTTATTGTTAGCCTAATCTTTTACCTATTGTTAAAGACGCGCAGCCCCTAGAACGGAACTGAGAGGCAAGTCAAAATTGACCGCGCTACCTGCTCTCACAAAAATTTCTATAACTTAGTCAATGTTCAAGATTTTAATTTGAAATTTAAGTACATATTTTTGAATATATGTTTTAAAAAAATGCAAAAAAAAATTTTGTTCGAACTTTCACAGTGGCGTTCCCCCTTAATATGAAGAAAGTATGATCTTAAGTAGCTAAAGTTTCGAAAAAAAAAATGTTTAAGCTTGCAGGGTACAGGACTTTCTCCCTAAGAATTTTTAGAAAAAAATCAGATTTTTAAAAATAAATCAATGATTTCTGATTATAAAAAAATCATAATCAAATCAACCCTTCTTTAAATTATCGCATTTCGTGCATCGATATTCTTTTCTCTGCAAATCTTTTAACAAGTTATTTAAAACTTAAGATTATCAAAATTGGGTGTGAGAGCACTAATAACATTTTAAAAAACGGCCAAAAGAAAGTCCTGTAGCGATAACGCTCTGAAAGAGTCCAGGAATATGTATTTTATTTATGAATTAATAAAAATAAATAACTTCAATAGGTTTAATAATGATAAAAACATTATTATACGAGGGTTGTTTGATCTAAAGATTTATAATATTTCGCGCGGTGATTGCACAATTACACAAGTAGTAAATATTTTCAGCGAAAATTACAGTCTGCATATGAATGTACCTAACACTAAAATATTTGTGTTCTTGAAACGACGCCTAAAACTTACTTTTAGATTGAATGGCTTATTGCAGAACAGGTTTCGTCTTTCAAATAGCTGGGTAACATAGTAGCAACATTTGATCATAGACTTCTGCAAACGGAATATTATGGGTAGCGTTTTCCGTTCCGTCTATAATCATACTGCTGACCCATCTTAACTTATAGCCATTTTAAAAACCTAGAAATAATTATTACAAAGACCAAGGCTCCCTGGAAATCCGGTCGTTTATCTTCGCTTTTGCAGTTTTAGTTCCAAACAACCACATATTATTTAGGATTACCACTATCAAAACTCAGAACTTCAGGACTCAGGTAAGGCTGCTAACTAGCTGGTCAGATGATGTCTCTTGTTTTGAAGCTTTTATAACGGCACGACTGCGAGTTTAGGTGCATAAAGGTTTTAATTAAATTAAACAAACCAAGTTTCTCAAAACACTTAAGTCTATCAACAAAAATAAATTAGAAACGGAATTATTTACAATGGGAAACCTAAAATTAGTAATAAATAACAATATCAAGATACTAAAATAATTGCTCCTGTTGGCCGTACTATTAGTAAAAATGGAAAACCCAATTTAGAAGATAAAACCTATAAATAACTTTCTAAAATATTATGTAGAAAAGATAATAAAACGTAAAAAACAGCTATTTATATTACTTAAGCAAACAGTATTGAAGTCGCCAAGTTCTCGAGTAAAATAACACAAGATATTCTCTTAACTTCCCAAACTTAATAATAAACAAAACAAAACCTACATTCTCGCTGAATATTTCGCCGAAATTTTCTACATGGCTCGACGACACGTGCCAAAGGATTGTCGGTGCCGGTCAATAAAGCTGCTTCCGAAGAACGCAGTAAGCGATGTCTGGCAGTTCAAAGTGCCACTATTCGTGGAAAAATACTTTATTTCATACGTACCGACCTCGATGACACGTAATAAAGGATTGTCGGTGCCGGTCAAAAAAGCAGCTTCCGAAGAAACCAATTATCGATGTATGGCGGTTCAAAGTACAATTATTTGAGATAACATACATTATTTCATAAGTGACACTCCCGACAAGTGTCTAAAGACCGCCGGCACGGGTTAATAAAGGCGGTACTGGGAAACGTAATCGGTGATGTCTGGTTCAAAGTACCATTATTCGTAGAAAATCATTCATTCATACATAACGACCTCGATGACACGTGCCAAAGGACTGCCGGCACGTGTCAATAAAGCCGCTTCCGGGAAAAGCGTCTGGCGATGTCTCGTCGGTCTAAAGTGCCCCTTTGCCTACTTGCATGTTATGTAATTTTTTCCTAATTTAGGTGTTCTTCCAAAAAAAAGTTTTTTTGAACACTTTAAGCTTTCTTTTATAATGACCATATAACTCTGTAATAACATAGCTCCCCTGGTTGAACGCACTAGATTGCGGCACTGCGGTACACCTGGTGAAATATTTAAGATAAATAAAATACCCTATGCTAAAGACACCCTTGTAGCCTGGTCAATTTTCTTACGCTCTTGGGGTTTTAATATTAAGTTACTACAGAATAGTAGAGTCCACTAATACTACTAACATAACTTCAGAGTTCCGGAGAGGCTGCTCTCTAACTGGACTAGTCGGGTTGTTCCCTTGAACAAAATTCTTATTGGCCGTTTTTTAAAATGTTATTAGTGCTCTCACACCCAATTTTGATAATCTTAAGTTTTAAATAACTTGTTAAAAGATTTGCAGAGAAAAGAATATCGATGCACGAAATGCGATAATTTAAAGAAGGGTTGGGTTGATTATGATTTTTTTATAATCAGAAATCATTGATTTATTTTTAAAAATCTGATTTTTTTCTAAAAATTCTTAGGGAGAAAGTCGAGAGGATTCAAATATATTTATTAAATGTATTTTCTTATCGAGTTTAAATACTCACGTAAATAATTCACTAAATATTATTTTAGTATTTTTATTTTTATTTTTTATATATTTAAATTTTCATTATAAAATTTATAATTTACAGGTATTTTTTATGTACTTGCTTATCTATAGGGGTAAAGTTGAAAGCAAGTTCCTAGCGATATCGTGGAAGGTTTCTGCATTCAATCTAGCTACAGATGCAGTGGCGCCCTCTATAATCCACCCCTACTCTCCAGCATAGAATTAGTTCAAGCAAATTTGGTCACTGGTGCTGCTATTAGCCTCCAACTATATTCTGGTAATTTAAATTCAGTTTTATTTAGTTTATGTTATTGAATGTCTTCTCACTTAACTGTGAGGCTTTGCATTTAAATACCAGTGTAGCAACGTAAATATGTAATTACACAATAAAAACTCAATTATAAGTTAAAGATATACAAACAAAACAACTCTAAAAAGTGTATTTGGACAAAATTTAATACAGTTTTGTGATATTTGTAATATTTTCCACATAACTTTCACAAACAATAATAAATTACCTACAAAATCCGGCACTAAAATTTATTGGAACTAGATAAAAAAATATAACCGTTTTAAAAAGTTTAGGTTAAAACACAATTACCGGCGGGAAATTATCTGACGCTCATTAAAAATAAAGACTATACGGCAATATTGGAAAGTTTAATGAGTAGATGATCCTAATTGAAATGTCAGTTCTATTTTTCTAAATAACAAGTTTAGAAACTCTAGCTCTATCTCTAGTATATCTAAAAACTAAATCGGTCGTCTTTGGTTTAGCTTAATTGGATTTGTTCAATAAAAAAAGTGAGAAAATTTTATTGTTTATATAACATAACATATTTTTCTTCAAGTTTTCAGTATTAAGATCCGTAAAGCTACAATTTTTCTAAATAAAATAATTACTTTAAATTTAATTTTTTGCACTCTTCTGGAAGAACGTCTGTAGCTTATATTTGCAATTACAATGACAATTACAAAAGTTGGATTTCCGTCTGAAAGCGTAGCTTTTCGGCAACATATATAGCAATTTTATTATTGATCATGTATAGCCAGGACGAGTGATAGTTCCTACGATTGACTGATTGGTTGATTGTGTGACATAGCATTATATCGGTCCTAGGTAAACAGGTTGATCGACTTGATTACGTTTAGCTTGTTCCCTGGGTATAAGCCTTCCAGATTGGTTGATCCCAATAGATTAAAGCTTCGCATTCGAAGGTGATATGTGAGGTCGTCTCATCCTATTCATAATATAGTCTACATAATAGTTCTTCATTCAAGATGTCCATTGTATGTAGATGTTTTCTCAAGCTATAGTGACTAGTAAGAAGTCGTGTCACCCACCTGGCCTGTTGTCTGCTGAGACGCCGTTTCAATAGACCTGGTGTTGTTGAATTATCTACCAGGATAATCACCCACGAATAGGAGCCTTTGTAATTCGAAAAACTGACTTTGGTCCATTAAATTAAGGAGTAGACAAGAGGTGAGTGGATCTGTTGTATTTTACCAAAGAGACATGGTTTTGAAGACAATCTCAAACCTTGTTTTGATGTTATGTGCCTTCAGCTTGATTATCAAAGAAGTTGAGAACAGTCCAACTGTTGTAACCCCTCTTCAGACACTTCCGAAGCCAGACATGGATAGTATTAATTTCTACATGAAATGTTCTAGTATGCTATCCTAGTACTTCAATTGTCTTATGTCTGGGTGTGTCCCTGTGTATTCTGACACCTATACCATGGCCAGTTTTGGACCCCTCCGTGTACCAGATGAGGGTTCCTGGCTGAAGTTCTGTTCGGTCAGAGTCCGCCTTCCCGTCTAGCTGAATAGTGTAGGGCCTATGAAAGTTATAATTTCTTGGTATAGTGTCACTGCTGATTATTGTATTAAGAGAAATTAAATTTATTAGAGCTTACATGGCTTCTCATGACACCCGTAATGCATAGGTAAGCCGGTCTTTGGAGTTTGGAGAGCTCCAGAGTGCAATGTCTTTGAATGGTTTTTTTCGACCATGTAACCGAGCTATATGTTATCCTTGATCTTACCAACGCAGTGTACAGCCAGTACCCAATGCGTGGCTTTAACCCCCACGTCTTATCCATGGTCTCTACCATGATAAAGATTTTACCTTTAGAGATATGTTTCTGCAGGTGATTAATTTGAAAAGAGAAAAAAGCCTTCTAGTTTGGCGGCAAGGCAGAGAAAAATTATACCCTTCGTTGTCTCAGCTGGCAAGAAAATACTTAACATTATATAATATTTTTTTCTGTATTTAAAAATGCATATATATTTTTTTGTTCTTGTTAAATACGTAGATAAGAGTTTTACCCAAAAAAAAAGCCTTCTAGTTTGGCGGCAAGGCAGAGAAAAATTATACCCTTCGTTGTCTCAGCTGGCAAGAAAATACTTAACATTATATAATATTTTTTTCTGTATTTAAAAATGCATATATATTTTTTTGTTCTTGTTAAATACGTAGATAAGAGTTTTACCCAAAATATATTTGTTTTTTTAACTCTTTAAATAAATCTGGTTATTCTTGAATGGTATATGTTTTAATATATATACATATATATATATATATATATATATATATATATATATATATATATATATATATATATATATATATATATATATATATATATA
Source organism: Diaprepes abbreviatus (assembly GCA_034092305.1). Taxonomy (NCBI): domain Eukaryota; kingdom Metazoa; phylum Arthropoda; class Insecta; order Coleoptera; family Curculionidae; genus Diaprepes; species Diaprepes abbreviatus. The sequence goes on along the minus strand of JASJET010000141.1, from coordinate 15,891,202 downwards.
TATATATATGCTTTTTTATGTTTCCATTTATCACCTTTTAACACTTATAATTTAAACCAATACATACTTAATATTTAGTATTAAATTTCATATTGAAGCACTATAAAACACAATATAAGTTATTCAATTAAACTTAGAAAATATATATCGTATATCACTTGCAATATTACTTATTCTAACGAAAGTAACTAAAATAACGATTCCAGAGTAACAAGTCCAAAAGACGAAATTACGGATAACTGTTACTAGTTATTAAAAAAATATTATCATCTAAACTAAAGCATTCTGATTCGACAGTTTTTGAAGTTAAAAAGCTTAAAGATTTATAACAAAAGAAACAACAGTTTAAAATTTTTAGTTGCTTTGTTAAGAATATTAAACTAAAAAAAATCTTTGCACTCTTCCTTTAATGAACAGTAATTTCGAAAAAATATTTAAGTTAGTTGTATCAAGAGAGACCTAGAACTTTTGTAGTTATATGTTAACCTTTTAAATACAAACTTAGAATTTAGACAGTGTTATTTGATTTCTACCTTGAAAATATTAGAAACATAATACACCTATTATCATTGTATAAGATATATATATATATATATATATATATATATATATATATATATATATATATTTTTTTTTCTAATATTTTCTTGGGTATAGGTTTTTCATTAGAGAAACAAAAACAGCTGAAATTGAAATAGAACAAAAAATAAACTTTTTAGACTTTACTATACACAGGAATAAGACGGATAATAGTCTTCATACAAAATGGTACACGAAGGATACTTGGTCGGGCCGGTATTTGAATTTTAACTCTGAACATCCAAATAAACAAAAAAATAGTGTCATAATCGGCTTAGTTGATCGAGCTATAAAATTATCTTCACCCGAATTTCGCCCAGAAGTGCTAAAAAAAGTAGAAGAGACCCTAATAATGAACCATTTTCCTAAACTACTCATAAAAAAAATAATTAAACAAAGAACCTATTTACATTATAACTCAAACAAAAAAAATAAAATTAACAATACCAAAACACAAAACACTTTCATTGCATTACCGTATATATACCAACTGTCTGAAAAAATAAAATATATTTTGGATAAACATAACATAACTGTATGCCATAAGGCGAACAATTTACTTGGGTCATTTTATACGAAGTTAAAAAGCAAAGTTCCCACCAAAAAAAGATCTAACGTAATATATGCAATTCCATGCCTAAATTGTCCTAAGAAATACATTGGCATGACGACACAATATATTGAAAATAGAGTGAATGGACACAAGTATACTAAAAACGCATCGACATCTTTACATAAGCATGAACAAACATCTAAGCATGAATTTGATTTTAAAAACACCCATATTTTAGATACTGACAGAAATTATCATAAATTAGTCATCAAAGAAATGATACACATAAAAAAAGATAAAAATGTTGTAAATGACAAGCAAGATGTCAAAAATTTAAGTCAGATATACTATAATTTGATTTTTGAATAAAACATGCTTGAAGCGACTCTATAATAAATATGAGAAATAATGTAATGATGCTTGGAACGATTTCATATACACTCATACAGGTGAAAGAACGTCATTAAAAAATAAATAATAATCTTTTTTCCTATTTTTTGCTTATTATAAAAATAAATCTATCTATACAAATTGCATACCAAAGATCATAATTGAATTTATTTTTAAACATACACACAAAACTACTTTCAAGGTATGTACTATTTTATAATTTTCACTATTTTAACCTATTTGTATTGTTTTAAATTTTAAACTATAAGACTATTTTAAAAGCTGTTTTGTTTTTATTAATTTTAATTAAATTAAAAATATAAAAATGTAATTGCTGTGATATATGTTTATTATATAAAAAATTCTGTAATTTTTGTAGATGTAAAATAAATATACCAAGCTCTTTTGAAGAAGCTCGCTATGTAGAGCGAAACGTCAGAAAGAAAATTGTTGTCCTTTGTTTCTCTAATGAAAAACCTATACCCAAGAAAATATTAGAAAAAAATATTTAACAAAAGGTTTAAGATACAAAAATAAATTATATATATATATATATATATATATATATATATATATATATATATATATATATATACAATGTTATTATATATAATTATATAATAAACTTCACCAATATGTTACGAATCTCAGTTATCAATAGTACTTTTGCTTGCTCTTTTATGACATATTAAAAAATACGGCTGTATTATTAAAAATAGAATAAAAACATTTTCTGTATTAACACCATGGGGATTGTTTATTTGTATTTTAAAAAATTTATTTATTTAGTAACGTGACAGAGTGACAATTATATCTAACTTGATTAGTACAATTAGATCATATTTGTAATATTAATTGTGCTGACATGGCGTGTGAATCAACGCTAGGGAAATCTAAGAATTGTTTCATCATGTTGTGTAATATTGCAACATGGTTAATTCTCAAGTGAATATAACTTCTGTTCATATTTTGTATAATTTGATATTAAAGACCACCAAATCGTTACCTATATCAGTTATAAAAAGTAATATTATCATTTCAGAAATATTACTTCCGCTTTAGGAAATTAGAAAAAAGTTACTTCGGTTTTTTTACATATTTTGATAGCTTAGAATCTGGAAAATTTGGGAGCATTACAGTTTTGTTAAGAAAATACTCTTTATATCGTTGGGCGGTTGAAATAACTTTCAATCAACAGCCATTGATCATTAAAATGATAAAAATACTAATACGGTCATAGAATAAGTAAAATACATACATATATTTGTCATAAAATATATGTTATATCACCTTTATGAACCAGGCATAGCATATTAATAGTATATTGCAAAATATCAAATTTTTACTACAGAGAATTCCACGGCCATTTACCAACAACTTTTACCTCGTGACAAGGATTGGTAAAAAACTGCTTGATCGATTTTATAGCTCTTTTGATTGAGAATTGATTTGGCTATGGTGGGCACTAACAAAATTTAAAAATTTTCCATAAAATCGATTTTTACTTACATCCAAAAGCAAAAATTCTAAATTTTTTTCACACATTTTATTAAGCCAGCGCAATTTTATAGCAAGATTTGATATTTTTGACTCCTTAGGTCCCGCCATACCTATATACGAGTCGAAAAATAATAATTTTCATACAAATGTGTGGTTTCCCAGAAAATCATAGTGGGATTGTTCACAGGACATTGTCACCTCAGGGGCCATCTTCATAGAATGAGTGTAGAAGACGATCCTGTTGTTGAAAGAAAAACACGTCTTGCTTAAAACAAGGCATTTATTCAACTAACTAACTAACGTCACTCTCTGTTACAACTTGTAATATACCTCATTGCTTTGCTTCACCTAAATTTTAATCTTAAAATTAAAACTATTCTTTCATTCCAGGCTCGGCTTGACTGTTTTAAACCATAAACTGCCTTATTTAAGATATAAACCTGATTTTCACAACTCTTTTTTATAAATCTCTGTGGTTGTATCATGTAAACCTTTTCTTTAAGTATTCCATTAAGAAATGCTGTTTTTACATCTAGATGTACAATGTTAAGGTTAAGATTTAGTGCTAAAGTTACTAACATTCTTAACGTTGAATGACGTCCACTGGCGCAAAAGTTTCTGTGTAATCTACACCCTCTTTTTAAGTATAACCTTTCGTCACTAAACGTGCTCTATAACTACGTTCACCATTACTATTACACTTAACTTTGTACACTCACTTACATTCTGGCTGGCTGATAAGTTACCACGTTTCATTTTCCCCGAATGAACTAAGTTCTTCTTTCATTGCCTGTTTACATTTCTGCCCATCTGGTCTCGAAACTGCTTCTAAATAAGTTCTCGGAATTCTTGAAATTTTTCTGGCATTTCATCTTTAGTTTTCAGAAAATATATAAAGCATATTCTGCTGAAATCATCTATGAAGGTTAGAAAATACTTTGCCCCTCCTAGAGAAGTTGCCTCCATTGGGCCACAAATGCCATTGTGGATAATTTCTAGCACTTCACTAGCTCTACTGCCTTTGTTAGGGAATGATAAACGAGTCTGCTAACCTTGACAACAAACTTCACAGTTTTGCTTATCAATATTAGCTTTTCTTTGAAAGAAATTCCGTTCACTGAATTACACATTTTATTCATGTAGGCAGTATTTAAATGTCCCAATCTACGATGCCAAGTTTCACAGCTTCTGTTGCACTTGCACCCTGCGGTAGGTTTAGCTTGTAAACATTGTTTTTTAAACTTGCTGTTGCTACCAATTTATCTTGAGAATTAAAAATCTTGCAACCTCTCTCACTGAAACTGACTTTATTGCCATTTTTTATTATATGACAAACTTACAATAAATTGATTGTTAAATCAGGTACATATTGGACATTACTTAACAAAACATTACACTCCGAGGTAAATATGGCTATTTTTACTTGTACATTATCTGCGGACTTTACTGGAATTTTTGTTTTGTTAGCTACAATAATTTCAGACAAATCTGGAGTTCGTTCATTGATTAACCAATCTTTTCTCACTGTTAAATGTACACTGACCCCCACTGTCAATATACCAGTCTGTGCTTTCAGAATGTCCAGTAGTGCAAACTGCATTAGAACCACTTTCAGAACTTTCATTTGGACATCTTGTCCTATAATGTCCTGGTTGTCTGCATTTAAAAGAAATGATGTTACTTTTGCCTCAAATGTTTTTGTTCCCATAACCACAAACTCAACGATTTTTGTTACTTTATGAACTATTTGCGCCATCTCTTAAAGATCCATCGAAGCTTGACCTACCCGATTGGAATTAGGTTCTGAATTTAGCTGCAAACGCGCCATTATCGCCATCTGTTCACATATCAAATAACTTCGTCTTTATGGAATCTGTGATAATTTTCACAGCACTATGTTCAACGTCCATTATGGGGCGAATTTTTCGGGAAGACCCGCCAATAATAACGATCCTACCCATTCTTCATCTATTTTGAATCCTGTTTTTCTCAATTTCTGGGACGTCTCGACAACTTGGTTGATATACGCCTCCATCAAATCATAATTCTCCAATCTAGCAGATATCAGGGTCTTTAAGAGTCCTATCTTTCTCGTAAAACCATTGTCGTCGTACAAGCTTTTCATACTTGTCCACACCTTCCGTGCCGTTTTGGCATCTTTTACATGCGGATATAAGACGGGATCCATAGTTAATACTAACTTAGCTTTTGCCTTGGCTGCTAAAGTCGTATCTTGCTCTGTACCTTCAATGAACTTGCTGAGTCCTTCAAGCACTACCACATTTTCAGCTGCAAACGTCCATTCGTCGTAGTTTTCCCGTCCAAGTAATTTCGTCACACTGGTTAAATAGTTTACGGCCATTTCTAACGCGAATACTGCTTCTAAAAAACTATACAACTGTACTTTTTAGTGTCGCTAAGCGTCAACCTGGACCCATAACCTATTGTTAAAAGAAAAACACGTCTTGCTTGGAACAAAACTATTCAAATAACTAACTAACGTCGCTCTCTGTTACAACCTGTAATATACCTCTAATGAACATCACAAGATGTCACCACCTTTTACAGAATCCTAAATTAAGTGTGAGAGATACTACCAACAGACTGGACGTGCAGATGGCGTTTGAAGATGGATGAAACTGTTGACCATGTCCTCAGAGAGTGTCCAGCACTCAACGGACTGAGACAAAGATATTTCGGAGACACAGTTTTGTTACCGGAAGCAGTTAGACAAGTTCAACTAACGAGGCTGCTTGGATTCGCAAAGGCGATCGGCTTCGAATAACCTGCAGCTAGGGTGGGATGTAAATGGCGCAATGGAGGCCTACACATCGATGATTTTGTATCACCACCCCTTTCTCATTCACTCATTCATTCCCCAGAAAATTGTGACCCTGTGCTCATGTACGGCGTGCAGCAGTCACTGCATCGCAAATTTTTTTGAAAGACGGAGAATTGTAGAAGAAGCTTCAAAATTTAGTAACGCATAAGAATTTACACTTATATTTTTTTGGTTTCATTGCTAAATTTCAAAATATTACCTCAGCATCAGGTGTCCTAATATTCGGTTAAAAATGTGTTACGGAACCTCCTAATAGCGGGTAACTTTAGGATTCTGACTTGAAGAATAATCTCTGAAGGAAAAATTTGTTTAAATTAGTTAAATAAGCACAAGAAACAAATATTTCAAAAATTTTATGGATTAAACATAAACAAATCTTTATTTTCCATTTTCTAATTGGATTCCTGAAATTATCTATTAACTTTTTTAGAATAAAAGTTAAATTTAGCCTGTTTTATATTTAATTTGTACTATGAAAGTGTTATTAAAAACATATTTAAAAAAAAAAACGATTCTTGCTCATAGTTTATATAATTTTGAAATACACTTCACCAAACTGTCATAAATTTTTCGTCTTATCAGTTATAAATGGTAACGTTAATTTTTCACCGTTATTATTGAAAATAGAATAATAACAATTTCTGCTCGAATTTTGTATAATTTTATAATGAGCGCCACCAAACAGTTACCAATTTTTAACTCTTATCAATTGTAACGACAATATTACCAATTCAAAAATATTACCCCTGCTTAATTTTAGGAACATACTTAGAAAAAAAAAATCTGGATTAAATAATTCATCTTTAAAAAAATATTTTATTAATCTCTTAATAGCGGGTAACTATAGAATTCTGATTCAACGAAATGGTTTTCAACTAAAGAAAGGATTTTTGCCAGATCAAAAATACTTTCACGCTTTGAGCTTAAAACTTTTCTAGCAAAATTTAAAAATTTGTTTACATTTTAATCACAAGAAATATTCGTCGAAAAATTTTAGATATTGCATTGGTGACATTAATGGTAAAAAAAAATATTTATTTTCTATTCTCTAATTAGACATTCACTTTAGACGTTGTAAATTGGTTGCATTAAGAAAGATCAAGACAATCTAAAATTATCTGTTAACTTTTCTAAAATAAAAGTTGATTTTAGCCTATTTAATATTAAATTTCTGTCATAAAAGTATTATTTAAAGCTATTAAAAAACAACTTTTGCTCATTTAAATTTAAATTTAACTTCACCAAACGGTCACGAAATCTAAAATTTTATCAGTTGATTATAAATAGCAATATTATTGTCCCGAAAATTACAACTCTTACGTAACCTCAGTTGACGAATATAAAAAAAAATATTACTTTAGAATATTATTAATTTTCACTATAGAAATATTTCTGAAACTAGAGTAAAAACAATTTCTGCGCGAATTTTGTTTAATTTTACAATGAACAACACCTAACCGTTACTAATTTTTAAATCTATCGGTTACAATGGCGATAATAATTTAAAAAATAACACAGCCGCTTAATTTTAGGAACATACTAAAAAAAATCATCAAATATTTTGTTAATCTCTTAATTGCAGGCAACTGTGGAATTCTGATTCGAGACAGTAGTTTTTAACTAAAAAGAGTTATTTTTCTATACCAAAAATGATTTCTGTCTTCGAACTTAAAAATTTTCTAGTAAAATTTAAAGATTGTTCGAAAGATTTTAGCTACTACATTAATAATATTAAATGTAGAACAATTATTTATTTTCTATTTTCTAATTAGACATTCACGACAGAGAAATTGTTTTAAATTCGTTGTATTAAGAACGATCAAGAATTCTTAAAATTTTCTTTTAACTTATTTAAAATAAAAACCGACTTCAGCCCATTTGATAGCTAATTTTTCTCATGAAGTATTCTCAGGAAAATATTAAAAAACAATTTTGGTTCATATTTTATTTAATTTTATAATAACCGTCACCAAACTGTCATGAATGTTTAATTTTTTTAGTTAGTTTTAAATGGCCATAATATCGTTCCACAAATTATAACAGTATGGTCTTACGTAAATCAGGAAACAGCAAATTAATAAAATAGCTAAAGTAATAATAATAAAATGGGATAATTAAATAATTAAAATGGGAAAGAAAAGTAAGAGGAAGAACCCGATCTAAAATTTTAATTATGGCTTATACTCGATGACAAAACAAAGGAATATGAAATTAAGCCTGATTTACTAAATATTATTTTTAATGCATGCAATATTTAAATGAATCTTGCCACAATGTAAAAATGTTATATATAGGGTTGTTCTTTATATTTTGACAAGCACTGTTAATTTTGTTATAGAAGTTCGAAAAAAATTTAAATACATATACCGCAGAAAAACAAATTCTTATGGGAAATTGTATTTTTAAAATAAATTAACTTTTTTTAAATAGAATATCCTACATATTACTAAATATTAAAATCGAGCTCAAAATTCCCTTTTCAAAAAATATATGTTGCTTATGTTTGCTCCAACCGTTTTTAAAATATTTACCTTAAAAAATTAAATATTTCAAAACGTCGCCATTGGCATGTAAATACTGAAACAACTGAAAATTTTGATCCTGGTAGCCGTTACTAAGTGGCAGTTAATCATCTTCGGAAAATGTTTAAAAAGGAACTACTATGTTTTATACCACTAAATTTATTAAGAAAACAGTGACTGCAGTTTCAACTCACAGAGTCATTTTCAAACTGAATTACAAAGGTATACTAAGTATTCAATACAGAAACATGAGAAAATTTAACAATAAATAAAAACTACCTGAGAAATTACATTATTAAAAAGGGGAGGTACTAAATTTTGGAAACTACTTATTATTTGGCGACAACAAATAACGGGAAAAACCCAAGATAAAATAAATAAATTTGATAAATCAGGAGTTTATAAGTTAAAATGTTCAGGGTGTGATAGCTTGTATATTGGACAAAGTGGTAGAAGCTTTAAAACTCGCTTTTCAGAACACCACCGATCATATAGACTACAAAAAACAGACTCGAGCTTTGCCAACCATTGCTTAGAACACAGCCACAGTTTTCCTGATTTAGGCAACACTGACATATTACATTATTCAATAAAGGGCCAAAAGTTAAATATTCTTGAATCTTTAGAAATATATAAACATAGTAAAAATAAAAATGTAAATTTGCTTAATGACCAGACAGAACATTTCCCGAAACTGAAAAATTGGTTGATTAATGAAAAACACGATATACTATAGTCATATTATAATGCTGTTGAAAAACTATGTTATTATATGCTATTACCGGAAAATTTTCGAAAATGTTTTCTATCATCTAATAAAATATGCAAATATCAATATCCACTTAAAGAACCTTCGTAGAAAATCGGATCTGTAATTTTATTTTTATAAATTCCAGCTGTTTAATAATTAGCTCATCGGCCTACAAAATTTTTTCAAATAAGTTTTTATCTTGTTCTTTCAAACCAGATATTTCTCTGCAATATTGTACCCTACTATTTTGCCGCTATTCTATTACTTTTTTGATCAGCATTATTTTTAAGAGTGATATTTGTATTTATGAAATGTCTTTAAAATTTTCTTTCTTCCTTTTTCTAAATGTTTGCTAGCGGTTACCGATTCGCTTGGATTTTCTGCATATCAAAAATAAACATATTTTATCTTAAATAATATTTAAAATTATTTAGAACTTTATCTTGAAAATATAATATCATTTAATTCTTCCTCTTTGTCTACAATAACTGCTCCTTCTTGCAGCTGTTACATTATTATTATTTTTTTAAAACATTTGTATTATATCACATTTTTAGCTTTAATGAAACCCATTTTCTGACAATTTATTCGAAGTTCTTTCAATTGTTTACCATTGCTATTATGACTTAATGAGATTTCGTTTTTAAATGTTTTGAGCTAAATATTTCAAATACAGTGGGAGCAAACATTAGCAATATATATTTTTGAAGAGGTAATTTTAAGCTTTCTTTTAATTTTTAGTAATATACACGACGTTTCTTTTTTAAAAAAATAATTTATGTAAAAAAATAGAACTTCTATAAGCATTTGTTTTTTTTTTCGTAACATATTTTTGCGATATAGAAAAAAATTTGTAAGTCTCAAACGAGAATAATGGCGTTAGAATATAGTGAATGGAAAAAAAAACCTAAATTACAAGATATATATGTTAATATCAATTACCGAATGATATAAATGAAATGTATTGCTGATCATCATAATAGTTAAGTGACTTTTCAACTTTTTCAAAGTTTTCATATTGACGAACGAGTGTTTAAAGATCTGAATTGCGCTCTCATGCAATGTTGCTGCAGGTCTAGACCCATTTTTAATGTAGATTAATCCTATTTTATGTAATTTCCTTTAATTGATATTTCAGTAAACTTCATGGCAAAGCATATTTTACTGCAAAAAAAGAGTGCCAAGATCCTGATTCCCTATAAGAATCTGTAAAAATTTTTGTATTTTTGAAAATTGAATCCTCAAACCGTAAAGTTAAGCGAAATTCCGGGATAGTATAGATTACGCCCCAATCTATTATAAAAAAAAATAGATATTCATTTAACCTAATATTTTTTCTGTAGCATGGGCATCGATAGCGAAAATTAGTTATTTTATGTCGAGAATAAGTTATACTGAATGGGTTTAGTTCCATGTAAAAATAATTTTAGGTTTAGACTACTTCTTTTTTTAGGCCTCCTATATAAGAGATAATAAATTAAAATGTACATTTTCTTCTCCAAAATCTTAACCTATAATATATCATTTTGAAAAAAAAAATAGTTTTGCTCTAACTTCTCACCAGTATAACACAACACGGAGTCAAAAATCGCTAAAATTTACCATATAAGAGCATTGACGAATTATACTAAGACGGCTCATTCTTATGGGAGGATTGGAAGCGCTAAGTATTAAAACTCGGTCACTGATAAAAGGTAGTTTTTTACTATAAGTAGTAAAACGGCAAGGAATGATCTATATGCAGTGTTGCCGTATTGGATAGTTGATCTAAACTACGGGTACAAGTTTTTTTTATATATTTGTTTAAGTTTACAAAGGGAACGTTATAATGATCAAACCTTTCAGTAAAACTTCGCTAGACTGCGGCAACCTTGCATTTAATTAAAAAAAAAGTGGAGCTTACCCCTCTTAGTCGGTAGGAAGTGATTTGCAGAATTGTCACGTTTTCAACATAAATCCGAAAATTTAAATCTTTTATACTTGTTTCTAACAGAAGCATATATCACATTGAAATACTGATATCTAATCATTGACACTATTGGAAACTGCTTTTTATGAATGAGACGGCGTACCAGTTTGGCGTACAATTTAGGAGCGTCAAAATTATAGCACAGGATAGAAATCCTGGGTATATTTCTTCTATGGTAAGAGTAAACAAAAGTACTTAATATAAACTGCGGATCTTATAGAAGAAAGCTTTCTTCTCACGCTAAGAAAGCGATAGAGAATTTTCGATGAGTAGTACCTCTCTTTCTAATTTCGGTCAGGTGACAGAGGCATCCAATGATTTTTTGAGTATCGTGCTGAGCTCCACCATTAGAAAGAGAATCCATGGTAGAATATCTTTATATCATGTCAATGGAATTTACAGAAAATCTATACTATTGATTTCACAAGGATTAGAGTCCACTCCGACTGATATTCTAGAGTCAAGTTATCAGTGTAAAAATATCATATCCAATATGGTGCCTGTAAGTGTGAAAAATCGCTGAAGTTCACAGAAAATTCATATTACGATCACACAGTGAATAATTCTTTGGATAAATTGTTCAATTTCTATACAAATGAATTCAACATTAAAAAGAATATTTCAAATGTTACGAACACCAAAATATCAAGTAATACTGCAATTCCAGTTTAATCGTCGAACTACTTTAATGATCTTCCTTCGATTTACAAACAGAGCATAAAAAGTTGTTACTTCAGAGTATATCTGAAATAAAAGAAGATGGTAATATTTTGGTTAGTTGATTGAAAGATGGCTGAAATTGTTCTCAATTTTTCAATTTAGTTTTTAATATGAGTTAGAAAAACTATTAATTCATTTTGAAAATACCTATGTATGTTAATATCTACAAAGGTTGAAAAATATATTTACAGACTAGAGATTTTAAGAGATAAAAAGAACACAATAATTTCACTTTTTAGGAATACAGAATTGCAAATCCAATATGGTGGACGTCTAACCAACAAATAAAAAATTGGAATTTGATACATTTTTTTACTTATTTTACATAAATTCTCAATAAAAATTGCACTATGCTGAATCACTTAGTTGGCGAGAAAAATATATCACAAATTCTCTCAAAATATTTAATTTCGAAATAGAAATTTGTCCTTAAAAATTGCAAAAAAATTGCAAAAAATTTGATTTTTATATGATCGATAGCGCGGATTTTTTGTTAATTTCAGTTATATTTGACCCTTAGGGGCGCTATATTGTATCTGTCATTTTAATATTCGGCCATTTGGCTCTAGAAAGGGGTCTCAATAATCGATTTAGCGACATTCGATCTTTGTTGTATCAATAGCACAATTTCCTTTGGATTTCAGTGACTTTAAATTCTTACGGGAGCTATCTTGAATCCATGGTCTTGTCAATCAATAATTTAACATTACAATATGCTCCGAAAAGCCACTAATAAGCTCTGTTTGCTGAAACTCAATTCTTGTAAAATCAATAGTATCGATTTCCTGTGGATTTTGATGACTCAATCCTGATTACCGCCATATTGGAACTGCCATATAACAAATAAACCATGGTAACTTCTATCATACGTTAAATGGGAATTATAACGAATCTTCTGAGCCTCTAGTGGTTCAAATCCGTTGGCGAGAATCTGGAACAGAGCTAATAAAGTTATGCGAAAAACATATTCCTTCTCATGTAAAATTGCTTATGTAGTATTTCGCAAGTAATATCTTGACGAAAATGATTTCAAGAAAGCCAATTCAATTACTTACGATACATTCCTTAGACCGTAATGACCATTTTTCGACTTAAACGGCTACCTTAGTAATATCATCCAGATTTATCTCTATTTAGGGAAATACAAACGTCGTAAAACATTGGCATTTTCTAAGTTAATCTAAGAAATCGGAAATTTTTGGAAGGGGATCGATCATCAGCGTGGATCTCGTTTAATTTTTAATAGCCTATGACAATGCGCTACTTTTGCTTGCCATAACATCTAATTTTTTGGGTACTATCCAAACAGGGAAAAACCTGTGTGAAATGGATGGTGTAATAATTCCCTCTTCAAGAATTTTGGCAATTTTGAATTTTATTTCCTTTTTGTGGAATTAAGAATACCCATATGACTTTGTAAATATAATACGTATAATATTGGTTTCAATAGGATATTTAATTCCGTTGGTAACAGTAAGAAATTCCAGCGCTGACATCAAGTATTACAAGTAAGAGGTTTAAATGACGGTTTGTTCTGAGCACTTCATATTTGGGTTCAGGTCGTCTACATTCAAAATTTGGATTTGTTTCTGGAGTGATGTAACAATATCTGTCTGTCTCTTCGTATTGTTGAGGAAGTACAAGAAAATCTTTGTAATCCTATAAGTTGATTTCTGGTTCAAATTTCTGTCGAAATTTTTAGTATAAAGGTCATTTTAGGGGTAATCGTAATTATCCTCTGTGTATTATTTACAGTAGTCGTAATTTTCGTCATAGTTTGGATAATCGAAGTTGACATTGTAGCTTCTTTGTTGATTTGGAGAATGGAATGGGTTCCGTTGAATAACACTTCGACAAATTTGGAGTTTAATATCCTGGATTAGAAAAAGGATATTTTGATTTTGAAATATATTGGATCTCTGTTGTTGAAAGGGTTGCTTTTTGGAAATTGCTCTTTAAAAATTTACATTATTATTTTGGAAATTATTTGGACGTGATTGCATTTGGAAATGGCAATCTGAGGCTAAATGGCCCATATGTGGATTGAGATCGATTTTTGAACATTCGTCAGCATTTTGACATTGAGTGTTCATAGTAGATTAAAAAATGTCAGCGGTATTAATCTCTGAATAAGAGATGAAAGATCCATAGAGTCGCCGAAGTGGAGATTTAAAAGTCTTTGTATGTCGGAAAGTTTTGGGAATTAATCAGTTGTGCCGCAAGATCTTTTAGTTTATTTTTTATGTGTATCGCTAGAAGAATGCATCAATAAGCTGTTGCCATTTTATAACCATAATCGGTCGCGTTAAAAAATGTACCGAGAAAGATTTGGTCACACTTGAATTCCGGTATTATTAAGAATATTTCAGAAAACCTGCAGAGCTCGATATCTGCATTGGTATTTTCGCCTTTCTGAGCTCTCGTTTTCGGCATTATTTCCAGATTAGAAATTTTGAATTAAATTTATTTTAACTTATTTCAGAAGTAATTTAATTTACGTTTAAGAAAAGTACTGTATTTATTTTTAGAAATCGAATAGTATAATAAATTTGCACTAATAAACACACAAAATGTGAGGATCAACATTATCCTTACAATACGAGAAGAAGAAGCTTCGGCTCTTGTTCTCTCAGTCAGCTATCAGGGGATTCACTAGCTGTTCCTTCCACAACTTCTGGGAGTAGGGACACCGCTGAGATCCTTTTTTTGCTTTATTCGATTAGAATTCAACGCCAACAATTAGATATTTCTTGTTTTGCTTACGTTGACGGATCCAACCGACCGCACCAACTGTTATCTTGACAAAATCATTAATTACTTTTTTAGAAACAATTTATTTATTTTAACACAACTTTAGTTTAACAGTTAAATAATATAAATTTTAATTTTACTTTTAAGTATCAATTCTCAACTTCACATTATTACATCTGACAACTCAATTATAAGTGTTATAAGTAAGTCGTTAACAAAAATTGCCCTATATTTATATAGACAATGAAATAGCATTGGTTTATATAGGCTAAGGTACGTTTCGCAAACATGTTGAATCTGCTTTATTGAAATGATTCACTTCAAGCCATTATTTGCAAAGTACTGTATAATCAATTTTAGATGTGAATGAACTTATATAGTTTTTGCATAACTATATTATTTTCACACTTAACATGTTAATAGTGCGCAAATTTAATATACAGTTCGATTCTTAAAAGAGAATAGAATACTTTTCTCAAACGTAACTTAAAGTCTAAATAAGTTTACATAAATTTAATTTAAAATTTAAAAAAAGAAGATAATACCTCAAAAAGGTGAAAATGACAACACTGAGCTCAGGCCCTATAGGTATTCCGAAATATTTCTCAGTATTATTAGAATTAGTAGGCGATCACATCTCTCTCGGTTCATTTTAGGCGCGTGCGATTGTGGTTATAAAATGGCAACAGTTGGCCAATGCATTCTATTAACGATAAACTTCAAAAATAAGGTAAAAGGTCTTGCTGCACAGCGGATTAATTCCCGAAATCACTCGATTTAAAATGAAATCAAAAAACTTTTAAATCTTAACTTCGGCGACTCAATGAATGTTTCGTTCCTTATTCAGGGTTTACAGAGATTAAGATAGCTTTCACTTTCACTATTACATTTGTGAATCGATTACAAACACTCACTGCCAAAATCCTGACGAATGTTCAAGAATCGATCTTAGCAAACGATCAAAAGTACCCCAATTCACATTAACAGATACCGCAACCCTAAAATACCCTCCTAATTGATATTGAGACTAAACTAAGGCAGATAATTCAAGCGGGAAATCCTAAGGATCTCCTAAATGACCACTCTCGAATAAGACTAGAGCTACAGTTGTCGCAATTTGAAATCGAAAAATCTTTTAAACATATAGTTCAAGAACCACACCAGCCAGAAAGGAAAACTCCAATATAAGCTTCAACTGCGGTCTCCTAGTCCATTTAGTCGTAGATTGCCATTTCCCAATGCAATTACGTGCAAGTAATTTTCAAAATAATAATGCAAACTTCCAAAGGCTAGCCCCTCAGCAAGATTAACCCTCTCAACAAAAGAGACCTGATTTATTTCAGAGTTGAAATAGGCCTTCTGTATCGCAGTTTACTTTCTGCGAATACAACGCTGGTTCTCTCCCCATACCCTTATCCACCACCTAATACTCTCGTCAGTGGAGCGTTTCGACCACCTAATGGTTGCCTGAGTAGATCTGTATCGAACAAAGGTCAACATTCGCAGGGAACAATTTCCTATAGAAAACATAAATTCCAAGATATGTCGGCAGGATATTAAACCTGCCTACTTTCTGATGTCGACTGAAAAATATTGCCAGTCGAACGATATATATACATTCACCGGAGTAGTGCGAATCTTAAAAATAAGGATTTCAGTAACAAATCTATCTTCTACCATTTTTAGATATTTAGCTGTATATAAATCGGACACTATTATTTTTTTATCCCCAATCTGGAGTTTTATTGAACTAGTTTCATAGAAAATTATATAAGACTATCGCAGCAGATTTTTAAACATGATCCAAAATATACAAAACCCTCTTTCTTTTCTGAAAAATACTAAAAATTATTAATACAAAAAAGCCATCCTTTTAGAGTAATTTGCTGTTTCTTCTAGAAACTACTAAATATCGCATCGATATTTTAAACCCCTAAATGTTCTCATGGTTATTTTTTTACATGACAGTTGCCAAATTATAGCACAAAATAAAATAATTCAATTAACTTTTACATCCTGTATGCCACTAATAAATTATATTCTATTAATTTATGTAAATATTTGAAGCTCAGTAATTTTATTAGAACGTCTAAATTATTTGCAAATATTTATTAGTGTTATATTTCTTAAGGCAATGTACATATTTTTATGTACATATATATTTGCTGCTCATTTCTATTTAAACTTTTTAACTGCATGCTGTACAACAATAATTTTTCTATTTTATAGATATTTCTGACAGTGGACAGGTAATTAATTGTCAAGCCTCAAAAGACAATTATAATCCTATTTTACAGTAGGACATAAGGGAACTATTTTAGTTTAAAAACTTTAAATTTCCATGAAAATTTACATCGTCAACTTTAGATAAAAAACGATTAAAAGAAGAGTTATAATAATCACCTCTCTGTGAAATTTTATTGATGTATTCCTGTGAAACAATTTTTGGAGTACAGTCTTGAAAGAGAGAATAACTACTACTTCCATATTTTAGTACATATGTTCATTGCATAATGCAAATTTTTATCGGACTTTAATATTCATTTCTTCAAATTGAAAAATCTACAATAAATAATATGTTTAAAAACTCCATAGTATTTAATTAGTAACAGTTAACTAGTGGCTTATTATTTCTTGATTCCTTTTTGTTTTTCGGTTGCAAAATTTCACTTTCCTTCTAATATACACCAGTTTATAATAACCAAAAAGAATATTATTCTGCACAAAATGGTTTCACAACCTTGCATCATCGGTCATTTTGAAAGGACAATTTAAACATATTAACGTCAAAATGACACGATTGTAAAGCGATTTTACTTAAATGGTATACTATAAATAATAAAATAAATGTCCTAATCTCATAGAAGGTAGCGCTATAAGAATTATTAAGTTAAGCGAGTGTATAATTAATGGTTTGTTTGTATCATTTGTTATAAACCATAGTCAGATTTAGAGGATCTAAAGTTATTATCAATGTGCAAAATTGTAGTAACAATAATTTATGGCAAAAATATTATGGACAATATTACGCAAGTCATGTTATTTAATAATATAGAAATCAGAATAGAAGTTTTCAAAGCGGAGAAAAAACCACATGAAAGGATTTAAATGTTATTCTCTAATGCTATTGGTTGTATGCGACATACGAACAGTGGAAAGTGAATTTATACCATACAAAACTAGATATATGAGGAGATATCATAATTTGCCAAAGAAGACCAGTCATATACTGTGTTTAATAAACAGATTACCTTACTATAAAATTTAAGATTAATTAACTCCATTAATGAATTTGATAAATCCCATTGCATCACCGTTCATTTTGATAGGAGAATTTAACAATATATTGAGTTCAAAATTGTATGACTGCGAAGCAACTTTGCTGCAGTAGTAAACCATAATTAATGTCCATATATCACATAAAGTGTATTTAGAATAATTTTCAAGTAGATTGAGGGTATAATTTTGTATAGCTTTTATATTTTACAATTTACAATTTAAAGAAACGAGGTTGTGGTTATTAATTCCATCTTTATTGCTATACAATAAAATTAAGAATCGTATGAAGATCATTATGTTTAAATTTGCGTCTCCTAAAAATCATTGATAGCAAAACTCAGGGGGTTCCAATGTAAATTTAAACAATCTTAGTTTAGAAAAGAAACAGTGTGTGTGCAAAATAAAAGTCAGAAAGAACAACAGTTTTTTAACATTTAAAGTTAAAAATAATTACAAAAAAAAAAAAAATACTAAAGGTTAGCACCTTTTTTGAAAACTGTGACACAATACGTACAGTCAAAAATTAAAAGTTAAAATTTCCTTATAAAAAAACAAAGAATTATTTTTGCACCTACCCCGTAGTATGTCGAAAAAAGTAAATAAGTTAACTTTCTGTAATACATATAATATAAAATTAATAATTCATTGAGAAATTAACGTTCACCATATTGAAAAGATACTATGAGGAACTTAAATAGTAACACAGGAAAGAAAAAAATTACAGTAGTACGTAATACAATAAGAGAAGAAAGCTGGTCAAACATTAGCTGAATACAAAGAAACAATGGTATGTTTTAATAGCTAAACACCTGTAGGTAAAAGATATAAGATAAATTAGATTAAGATACTTCAAGACAATATTGCTAAAGGTATTTTAAGAAAATTTGTTTTCTTCGAAGACATGATAAGATGGGAATAAGAATAGGCAAGCTCCTTAAAGTTGGAACAGACCAACAGGTGAAGTCAAAGATGTACAGATAAGTTTCAACTAAGCAAATGGTAAAAGATAAAAATTAAGTGGCACCTCCAGTTTTCCCGATGAAATAGGTTGGAACTCGATGTTTCGTAGAGTCTTTGTCAGTCAGGTCCCTCAAATAAGCAGCTCAGGAACCTTAGATTCTTAAGATACATTTTACCCTGGTCATAGAGTTAAAAAAACATAAAATTAGGCTGTAAACTACTTAACGAGTATTAGGTTGCTAAAACGTTTTAGCAACAGGTAGTTTTAATTTAAAAAATAGCTAATTCGGACTAACAAGTCTTTAGAACGATTTTCATGGACTCGTGTCAACATGGTCGACCATGAATTTAAAAAAAAATTGTCAAAAGTAGTTTGCTTTCAGTTTAAAAAGTAGTTGGAGATGATACTTTTTCCATCAAAAGCGGTTACTTGATGATTTTAATGTCCAAATATTAACACTTTGAAAACAGTAGTATAACAATTTCTTATTAATATTTTTTTACACAAGCTTATAAAACTTTTTCAAAGGTAAAAAAAACTTCTAAATATTCTATTAAATTTTTATTTTTTTAAAAACTGCTGTATTTCTTCTAAAGTTTTCCCTTTAGTTTCAGGTACCCAATAGAGTGTTAAAACTGTAGATAATAAACAACACACTCCATATAACAGAAATGGAGCGTACAATCCAACAGTCGTCAATAATAAATGAAATAGATTCGTCGTCATAAAAATACCCATACCAAAAACAAGAGCAAGTACGGAAAGCGCTTTAGATTTTATACTTGCAGAAAACAGTTCTCCTAACATTAAAGTTGGGACAATACCAAGACCAAAGGAAACTGTGGAGATATAAAGCATCATCCCTGCTAGTGGAAACCAATTTAGTTTTTCTAAATTTGCAAGTTGATATTGCTCCAAGAAAAAGTAAACTGACATGATTACAAGAATGATACCACAACATAGTAGCGAATAGAAATAGGAAGGTTTTCTACCAAACTTTTCTACAAATAGACTACAAAAAAGGTTTAGTGTCCAGAGGAGAAAAATATAAATCATAGAAGAATATTCAGGTCCAAGGTTTCCTCCAGCTTTTTCAAAAATTGCTTGAGTATACGAAGCAAACACAGTGGTTCCACAAAACTGTTGAGAAAATCTAAGAAAACAGCCAGCTCGCAGTGCTCTTCTGTTACTCTCTATTTTCATTAAATCTTTCCATTTGCCCCTTTCTGATATTTGACGTTCAACATCTGTTTTCATGTTAAAAAATTCTACTTCAACATCAGATTTCCTTATAAGCCACCTGATACTTTCTCGCGCTTGATTAAATTTACCATCTTTAATTAGTTGACATGGTGATTCTGGTAACATGGATACCACAATGACAAATAATACAGGAAATCCTATGCATATATATGACGAAGTTTTGATATCACAATAGCTACCTAAAATTAAAAAGAATTAAATTTATATTTATAATTTTTAAATTTACTTTCTTGAAGGCTACACAAAATTAAGGCGAATGTTAGAATTGCGGTAGTTTATAAATTTGTTATCATCAACTCTTTGAATACTTAGTCAAAAATGTTTTGATAGAGCATAACACCTAGATTTTTAATTGCACATATATTTTATTGAATTTAAGATATTAAGCAGGTTGTACTTCTAACAAGTCAAATATATATTCAAAACATTCCGAAAATTTAACTTTATTTAACTATATACGAGGTTTGTCCCAAAAGTATCGAGCCTACCTTCATATCTCCGCATTGGTGTTATTCTTTATCATCCGGTGAGTGACATCCTTCAAGGTAGTCTCCATTTAAATGAATAACATGTTCCCAGCGGGGTTTCCACTTCCTGAAGTATTCGTGAAAGTCAGTTTTCGGAATTGCCTTCAGTTCATTCATCGCATTAGTTTCAACCGTCTTTTTGTCATAGAACCGGTGTCCTTTGAGCGGCATGTTTAATCTGGGAAAGAGCCAAAATTCACAGATAGCTACGTCGGAACTGTACGGAGGCTGGCGAAGCTGTACGACTTGGTGCTTTGTTAACTATTGCTGCACAAGGTTCGACGAATGCGCTGGCGCATTGTTGTTGTGAAGCAGCCAATCACTGCTTGTCTAAAGCTGTGACCGTTTTCTTCTGACTGCGTCATGCAATCTTTTCAATACTTCAACGTAGTATTCTTTAGTGATCGTGTGACCTCTCGAAGCATATTCGTGGTGCACAACACCTTCATAATCAAAGAAAACAGTTAACATTGTCTTCACTTTGCTCCGACTTTGACGGTCTTTTTTTGACCTTGGCGTTTCAGAATGCTGTAAAAATTGTCGCTTTGTTTCTCTAAATTCATTATTCATCATATTAATTTCTTCCGAGCAAGTTTTTCCAAGATTAAAGCAAAACTTGATGCAAATTCGTTTATCTAATTTTTCCGCCATTTTTTACAATAATAAAATGCGACGAACGAAAAAAAGACACTGTAAACAAACGCACACCGTTCATGAACTAACACGTCCAGTCGGTAACTGCGCACACCAACGAGTTCGTGAAGACTTACTGGTGACGCCCATGCCTCACAGAGGTCGCTCAGAAGTTTTGAGGCGGAGATATGAATGCAGGCTCGAAACTTTTAGGACAAATCTCGTATATTAGAAGAAAATGCTCTTCATTATCATCGGTAGGCCCTATACAATTTATAAACATATTTGAATCACTTAATTTCACAAGACTTGTCTGCGCTAAGTTTCTGGAAAAGTCGGTTTTACAACATGCTATTTAGTTTAAGAGGCTAATTAATATGAAATTCAATAAATTCACGTTAAAATTTATTTTGAAAAAAGAAAGTACTTAAAAAAAGACCCACACAATTATCACTAACAAGTTGGTCAAATCTGTCCCCAAGCGATTCACTACTACCAGTAGCGCGTTCAATGAACAATGTTAAAAGATGCCTCTGTGTAAATTTTCAACCCTCTATAATGGTCTGAAGAGGTTATGTTCCCATTTTTCGACTTTATTTTTTTAAGAGCGTAATTTTGCACCAAAAAACCTAAAAAAATTCGCAGAGATGTATTTTTTGGTTACAATCATGTTTTTTTTTTAAGATTTTTTCAGCCAAAATTGAGTCCAGCACAAATATTATAATTGTTTAAAACTTTTTTTTTTCGGTTAGGCTCAAAATTCTTACCCAACTTTAAAATAATTATTTTTTGTGTATTTGTAAAAAATGAAAAAAACTGTTTTTTTTTGGCATTTTCATCAGTTATTTATGACATAACCACAAATGCAAGTAGCTAAATGGATACTAATACACTAGTTATGCTCTTGAACTCATTTCCAAGGGAAAACAGCCTTAGAATCGAGATTTATGTCACCCAGATTCGCATAATGCCTTAAAAAGCTTCAGGTATAGACGAACTTCATGTAGAAATGTTAAATAGATTCAATAGAAATTAGAATAACCATATATAATGAACAAATAAAGAATTTTTTTTAACAAAAAAAAAGTGAACATGTACTTTTGGATATATATATATATATATATATATATATATATATATATATATATATATATATATATATATATATATATATATATGTGTGTGTGTTAAAAATAAAATATTATAAGAAAACGTTTTATATATTTTTATTCTTCGTCACTATCATCCTCTATCACTGGATCAATATACGTGATAGAAAATACATCAGAAAAAATTTTAGCTGATCTGATAACATTCAATTTATATCTAGCATTACTAAGATAATATATACTTGCTGCCATGTGAGAACAGGAGCCGATAGTCCACACATAGCCCATTAGCACAGTCGCAAGCATGACGTAAAATACCCAATTGTAGCCAATAGTATCAGACAAGTACTCGATACTCATTAATAGGTTTTTTAGTTATATATCTGGACTCTATTAAAATTTTAATGTACTCCAAATTGATATTATTAAGATCGTCTACTAACTCAACCAAATAACATATGGCTTGACCTAACTGATGGGTATTTGAAGAAAATATCTTAAGATCTCTTTCAGTCATTTCTGGAAAATTCAGTGACTTGTTCAGATATTAATTTGATTGTTGTAGAACTCCTTCTAGACCACCTTGAAGTCTCAGCTTCTTTTACTAAGCTATTTTCCTCTGTATTGGACTTCAACATTCGTTAAATGATTACGTCTTTCATGATGAGCTTTTATACTATCAGGATTCTCCATCATTTTCTTCATGATACTTGCATCATTTTGAGTACCTAAAAACGGTCTAGAAAAATTTACAACAAACCCATCAGTAGTGCAAATGGTGAATGGTTTACGTAAAGGTTTCTTCTTTTCACCTGAATATTACTTTCTTGGATACCATTTATTTTTGCCGTAAGACCCTTGCCCGCTCATATATGGAGCATAGACTCTAATCTGTAATAGTTAGGCGAAAAGATGTCGTAATTATCTGAGAGGTATATTTAAATAAAGAAAACTATGATTGATTGATCTAAAATTAATTACCTATGTTTGCCGAAACATGTTAGAATTCTAAATTAATTTTCCTTATATCTATCCAATTCTCAAAGACTGTTTCTCTTAGAAGTATATTGGCACCTATTTAGCCATTTATATTTGAGGTTATATCCCCAATAACTAATGAAAATGACAAAAAAAAGTGTTAGTCCATAATCGGTTTTCTAAAGAACGACAAAAATACACAAAAAGTCATTATTTTGAAATTGGCCAAACATTTTGAACCTAACCTAAAGACGGGTTGAAAAATTAAAAAAAAAATCTTGGGCTCGATTTTCGCTAGAAAAATCTAAAAAAATCATGGTTGTTTGCAACCAGAAAGTATACCTCTATGGATTTCTTCAGGTTTTTTGATGCAAAATTGCGCCCTTAAAAAAGAAAAGTTTGAACAGAGGCATATTTTGACATTGGTTATCGAACGCGGTACTGGCTGTAGTGAATCGCTTGGGGGCAGATTTGTCCCGCTAGAGCCTCTGCATAATAAAATACTTCATTAAAGTCTGTTAAAATTTATTAAAGATTTTTGAGAAAAAAGAGAAAAAACAAACACAAAATACCAATTCAGAAAAATAGAAAATCTACACTTTTTTTCAAAATAGTATAGCAAATGAACTTTTTGGTTCCCATTAAGCTGACATTCAAAATAAAATAAAGTATCCTGATTTTGGACTCTTTTGATGGTTTACAAGGTCATTGTTTTAAACTTATCTAATACTGTAATGAAGAAGGCTCCTCCATTAAAAATAAACACTGGTATATTTCCAAAATACCCTCTAATAATGGGAGTAGTTATCTCTCCAACATAAGATGGAACGGTACAAAAGAAAACAGCATCTGATACTCCTGCGAAAAGTCATTCAGCGTAAAAATCCCACTTGGTTCTTGCAAAAATTGTTATAATCCAAGAAACTATGTGTGGAACTGCTAAAAAGATTAATGACTTTTTTCTTCCCATGAGGTCGGCTATTTTAAAGAAGAATAAACTGGTAAAAATCATACCTAAAATAAAAAAGATAAAAATAATATAAATAACGAAAGTCCGTTGGAAATACAGCAGACCACGTCACCTAGGACCCGATAACATGGAATGGGTTCCCACAAAGCTTCATACTTTTGGTATCTTTGTGTACCTGGTATGAGTCAATATTTCCTGGAGGGAGTGCGAAGCCGTTTGGCTTGTAAATCATAATATAAATAAAATTTTGCACCTTATTACTGAAGTGTCCTAAAAGAAAATCTAAAGCAATGAACGATATGCAATATCGAATTATGCATAGTTGGATCTGGACCTGGAAAGTGAGGAAGGCGCCATAACACTCAGGTTTCATTCGACAAGTGGCATTTCCCTTACGTCTACCACAGTGGGTCAGTACTCGCCTACCATAGATCTTCTTTCTAGTGAAAGAGTAGGACACCCACATGGGGTAGCTAGAAGTCTCTATGAGAACTCATGTGACTAACAGCAGTTTCTCTCTGGACATCACTAAATACCCTCTGCTCGTTTTCCCTCTAGAGAGTTTATTAACTACTTGAAGAGTTTACAGTTTCTGGTTTTATCCCATCGTACTTTAGAAAGAATGATGGGAGAAATCTTGAATTAGTTTTGTTATTGCTGATTAAGTCAAAGCTGCTAGTCGGTCTGACTCCAGGATCTACATCTCAGCTACCTGTTTGGATAGCGAATCACCAACGCGATTTGGTTGAGAACGAGTCATGTCCTTTGATGTAGCTCAAAGTGATTTCATTTTCAACTGCAGTCAAGATAAGGGCCGTATGGCATTCCAGCACTATGTTGGTATAAATATGTGGCTTATTTAAAGCTAGTAGTGTCTGGCTGCTTATTATGAATTGCTGTTAGTAAGAGGGAAAACTGTTGTTATCAAGCAAATTTTTTAATCCTGGGTTGAGGTCTTTAAAATGAGGTGTGTTATGAATATGTAACTGGACCTAACGCGTGACTTACTAGGGAGCCTCTTTTCCTGGAAAAGAAAGAACTGAGGATCGTTGTGGGA
This sequence comes from Diaprepes abbreviatus, assembly GCA_034092305.1. Classification (NCBI taxonomy): domain Eukaryota; kingdom Metazoa; phylum Arthropoda; class Insecta; order Coleoptera; family Curculionidae; genus Diaprepes; species Diaprepes abbreviatus. Next base: position 15,865,848 of record JASJET010000141.1, on the reverse strand, counting down.
TTACTGAAAGGACGTTTCATCATACAGATGGGTAGATGAGTGAAGTCACCAAGGGTGAAGATGATGTCTAGAGGAGAACGAAACTGTTGCCCAATGATGTCATAGATTAGCCAGCACTTAGTTGATTGAGGCAGAAATTTTTCGGACATATAACATTATCACCAGAAGCCATTAGACTAGTTTTGTTAACGAGGCTGTTTGAATTCGCAGATAACTTGTAGTCATGGATAGATATAACAAGCCACCACAAAGTTTTGGAAAGGTATCATTTTTAGAATTGCTATCCATTTATTTCAAAAACCATAAATAATAGACACTTGATATTTGGTATGACAATTTAAACCTAGTTTTTTACATTGTACACTCCATCTGATTTATTTTACAAAAGCCGTTCGCAATTTCAGAAACCGAAAATTTAAGCATATTATTTATAATAATTTTCCACAATTAAACTTCTAGTAAGATTTATTGATTAGAAATAGTTCCTTGAATGCTTAATTTGATTGGCCTATTTGCAAGAGGCAGAAGGTAGGATTCTAAAAGCATCGTTGAATAAAGATCGACGACCATTTTTAACAGATTAACACCTACTGTGAAAAGAAAACGTGAATTAAAATGGAGGTTATTTTATAAACATTTATTGCTTTTAGAGATATATGTTCCAATTTTTGAAGAAAAGAAAACTTACCTACAGGTTGAAATACAATAAAGTATGAAGCTTCGTCCTCCGTTATGTCATAATGTTTTTTGTCTTTCGAAACCACTCTAGTAAATGGTGAACTCCATGAATTCATTATTCCACTTGTGAAAGATCCAACAGTCACTAAAAATAAAAAAAATATCATCCAAATTCACTAAGAAGGTTTAAGACTTAGACCCGGTCTAGTTGTCATGGAAGTTAGATCTTCTAGTTGGCCACTTGTGTTTTGCTAATGATATTATTATAATTCGTGTACATATGTGTATGCGGAGATAAAGCCTTGGAATCGCAAGTGGTGTCACGGTTCAAATTTCAATTTAAGTTTACTCTGGCTAATTCGACTAATTTTACCTTTTCGATTATTATCACAAAAAAAAAGAAGTTGTGCTCCACGCACTTATATGAACTAAGATATTTTTGAAATGTACTCCCTTTAATTTCATTAAACGTTTCCCTACCAAATTTTTCATCAATTTAACGATACAACTGTAATCGAATATCAAATTACTATATGCACACCCTGCTTAAGTCGGTTTTACAAGATTCTTCCGTTTTCTAAAAAAATATATTACATATTTTAAAATTTTTTCACTTACCTGCAAATATTGCTAATATCTGAGGCCATGATTTTCCTTCGCCCTTTTTATAATCTTCATTTTGAGCCGTCATTTTTTAAATAGTTTAAAATAGTTTTAGTTAACACTAAACATCCACCAAAAGAAGGAGATGACATTTAAATGTTTTGAAATCATATTATTTTTTATATAAATACAGTATTCACAAATTATATCAAAATTAAATAAACTTGATCTATATTTACATATTTTATTAATGCTACAATGGAGAATTATCTACTTAATTTTATACAGGTGGATACTGGTTTTTAAATAATAATTTCCAACTTATAACTCAGCCTCATTTCGAAAAATGTTTGTGACATTATAAACTGCTAAATTCGTTTAGCTGGATTTATCACATTGGTAAACACTTATTTTTTAACAGCACAAAAATATTAATATTTAGGTGTCTCATGAATTAGACTAAAATTGCTAGAAATCACCTTAAGAGCAATTAGAATCCGTAAAGCATTTTTACTTAGCGCTGTTAGATGTTGTTATTATATTATGATGTCAAAATTGTTTTTGAAATCCAATAATGATCGTGTATCATTTTACTCATCTATTGCTTACTCATTTTTGCTGAAGTTAAAATGCTTCAATGAAAAATTGACAGTAAGTTGAAATTTGTGTCAAATCAATAATATCATAAATTTTATGTTGACATGAAGTTATAGAAGAGTTTGTTTCCTTCATTTGTTTCTCATCGGCGTTTGTTTCTAAATATTAACGAAAAATGTAGGGTTATATTATATATAATAAAAGTTTTAAAACTGGACCTTCTCCCAAAAATTATTTAGAAACTGCAAAACAGTCGAAGAAATTTCCATTAGTAATTGAAATTTTTAATATACGGATTGTCCGGTAAGTACCTCCGAATTTCTCGGAAGCACACAGGGGAGGTCAAAATAACTATACTTTGTTATAGAAAAATAATCCTCAAGTGCCCCTTAATGGAGACACAGAGCCCTAATTGGATATCCAACGATTAACGTTATCGGCTTTAAGTTTTGAACCGACTAGTATAATTTAATGAAATTTTAATATTTTATAGAGGCCATAAGGACTCATTAAACTATACTACAGTAGATGTTTTAGATCATCAGAGAAGTCAGGAACGGAGTTGCAGCCATACTCGTTGGGCCTAATTTTTGACGGGTGTCATTACACACCTGTAAATCAATTTTTTAAATACCCTGGTCATTCCTCTTCACAAAAGGTACTCTTAATTTATTTCAATAAAACTGGCGGTTTTCGAGATAAATCGGCTTTTATTCGAAAAACTCAAAAGTCACTAATGCTCAACTCAAACAGGTAAAAATTAAATCGTTATTGTTAATACTTACATAATGAATTAATATTGAAGGAACCGCCTTTAAGGAAAAATAATTTTGGAAAATGGAAGAATATTCTTACACAGAGTATACTGATATGGATTTAATTTATGGTGAAGCGCTGTCAAATTCTTCGAAGGCAAGAAGACTTTATGCTGAAAGATTTCCAGCTAGAACATTGCCAAGTCCAAAAACCTTTCAAAGGGTTGGTCGAAGAATAAGGGTAAAAGATGATTAGAAAATAATTATAAGAGTTAGCGAATTAATTTTTTACATGTTTTATTCAGGGTAATTTTTGCTGCGATGTAGAGGTGAGTGGCCTCCCAGGAGAGCATAAGACCATCACGTAGAGGTACAAATTTGACAAGGTATTGCTGACAAATCTTCAAACAGTATAAGAAAGCCTACAACACAAAACAATGTTACAAAAAGAATGGTACATGAAACTCTAAACAAAACAGTTACTTCATCCATACCACGTTGAAAAAGTACACGCTATGTCTCCGGATGATTATCCCGCAAGAGTTTAATACTCCAACTGGTTTATACAGCAACATAAATCTAAATATTTTAAACCCTATTTTGATTACCGATGAGGCCGGTTTACAAGAGATGGTATATTAAACTCACACAATTTATATTTTTGGGCTGATCAAAACTCGCACCCTATTATTCAAAAGGAACACCAACAAAAGTTTGTTGTAAATATATCAGGAATGTCAGGAATCATCGGAAATAACCTTATAAGTCCCTTTATTTTGAGAAAAAGACTCAACGGTGAGATTTATTTACAGTTTTTGCAGCAAAATTCAAATAATTTATCAAAAAACTTATCTCTTAATAAAATAATGCAAATGAAGTACCTGCATGATGGTGCGCCACCTCATTTTAACCATATAGTATGTCAACACTTAACTAACATTTTTGGCCTTCGATGGATAAGTTGAGGTGGGCCTGTTTTATGGCCACCAAGGTCTCCAGACCTAAATTCCTTAGACTTTTATTTCTGCGGACATCTAAAAGAACTAGTTTATTCAACACCAGTAAATACTGGAAAAGAACTAGCGAGAATAGCACAACATTCTAACAAAGTCCGTAATAATGCCAGAATATTATTTGCAGTTCAGCTGAACAATATTCGAAGAATACGAAAATGTATTGAAGTAAATGGAGTCCATATTGAACATTTGCCAAAATAACATTTAAACGTTTTCACTATTTTTGCATTTTAATAATATTGTAAATTAGTTTAGCTCCGACCAAACCTTTGAAATCTCTCATCATAACATATTCTTGCCTTCGAAGAGTGAGACAGCCCTTCTTCATAAATGAAAGCATATCAGCACATCCAGCGTATATATATCACAGAATGACCGATAACAGTAACGCTGTAGATTAATAAAATTTTACTGCCCTTTCTTTCGGCCCCTTTTTTCTCTTTTTTTCTCATTTTTTCTCCTTTTGCTCATTGTCAAGAATTATTGATTTGAAATACAATTGACAAGAAATTAAAATAAAACTCATACAGAAAATCTCTACTTAGGCTTACACATACTTGTATATAATTTTAATTTTTGGACAGTTTTATTGCTATACTATGTTATGACTGGGTGGCATAACCTCACTCTTTTGGGGTTTTTATTAAAAAAGGTTTATTGTTTTAATAATATCAGTGTACTAGTGTATTGAATGTTATAGTTTTGATTTTAATTTGTGACAAAATTTAACAGAAAAAATTTTGTTCTGTGTGGAGGCTACGCTGGCGACTGCTCTCAAACTGGCAGGGTTAAGGTGTGCCCTTTGACGAGTGAGTATGGTTGGTGAGTACTGAGTGAGCTTATTTGCTGACCATATTCTCTTGTTTCTAGGGTCTGAGCCCTGAGGATGGTCTAAGTTAGACCGAAAGCGCTTGACCAATATTAATAAAACATACACTGAAATACAAAACCCGTCTGTTTCTTGATTTCTTCGGTGTACAACCTGTTAATAACTTATTTATTTTATTTTTACCTATTTGTGTTTAGTATTAGTAACTTTTGAGTTTTTCGCATAAAACCCGATTTATCTCAAAAACCGCCAGTTTTATCAAAATAAATTAAAAATTCCTTTTCTGAAGAGGAAGGACTAAAGTACTTAAAAAAATCAGTTTTCAGTTCTGTAAAATGACACTTGTCGAAAATTAAGCCCAACGAGTGTAGCTGCAGGTCCGTTCCTGACTTCTCAGATGATATAAAACATCTACTGTAGTATGGTTTAATGAGTATTTATGGCCCAAAAATTAGCAATACTGCAATTTGCAAACATACGTATGTTAGCTTATATAATGATCTGTTCCATTACATACGTTTTGTTGAAATATTATATTTATGATTCCTTCTTTATAATAGGCAATATTTAGTGTTAGTAGACATCGACCAATATTTCAATTACTTTTAAAAATTAATTAAACCGCTTTTAATTTTTAAAGGTTTCTTCTTTCTTAATTTTACTGCCATATATGTGTTTTTTTTTATGTACGTATGCCGTTATTTCGGAACGGAGTCACCAATTTTATTTTAATTTCTTCTATGTAGGAGTTTGCTGCGGGGTTCTCATATAATTTTGGTTCAATAGAGTTCAAGATGGCGCTTACTATATGGAAGGAAAAAATATATTTCGATTTTCTCTTAAATTGGCATGGGGAATTTTTGGATTCGCAGAAACCGAATCTAAAGTTATTAATTTAACTGTGCCAGATCTAGTTTGGCAAAACACAAATGTTACATTTTTCGATTTTTTGAAAAGTTGGTACAGGGGAGTTTGTGGGGTTATAAATTACAAATTTAAATTTATTTTTAAAAACCATAGTCGACCCTCCTTATTATGTTTCTAACGCGACTATTCAACACGATATCCATCATTCATAAATCGTTACAGTGCCAAGTACTATGAGTATTACTACACCCAGCGTGCTAGCCAATTGTCATTTCAACATTTCAACCTAGAAAATCATTCTATGCCAATTTTGAGGGAAAAGGGAAAATATTAATTTTTTTTTTTGTTTACCCTTTTGGATTTACCGAACTAATTTCAACCAAAATTATATGGAGCACCCCCAGCAACATCATAATATAATGTTAAAGTATTTAATCAAATCGTGGAGCGTATTTACATGAAAAAAAATTTTTCTTTTTTTTTGAATTCGGCTTAAACTTCTAAAGTTGTGTATGCAAAGAAGCACTAATCTTGGAGTAGTTTTGTTTTTTTCTAGTAACTATACCAAAACTGATGCCGTATCATCATTTTTCATCCCTAAAAATTTTTATGGCTTTATTTTACTATTTCAATAACACTATCTTAAAAACTTGCGAAACTATAACAGAATATAACAAATTAAAAAAAAAATTCACATCCTGTACCTCGCTAATGAACTCTATTAAAGTAATGTAAACACTTGCGTCTCAGTTGTTTTATTTGGATGTCTAAATAGTTTGCAAATATTTTTATATTTGTTTAGATAAAGTAAATATATGTACATATGTTCCTTATTTTTCTTTAAACGTTTTAGCAGCATGCGAAAAACGTGACATCCAAACAAAATTTCTTTTATTTTGGACAGCGATTAGACCATCAGTTGTGAAGCATGAAAATTGACATTTTTAAGTTTGGATATTAAAACATTAACGAAATATTTACAATAATCACCTGTGCCTTGTGGTATCTTGGTACAATCCAATAGAATAATTTTTTTCATAGAAATTGATTATGAAAGCTTTCTGAGAAGGTATTTGTAATCTTAATTAAAAAACAAAGGACGCTGTCAAATATGGCGCGTATTATTTTAAAGGAGGTATTATTTGTTACCTCCATATTTTGGTGCCTCCATATTTTGTTCTTCGCGTAACTTTAATTGGCCCCAGAAAGTTGACTAACTAAATTACTTACGATACAAGAAATAAAAATCAAAGGCTTTAATTTGAGTTTCAAAAATTCAACTTGTTCTAGTTGAAAAATATATAATGTATAATAAATTTTAAAACTATCCTATCTGATCAGAAATGCTTAGCCAAGAATTTTTTCTACACTACTTTTTATTTGTTTCATCCAATGTCACTTTCATGCTAAGTTTTACACAAAACGGTTTCATAATATTGCATCACGAGTCATTTTGATAGGCTAATTTAAACAGATTGACGTCAAAATGATACGATTGCGAAGCAGTTTTACTGTAATAATATACCACAATTGGTAAAATAAATGTTCCAATATCACACAAAGTAGCTTTAAAAGAATTATCAAGTAAATGTACAACTAATTGTTTTTTGTATTATTTAGTGACAACCATAACATTAAAGCAAATGTATAGTAACAATCAATAATTTCTAGCAAATAAATTATGGGTTATTGTGCGCAAGCCAAGTTCTTTAGCTATAAACAAATCAAACTACAAGTTTTAAGAATTTATGGGAACCACATATCAGAATTTTCGAGGGTAGTAGTTTATATTTCAAGAAAAACATATCAAAAACAAACATTTATTATTAAATATGGCTTAAATGCTTTAATTCAATTTTTGCTACTATGGAGATGGTGTTCCTAAACAAGGTAGAAAATTGTTAACTACGCAGCTTGTTTTTCCTGAACGAGAACAAAAAGATATCATTGGATGCCAAATGGGAGCTGTACAGTAGGTGACTCACCAATTACACATTCTAAGTGTTCAAAAAGTCACTTTTCTGAGAGATCGCATTATAATGGTGGCGAAGGATCTGTCGTCTCCGATTTGATTTCGTCAACTCGCCGAAGTCTTCCTGCAATCAAATTGTTATGTATAATTCAGAATTAAACATTGTACGATATAGCAAAGTTTTTCTAAATAAAATTTTTATAAAAAAAATTGAACCTACTTCTAAAAGTGCGCTAAAAAGTGAAAAATAACCATAAATTTTTATATGAAATTGAACTTTTTGAAGTCGGCGCCAAACTAATACTTGACAAAATGTGATTTGCATAAACAGATTTAAAATACTTTTTTGTAATTGCTTTCTTACCATAATTTGTATATATTAGCAGTTATTTATTTCTTTTACAAATAATTTGGCGCCGACTTCAAAAAGTTCAATTTCATATAAAAATTTATGGTTATTTTTCACTTTTTAGCGCACTTTTAGAAGTCGGTTCAGTTTTTTTTATAAAAATTTTATTTTTAGTTTTAGAATTCATTATGATATTCATAAACTATTTGAACCAAGAACTAATCGAAATTAGTGTACTTCGCAATGACTCCAAAGTGGCAAAAAAGTACAAATTTTATCCAAAATTGTAAATCACCCTAAAATGAACCACTAAAAATTCTTTAGTTCTTACGAGTTTTCCAAATACCAATCAAATTGGGTCAAACGAATATTTAGTCTGTCATAGAAAATCCACTATCTTAAATTTCAAATTAATTTTAGATTGTTAATATAAGCCCCAACACCTTCCAATATCGATATTTAAGGAAAATAAATAAATTTTTTATCCACCATAAATAAATTTAGATTCGTCATGTGTGACCCCGAAAACTCTCCCAATTTTGGTTAAAATCGGACAAAATTGTTTTTTTTTTGTTCGCCATATTGAATCTGCCATATTGAATTTTTTAAAAATAATTTCTGATTCTTTATGTGAGGCCCCGAAAATTTCCCCATAAAAGTTTTGGAGAAAATCGGAAAAATTAATTTTTTTGTCCGTATTATCTACGGCATTTTAGATTTTACTACACCAACGTTCTAAAATGGATATTTAAAGAAAATAAATTAATTTTTTATCCACCATATTGGATCCGCCATATTGAATTTTTTTAAAATTATTTTAGATTCGTCATATGCAACTCCGAAAACTCCTCCGTACCAATTTTGGAGAAAAATCGAACAAAAAAGATTTTTTTGTCGGCTATATTGGATCCGCCAAACTGAATTTTTTTAAAATTATTTTAGATTCGTCATATGCGACTCCGAAAACTCCCCTGTACCAATTTTGGAGAAAATCGGACAAAATTGATTTTTTCGTCCGCCATATTGGATTCGCCATATTGAATTTTTTTTAAATTATTTTAGATTCGTCATATGCGACCCCGTAAATTTCTCCGTACCAATTTTGGTGAAAATCGGACAAAATTGATTTTTTCGTCCGCTATATTGGATCCGCCATATTAAATTTTTTAAAAATAATATTAGATTCGTTATGTGGCACCTCGAAAATTCCCCCATACCAATTTTGGAGAAAATCGGACTAAATTTAATTTTTTTGTCAGCCATATTGGATCCGCCATTTTGAATTTTTGAAAAATAATTTCAGATTCGTTGGGTACAATCCCGAAAATTCCTCCATACCAATTTTGGAGAAAATCGGACAAAATTAATTTTTTCGGCCGCCATATTGTAAGCGCCATCTTGGATTTTACTGCACCAATTTCATCTAAAAAATATGGGACCACCGCAGCAACTTCCTTTACATAACGTAAAAAATTTCATTCAAATCGGTGCCGCCGTTCCGGAGTAATCGGTGTACATAAATAAAATAAAAATACATAGTCGACGAATTGAGAACCTCCTTCTTTTAGAAGTCGGTTAAAAATAGGCGATAATTTGTTTCCAAGTGTTTCCTGCGCCAGCAACTTTTACTAGTTTTGGCATAAAAAAACGATGTTCACAACTGAATTCACTAATACAGTGTAGTTGTAGGTGTTTCATCGCCATATAAAGAACTAAGTTCATCGGTGCAAGCTCGTTGAGATAAATGAAAAATCATAAAAGAAAATATTCACGAGTTAATTGCATTTTGATGCAGGTTTGCAGATGTGGACCAACGTGAGTAAAATCACGTTCACCGCCAGCATCAAAACAGAATTTATTTTTGATCAACATTATTATGTCATAGTCATAATACACTACTGTCAATAGCTTTTGTGAGCCATTTAGTTCATAAAAATATTATAATTTGATAATAATTTTGAATTAAAAACAAGTATATTTGATTAGTGGTAAAATAATTTTTAATGTTTCGGTTTCTGACTGACTGTGATGTTTAAACCTACCTTTCCATAATATTCAGCGAAAATATTATAAAGTTAAAAATTTATTCCATAAAATAGTTTTGTGGAATATATAATATTTTATTCCACTCCTGCACTGAAATACTCAATAATCACTCAGTTTTATCTGTACTTTAATGTTTTATTGACAGTTTCGAAAAGGGTTATAATTTATATTTAAATTTTTATCATAAGATCTTTTCAGGGCAGTTGAAAAATAGTTTCCAGACTTAATTAGAAAGTTTGAAGTTTAAACCCATTTGTACAATATTACTGTTATAACCATTAGGAATTTTATAAACCGTTAATTATGATTTCCTCGTTTGATCCAAATATTTTCCCTGCTACGAATTATTCATGTTTGGAAAGAAGAAATAGCCGCAGTGGACAAAATCGGCAAAAAGGTTGAATATAAATAATAAAAATATTTCTTAAATTTTAATATTAATTTTAGGTTTTTACGGTATTATTTTATTCAGTTGAATTCCGAACAAAACTTAAATTAAAATTATAGCTTTATAGTTAGCTCTTTCCTCTCTCTACGTAATTTTGAACATATGTGTATAAAGATTAAGTTCACAGTTTTGATACTATGTATAATGGGTATTTTTATGGTCCTAGTTGTCTTTTCTAGTTCATAAGACTTTTCCAGTATCGAAAATATACGAAATTGTTATTTTTATATATAACAGTGATATGATTAATATTAAGACCGACAGTTTTAATATTTGAAGAAAAAGTATAATAAAACCAATGTATAGTACACCTTTAATTCTTTGATATTTTTTCTAACCCTGACATATTAAATATTCCATTCTTACATCAGTCAGCGCCACGAGTAGGCTGAAACCTCTCTAGCATCTTTTAAGCCTTACATCATGTTTTCAGACATTTTTACTAGCTCTCTGGGACGGTAATTCATATGAGCTTTTATTGATACCATGCTCTCGTTTTATTAGATAGCAGAAATTTGTCTCTAATAAATCTCCAGAATAATTTTAAAACGGTTCACAGTTTGTGACAAATTACGACCTTTGGTACCATTGGTCGACATTCTATAACAAAAACAAGGAAAACGGCGCTTGTATTTCTAATAACAGTCAACTTTCCTATTCCGTAAACCAGATCGGTTATTATCAGTGTAACCGAATAACGCCCGAACTTAAAAGTGATAGGAAAAGGAATTTAAGTATCTCTTTGACATTTTTCCTTCTTTTTGATACCGTGCAAAGTTTTCTATCAAGGTTTGGTCAATTTTTTCAAACATAATCTTAATATTGGAGCTTTTCTTTAATACCTATAAAAATGAGTTGCGATACTGAGTAAAAAAAGGGTACTGGATGTTAGGGTTTTTATAATATGTTTTGGAAGTATCAAATAGTTTCATTACATAAGGGTGTATGACGCTTTCATAGCTAATATATATATATATATATATATATATATATATATATATATATATATATATATATATATATAAGGGGACGAGTAGTTCTTGACCGACTAGTTAGAAAGGAAAACTCAAATTCTTGGGATAGCGGTCCTAGGGCTGTTTTTTACAAACGCCAAGCTTTCGAAAGTATATTATTTCCTTCTTCAGGGCTACAATATAGAACAGTTCTGTTGATCATAATTTTAAATTTTACAATTTATGATATTTAATAACAAAAAGAAAATGATTCTAAATTCAAAGACTTACGTGCAAATTGAGTCCATTTATGGCTTTTGGAAAATTAAACGGAAAATTCATGTAGAAAATGTTGATTTTTGCATAATTATCACATTTTACTGTTACATTGTTTTATTTAATTTTTTAAACACTGATATATAAATATATTTTATGGGTTATTTTTGTTGTACTAAAAGTAAGTTAATCCGATAAGAAAATCCTTGAAACACACTTTTTTTGGTGGAAGGGATATGTCAGAAATGTCTAATTTTATTTTAGCGGCAATTTTGAATGTGGAATCATTATGTTTTACAGGAACTGTTATTTTGATTTTAATTTTCAAGTTGTGTATTTCATAAAATTATTATTTTATATATATACTATTGATGAGAATTATGATTATTAATGAGTTTTTTATAAAGTATTGTTATATTTAAAAATTGATATAATTGTAGGAAAGTATTAAGAAATGATTAATGAACATTATTATGTAGAACAAAGAAGGTTAGAAAACCGTCTCCCAACCTTTCGCCCTCTAAACATTCAAAATTGTAAAATATCTATTGGCAATGTAGTTGTTATAGGTTAGTGACAAATATGCACTTACGTAATTGCGGAAAGAGATGAGAGTAGAATAATCTACTCTCATGTCTTGTCCACCTTAAATAATAGTAATACTAGACAACGAGCCTCCCAGCCTCTTGACTTCACAGTTTCTCCATAATTTTCCGCAAATTACGTAAGTGCATATTTGTCACTAACCTATAACAACTACATTTTTTTCATACCTACTTTTCAAAACAGTAACAAAAACTATGTTGTTATACTAAAGATGATTTATTAAAAATATATTTATATATTTTTTTTGGAAAAAGTTTAGAAAAAAAAATGATGTTACATATATGTAACGCTAGCTAGTTTGTGAATACCAAATTTCTTATTTACAGTGACAAATCTCATTACATTCTATACACAAACCAACCTCGTATTTTGAACACATCGTGCATATGCTTGTTGCACTTCAGAATAGGCCATCAATCATCATATCAAACATCGTCAGGTACCCGATTCAGCGAAACACTAGCTTTTGACGTTGACGTTCTTCTTGGTCTTTTAGAAGCTTGGCCAAAGCTGGACAATTTGACGTAGAAACTTCAATTAGTTATGATGATTGATTTTTTATGCACCTAGAAATACACCATGCTTTAACTATTTTTACATTAAGTAACCATGTAAAAATCGAGCACCCCTCCTTTTTTTTTTGGAGAATAGATATTCTAAACCTGGATATGTTTTGGTCCATGAGATCGGTGGATCACATGTATTAATAATTGTTTTCTCTAATAATTTTCTGCCGCGTGACTTCAATAATTATTTTTTCCGATTGGAAGTACCTTTTAACTTGAGTAGCTGGAATGACACCAGGACATTTTGATGTTCTATAACCATGTTGCTGTCTACCCATTTCACTACCATAATACCATCTTCTTTGTCTATGACTGCCATAATTTCTCCTCTTTTTTAGTTCTTCTATTAAAGCTTTTTTAGGTTAAAGTACAGTTTTTGAGAATTCTATTTTCTCTTAGAGTCCCTATTCCATCACAACAAATTTGCTTCCGGTAAAACTGTAAGTTGAAGATAGGAAACAAATTATCAAAATGAAACTTGAATAGCAGCTTTTCAGTTCATCAGAAAAGTAATTAATCATTACTAGTAAAGGAGCTAATTTTCCAAAACTAGTTTCATATTCAGGACTTCCATATGGATTTTTCCGCCGATAAAACTCAAAATTAACCAAGTAGCGGTCACTAGAATTAAGACGACACATTTTGTAAGCAAACTTAATTGGTTTGCGCCTAATCAATTGCTCGCCCAAATATTTAATCAATGAATCATTATGATTCAGTTGCTGTTCAGGTACCCAACTTTCAGAAATTTATTTTTTAACAAATTTATGAGAGGCCGAAGGTTTGGTTTTGTATTATCAGCGCAGTGCACATATTTTAAAATTTGTCTAAATCGGTCTCCCCGCATAGAGTTGCTTACCATCGGATTCCGCATGTCTTCTTTAGAGTCCAAATAAGAATCTTGTCCTGGCAATTCGTTGAAACCAGTTAAAAATAAGATGGCTTTAAAACACTTCATTTCTTCCCCAGAAATTCGAGGATCCGCTTCATTGCAGTATTTTGTTGATTCTTGAATAAGTTACTATATAATTTCTCCACTAAAAAAAGCCTCAAATATTCCCACGTAGATTTTATTGTCATAACTTGACAAATAAGGTGAGATAAATGGGCGGCCGACGTCGACAATAACGCGATCAAGTCAGGTAATATTTTTCAGCCGACCCGTTTCTGTATTTTTTCTAGCTAATTGTGTCTGGAAAGCACTGCTGATTCTGTTTTGTCAATATTTGTCATCTCGGGGTATTCTTAAGACTAGAATTTGAAAAATCAACTCATCCTTTGGAAGTAACTGTAGGCTTTTGAGGTTGTCTATGAAACCACCCTAATTTTCGTCTCCAGAATCTCCACCAGTCAATACATCAGCATCTGGGGGTTCAATATGTATATCGCGTATGTCCAGATTTTCACCATAAGCCATTTGGATGGCTTCCTCTAAAGTAAAGTCATACCTAAAAAAAACAAAGAACGTACCATCGTTGCAAATTTTGCCTCCTGTGAGTTGCTGGCGTTACATACATGTAACGGCATTATTTATTTATATACTCACAAATGACAAATAAACTACAACATAAACAAAATTCTATTATCGTTTAAAAACATGATTTAGATTCAATTGTAAACATATATATATATATATATATATATATATATATATATATATATATATATATATATATATATATATATATATATATATATATATGTATTGTAGATTGTATTCACTAATCTTTGACGAACTTTATTCTCCTGTTATATTACGTTTAGATACTATTTAAGTCCCTCAAAGTATCATGTCAAAATGGTGAACGTAAATTTCTAATAAATGTATTATTAATTTTAAGATATTATAGGAAAACTTATTTACCTTTTTTGACAAACTACAGGGTTGGTACAAAATTAATTCTTTGTTTTTCTTACTAAGAAATTTTAACTTGTAATTTTTGACGGCACGTATATGGTACTAAACTTTAATATGTCATTTTATAATTTTTGGGTACAACCATTTTCGATTTTTATTGTTAATAAGTTGTTTATTGTTCTTTCTGACTTTTATTTTGCCCCTTGAGCTTTATGATCAATATCATTTGTAGAGAACGTAAATTTAAAAATAATGTTCTTCACATGATTCTAAACTTTAATGTGTATGAATAAAGTTAGAATTAATAACCACAACACACAGTGATACTCCGACTATAGTTTTGTTTCTCTTTATAATGGTTATTAAAAAGAGAAAAATAGATCAATTAACCTATAGGCAGAAACAAATTAATTTGTCTCTGCTACAGACGAGCGTTTCCTAAGTGTTGGTTCGGGAACCCTCAGGAGTCGTACCAATCGTTTCAAGCTTATCGAATGACTATCTATCGCTGTTCGAAATATCTAAAAAGAAAAAAGTAATTTGGGTAATACGTTTTCCTGGCGCATGCAGTTAAAAAGTTTAGATAGAAATACAGATCAAATATTTTCGAGTATATATAAATATTTGCGTTCGCTTAAGAAATATAATAATTACAAATATTTAGATGTCCAAATAAGGCAATTGTGCCACAAGTATTTGTATTAGTAAAATATTCATTAGGGAATTATGAGATGTCAGAGTTTATTCAATTTTAAGAAATATAATAATAAATAGTATTTGCAAACAATTTATACATCCAAATAAGGCAACCAAGCCACATGTGTTTGTATTAGTAAAGTGTAGTTTATAAGTGAAATACACAATGTCAAATTTTATTCTATTTTTAATGTTTTCTTATAAGTTTAAAAGTTTTTATGAGGCCACTATAAAAATAAAATTAAAAGGCATTAGGTTTGGTTAAGACTATTTTTAGAGTTTCGTACCTAGCTAAGAAACCTTATAGTTTCGTCATGTTCATTCGTTCGTCTGTCTGTCCATATGTCCGTCCGTTCGTTCATTCGTTGGCATCTTACACGGAGGAATCCATGAAAGTCGCATAAACATAAATACAGACGTATGAAGCACTGGACCAGATCGCTCAAAGAGAGGGTTTCCCAACTCATATTATGAATCTCATCAGACATTACCTTAGAAATGCATACTTTTTATTTGATGGTCAGATATATAGGCAAATCTATCTAAGCTCTTGAAAAATTTCATCTCAAACCCAAACTCTGGTGTCGCCACATTGATGATGTATTTGTAATATAGTCCCATGGCAAACAAGAGCTCAACTACTTCAATGAGTTTCCTAATTCTATCCGCACAAAGATACAGTTTACTCTGGAACTTAAGAAAAATAATCAGCTTTTATACCTAGACGTCCTCGTAACCAAAACCGTGGATGGAGATCTGCGACACACAGTTTATCGAAAAGCAACCCACACTGACAGTTACCTGAATGCTGATTCTCATTACAATCTCTCACAAATACAGGGCATAGTCAATATCCTAATATCAAGATCCCTTCGCCTAACTGATAACCAGAGAAAAGAAAAGAAATTGTCATACATAAAAAGGATCATCAAACAAAACAACTACAAGTCACCAACCATAAATAAGGCAATAAAATTGTAAGAAACAAAGCTATCTGCCGAGGATAGACAAATCACTTCATCACATACTTCCTTACATAAGATGCACAACAGACAGAATCAGCAAATTGCTCCGGATAACATATCCATAGCCTACAAACCACACAAAACAATAGGCTTTTCTTTAAGAAATTCATAAGACAAAATCAATCTAGAAAATTAAGGCGTATATAAAATCGCATGTGCAATAAAATTTACATAGGCCAGACCAACAGAAGAATATCAACGAGACTAGAAGAATGTAAACTCAGTATAAGTGCGTATAAAGCACACTGCACCTTGAAATTCTTTTAGTTGATCTATACCTAGCAAGCACAGAGAATTCCAAATGAGATTTTGGCAAACCGTCTGCAAAATTTCTACAAGAAATCAAACGAACGAATAGATGTATTCCCGGATTAATACTAAATCACATGTTCCCATCCATATATATATATATATATATATATATATATATATATATATATATATATATATATATATATACCGGGTGTCAACGAATCTATTAGACAAGTCATAATTTCTAGAGTATTATGTGCATCAAAATGAGAATTGGTACAGGTAAATGTTATGTGAAGAGGAGAGTTTTCGCATATTTTCCACTTTCCGGTCACTTCCGGTTTCACCGGAAATGGCCCTGGTTTTGAATTCTTAAATAGAATACCCTATATATTTTAACATTTTTGTATTTCTGAGACAATTCTAGATCAGAATGTGACATTTTAAAAACTTTTTACGTCTACTTCATTTTTTTAGAGCCACTTTTAAAATTGCATCTAGGTGGCCATGATCGGACGCAAACTAATCTAACGGCCTTAGGTGATGTCAAAAAAATACAATCGCAAAGTTTTAGTGACTAGTATGAAAGACAGGAATTGGATTAAAAATTAACAAAAAACTAACAAAATAAACTAATAACTTAGACGACGCACTTAAAATATTTGAAAGTACAGTAGCTGAATTTGTTAAAAAGTTTAGTGTAGTAAATGTTCAAAGTGCATTCCTTCTTTTTCACGATACATTTCAGCTCATTCAATTGTTTCTCTCAACACGTTTTGTAGCATTTGGGGCGTTATACTTCTAAATGTCCGTAAAATTCTTTCTTCTAATATTTGAAGAGTAGCTGGGCTTTCTTTAACATATCCCCAGACAAAGAAATCGAGCACAGTAAGATCCGGTGAGCGGGCTAGCCACCGTACCGGACCATTGGTTGCAATAATTCGATTATTAAAATGCTCTATTAAATAATTAAGAACTTCTCTAGTATTGTGAGGCGGTGCACCATCTTGTTAAAAGTAAATTCGCCGTAAAACTGCTAAAGGTATATCATTGAGATGATTTTCGATTTCATTTTGAAGAAAACCTAAGTATTTAACCCCTGTTAACTGACCTTGAAACAATATTGGCCCAATTATTCTGTTTCCAACGATACCAGCCCAGACATTGACGCCAAATCTTTCTTAAAAATTGCCCTCTCTCATTTCATGTTGATTTTGTTGGGCCCAGTACCGAGTATTTTGCTTATTGAACATACCATTATTTGTAAATCAGGATTCGTCGGAAAATAGAATAAAATCGATAAAATTTGGGTTAACTCTATGATTTTGAAGCAGTCAATCACAAAACATTACCCGTCTATCGCCATTTTCAGTATACAAATGTTGATGTAACTGATATTTAAATGCTCGATATCCATGCTTTTTCAGTATTTTTCTTGCTGATTCATAACTTATCTGCAGTTCTTGACTAATTTTTCTTAACAAAACTGTTTTATCAACCTCAACCATAGCAAGTACGTTAATCTCAGTCTCTTCATTTATGATAAACCTCTGTTCCGCCTCTTGATTTCCTATTTTCCTAAAACGAGTCTCGACATACGGAAAATACTGATGGGCTGGATGTTGCCGATTCGGATATCTATGAGCATACAAGTCGGCAGCATTCCTTGAATTTCTATGACACTCTCCAAATATTAATAACATATCCACTTTTTCACTTTGAGTATACATTATTTTAACGAAAATTTAAACTAAACTTAACGAAAATTAAGAAATTTTTACGTCTGTTCTTAGAGCGTATGTCACTGTCATTATCTACTTAAGTGAGTGCTTTGTTTTCCAAAGAAGACTTGATAAAAACAGTTGCAAATTATTATGCATCATGGCTGTCCATGGCGCACTTGTCATAAGTAAATAAATTATCCAGTATTTTGCTTAATAATATTTAATTTCTGTTCTTATGTCTAATCCAATCGCAAATAAATTAGTATCGTTAGATTCGTCAAAGAATGCTTTTTTCGAAAAGTAGTTGTCAAAAAGGGGTCGCCATTTGAAAATTAATAGTTAGAAATGAAAACGTAATTTTGTCAACTTGTCTTATTCCTGTCTTTCATACTAGTAACTAAAACTTTGCGATTGTATTTTTTTGACATCACCTAAGGCCCTTAGATTAGTTTGCGTCCGATCATGGCCACCTAGATGCAATTTTAAAAGTGGCTCTAAAAAAATGAAGTAGACGTAAAAAGTTTTTAAAATGTCACATTCTGATCTAGAATTGTCTTAGAAATCCAAAAATGTTAAAATATACAGGGTGTTCCATTTAAAAATTCAAAACCGGGGCCATTTCCGGTGAAACCGGAAGTGGCCGGAAAGTGGAAAATAAGCGAAAACTCTCCCCTTCATATACCGTTTACCTGTACCAATTCTCATTTTGATACACATAATACTCTAGAAATTATGACTTGTCTAATAGATTCGTTGGGTATATAGTCTTTGTCAGTCAAGTTCCCTCAGATAAGCCTACCATCAGCCCAGGAACCTTAGATGGCACAAAGCCAGTACCCTTTATATACCCTGGTGATAGAGCTAGAAAAACATCAAAATAGGCAGTAACACTCTTAACACGATATACGGTTGCCAAAAGCTTTAGCAACAGGTAGTAGAAAATAGGTAATTCAGACCAGCAATAGCTCTTTAGTATAATTAAAGTTATAATTAGGAGCCAAAGAAATTTATACTCTGCAGATACATTTATTTAAACATACTTAAACGAACACAAAATTAAATTATATCTCAGAGAAGATAATCTGCTGAATTTTGTAAAAAAACTTAAGAATATAAATAAAATTATCTCGTTATTTCTTAGTCAGTGAAAAAAAACTTAGCATTTATGATACCGATTCCCCACCATATGGAAGAAATTTCCAAACCAAAACATTTGACAGATTTTTTTATATTTTTCAGAACAAACTCACCGAATAAAAAAGGTGACTAAACTAACAAACATAACGCAAAAGTCTTTTAAAATAAATAATTTAAAGAAAAATAACTGACAAATACGAAAAATGGTTCAAATGAACTACGTCTACTGGCGATCGATAATCATCTTATGGACTTATTAGCAGATTTATCAGTTTTATGAGGATGTTAGTTAAAATAGAGTAACGAAATTGCAAAAGTTTCGTAAAAATATAAAATACAGCATATTTGTTGGAAATAAATATTGGAAGAGTCTGAGTATTAGTGATTTGCTGTAATTTTAAATGAGTTACATATGTTCCATTTTATGTGTTAAATATAAAAACTTTTAAATCCAAAAAAGTAAATATAGCCAAACGGCTTTCGCAGTCCCCAGAGAAAATTCACTAATTCCAGATATATTCAGGTATCAAAAGCCTTATGAAGATGTTCGCTAGGGCCTAATTCCTCAAAGGTGACTTCGGTTTGGTGTCACTTATTAATAGAATTATAGGAATAACCTGGATGTTATTCATTCCCCCATTGTCTGTATACTGGTATCTACAGGTCATTGTTTGCGGCGATCATATCATTATGATGTCTTAAATTGTTGCTGTTAGAAATGATAGTTTTGGTTAGTGTTGGTTAGCTAGATTTTTTTATTTACTAAAATAATGTCTAATCTGTTCTGAGCAAATGTTTGGTCCTTAAACACGGTTCAATCTCAGTTCAGCTCGAAATCATTATTTTCTGGTATAGGCCTGGGCTGTGGTTGTCCTATATGGCACATTTGGTACTAGTAGTTATACGCTAATTAGTCGCTATTTTGCTGAATCGCTTCTTTTAAGGGGTTTTTGCAGCCAGGCTTTCCAAAAGAATAGCTGATGACCGAGCATGCGGACATGTTAAGAGTCTTAAATAGATTTTCACTGTTAAGGTTAGTTCACAATACCTGCCTTACTCCTGTTCTTGCCCATATACATGTTCTGCTTCCACTGCCGCAATAATTTGATCGTTCATCCCGGATATATCCAAATATCAAAAGGACTGAGCCCTATAGAGGACCCTTTCAATATGTTAAACATCAGATTCTCGTCAAATGACTATTGATAAGATATGTTGGTCTCTTATATTTTCCTTGAAATCACATTGTGGAATAAATATGTTAATTTTTTTACTCAACAAAAGTCTTTAAGACTAAGAAATATGACTTTGTATGGTAAATTTGTTGTTCTGAGTCAATAGACATTAATGAACCAAAAGAAAAAAGTTCTATAAATCATTTAAATTCACCTATTTATTGTTTTGAAATTTTCTTTAGTGATAATCAAAATTCTTACCCAGTTTACAAGTCATAGTTGCGTAGTCTCTGCAAACTTATATATATAACAATGCAATTGTTATATTTTGTCTTACACTGCTAAAAATTCTAATTATTTTAATCTTTTATACAAACTTTTACAATGAAACTAATTTCAATATGAGTTTCTGTGTAGAAACATGTATGAAGCTTTAAGTTTTAGTGGGAAAAGCCTGAATAAAAAAATTAATTTCAAACCTGGATCACAAATTCGCTTTTGAAATCAGAAATATTTTTGATGCTTCAAATATTGTAAAAACTGTACCGCTTTAATCTGCTTGCTAGAAATTGTTTCTAATCTTGATCCAGAAAGTGAGCTCCCATTTTTTGCTTCTTTTGCAAAATCTTTCCAATAAGCCAAAAGTAGTTCTTAATCACGTATTTGATGTAACCGTGTTAGCACTGTGAAATTCAAGTTAAGTGTAACGTCACACTAACGTACACTATTATTTTGTCATCCACTTAACTCACTATATATTTGCTATGACTCGTATTTTAGTGTACTATATGATACATGATTTATGCCCACAAGTTTCCATGAAGTAAAAAATCTCTTTTAACAACAAATAAAAATAAAATTTTTAGTAGAGACCATCTATACGGAAGCTGAAGATTTGATTGAGAAGGAAATCAAGTGTGAGAATTGGTTAATAACAAATGAATATAATTTCTTGACAAAATAACTTAGGTGACTCTTTAAGTAATACCGGGGGTCTTGTTGGCCTCATATTTAGGTATATCTGAAAGTCTAAATACCTTAATATATTACTTTTGCAGTTGTTCAGATATCAAATTACAAAATTCTAGTTACTGTTCCTTCATAAATATAAAGTTTTCTCCCGAGGTTCTAGTTTTGGGGCTACCGACAGTATTCAGTCAAACATTAGTTTCAGTTAGTATTTTTTTAGGTTATAAAGATGACGTTTAATACGAAAAGTCATTGCTACAGGCGAGTAGTTGGTTCATCGATAAACAGCGGCTCCTGCATTATGTCGAAACTTTGAAGAATGTTTATTTGGATCAGTTATATCAAAACAATGCAGCCAACCCCTTGATGGTCTAATGTATTGCTGGCTAGACCTATAAAAAAGTTGATCACTTGACTCATTTACATTATTATAAAATTTATACCCGAAACAAGATAACAATTCAAAAGTAATAAAAATGCGTTTTGCTATCAGAATAGTGATCTAAATGCCTTAGCAGCAGTTCCCAAAATCGCGCAAAAATCTTTCGGTGACCGCGCGGAATGTTTCAAACCGAGATGAAAAAAATTCCGCATAACGTTTCAAGTAATGTTTGCATCATTATAAAATTTACACTTAGCAAAAAATTCAATTATTCAATAAGTAATAAGTAATAAAAACCTAAAGATCTTGGAAGCAGTTGCCAAAAACCCGCGCAAACCTCTCAATGGCCGTGCGTTGAAGCTTGAATTTCAAATCATATATAATTAATGTCTAAAAATTGAAATTATTCTCTTACTTATAGCCAAACATGACTATTAAAAAGTGATGATTATGTATATATATTTTTATTTATTTATTTATATATATATATATATATATATATATATATATATATATATATATATATATATATATATATATATATATATATATATATATAATGTTTTTGATTTTCTTGGGTGTAAAATCCGTTTTATGAATAAAACTGCATATGTTTTATTTGTTATGCATATCTATTGACGTTTCGGTCACACTTGACCTTCTTCAGAATGATTTTTTTAACTTATATAAGTTTTTGCCGAGGATCACAACTTAGACTACATATTGTTAACACATGGTTCACTTTTTGACGAGATACTACAAAAACCTTCCTTTGGTATCTCGTCAAAAAGTGAACCATGTGTTAACAATATGTAGTCTAAGTTGTGATCCTCAGCAAAAACTTATATAAGTTATAAAAAATCATTCTGAAGAAGGTCAAATGTGACCGAAACGTCAATAGATATGCATAACAAATAAAACATATGCAGTTTTATTAATAAAACGGATTTTACACCCAAGAAAATGAAAACTTTAAAAAATATACAAATAGAAAAATCCAAGAAAAGAAAAATAAGAAAAAACATATATATATATATATATATATATATATATATATATATATATATATATATATATATGTATATATATAGGATTAAGTCTCATTATAATAACCTAAAAAATTGAACCCTAACATTAACGCAAATTTTCCTAAAAACTGTCTCTAAGTTCCGGGCTTTTCCGGAAGTGTTTCTATTCAGGTCAAATAACCACACAATTTTTATCCTCAAATAATTACAAAATTTTCATCATTAAGAAAATTTTCTAATTAGTTAAGAGTTGT
This sequence comes from Diaprepes abbreviatus, assembly GCA_034092305.1. Taxonomy (NCBI): domain Eukaryota; kingdom Metazoa; phylum Arthropoda; class Insecta; order Coleoptera; family Curculionidae; genus Diaprepes; species Diaprepes abbreviatus. The sequence goes on along the minus strand of JASJET010000141.1, from coordinate 15,842,787 downwards.
GAACCTTAATGCTTTATATCTATTGAACTATGAGATGAATTACGGCAAAAAAAAGAAAATAAATTGTAAGAAATGAGGTAAAATAATTTCAATAAATATATAAAAAAAGATCAAATAAAATCTAACACGAAAAGAACTCTAATACTTACTGTCGCCAAAATATAAAGTAAACCCTGTGTATTTTATGTTTAGGGCATAGAACCTCGAAAAATAGTGCAACACCTTAGAAAAGAATGAAATAAATTGTAATTTACAAACAAATTTAGATTTAGTTCGATTTTTATTCCAATGGTGAGATTGTTAGCTGAGTGATCTGGACCAAAACAGGCTACAATATTGCCCAACTGTGTAGTGGTGTATAGGTACTAATTAAACTTCAGTGCTCATTGACTGATAATTGAAAGTTCGTACCAAAGGGTGAACCCAAAAGAAAAACGAGAAAAAGAACTTTCAAAAAATAATTCGCCAAAAAGATAAAAAATATTAATCATTTGGTAAGTTATTTTTATGTAAGTCTGGAGTCTCAAACTTCCTACGAATTTAGATAAAAAAAGATTTCAAAGTGATCTTACGGTTGAAGTATTTTATTAAAATAAAAAAAATTGATCAATAGGTAATTAGTAATAATCAGTCAATTAAATAATTTAAAATAATAAGCTGCATATAACTGTTGAACTCAATGAAAGCTAAAAGTAAAAATATATAAATGTACCACATAAGCCCTGCTTGACTCGGATGATCACCAACTCTTGGTTTAATATACGGTAAAACAAAAGATTTACTTTACAAAATAATTAATTACTGAAATTAAGCATCACATAATTGGAAATAATAATAAAATAAAATAGATAATAATTAAGACGAGATCACTACCACTTACTATTAATAATTCAGCTTCAATCAGGTAAAATAAATGCAGTTTAATTAGACTCCAAAGCAAAAATGATAAATAAAAATATAACCCCAATATTTACCATAGTACTAAGGAAAAGACCAGAATATACATTTTGGAATTAACTTTTTTAATTAAATAACATTAAATTAACTTCTTTTTGACAGTCCTCAAAATTTTAACTTATTTAACCAGTCTCAAGAACCTATTCATTATAATTTACCAAAAAAAAAAAAAAGATTCACACTGGAGTCAAACTAAACGTAATCGGCTGATCAGACATACCACAATGCTATATTATTTTGTTGTTACTAATTTTAAGTCTAAAGTAGACCAAGAAATTGAATAAAATTCAAATTTACTTTAAATCATATAAGGTAAATTATTTCTTGGATAAATTCGAGAAATCGTTACCACCCAGAGATCAAATACGTGTCAAACTATACTAAATTTTACAGTAAATAGCAAAGGATACCCTGAAAATTAAACCTTATCAATATCAAAAGAATAATTAAAGCATTACCAAAGTAACAGCTATCATTTGTGCCCCTTTCTTAACCGTCTTAAAGAGGAGAAGTTACTTATAGACTTCATGTGTGATAGCAGCGCCAACTAATACATGAACTAAAGGGCGATATTTTCGTATAGTGACATTAAAATGTAATAAAAACTCGCAACTAAAAATTTTATTTTGCGATTTTAATAAAAGTATATGGACTTAAAAACAAGTTAGAAAGTCAATTTATTGTTATTATATATTTTTAATGCATTAGCTAAAAGATGGTATATACCATAAAAAACAATCAAAACTCATTGAAATGTATGCTAAGTAATGTCAAAATAAAAGCAAATACCATTAAATAATAAAGAGGAATAAAAATTATCATATATTGCTAAATGGCTATTAAAATAAAGAAAACTATTCAACTATGTATTTTATTTCTTAAAATACGACTTTAGGTCCGAACTTCTAACATGTCATATACTAGTGTTCTTAACTATTTATTTCTTTGATTTAATTTCAATTTTTCTACTAGAAAGTAAAATTTACAATGTCTTTTTTTCTAGTATTTTGTAATTCTCAACACAGCAACTCCGCGTATTCATTATATATTGTCTTTCATTATTTAAAAAAAATTAAAATTGACACATGTATTTGATACGTCAAAAGTACAAAATATCACCCAAGTACTTGAGTTACCAGTTTCACTTTTGCTCCTCCTTCCATGACTTCGTACTAAGCGAATATTAAGCATTTAGGGTTACAACATGTCAGTAGTAGTCACAGCCATAACTAGATGAGCACATGTTTAAAATTACCAGTTAACTTTTTTTTATATGTCTGTGATATTTCAAATACATTAGAACAGCTAAACAACAATTTATTCATAAACTCTCGTTATAAAAAGAATTGATACAATGCGGACACTATCTTGTGCTGCATCTCGTATTAGTGGTAAATTCTCCAATTTAAAGGAAGATTCTATCATCCATTACTCAAAGTGGAGAAATCACAAGTCATCAAAAAATCCTAGACTTTATTGCTCTGATGTTAACAAGCTTAGTGAAATACATCATTTTGACATTTTGTTATCCGTAATAAATTTGTCACAATCAGCGGAGGAATTATAAAAACATTTTGCTAAATCAATTAATTTGTCGGCTTTTAAGCATTCTATTATTTTATTTTTATCTATGTTATAAAAAGTTGAAGTCATATCGCAGCTAGTGGAAATGTACAAAAATGCTATTATCTCTTTTAGTTGTGGAAATATTTTATTAGGGTTTTGCCGGGACTAATTTTTTAAAAAACCATTTTTGATTTTTCTTTCACTAATTACGATAAAATTATTACTATGTCGGTGTCATATCCAACAATTATAATATTCTAGTAATCGTATTTCGCTGCAGCTAGTACAGATTACACGATTAGAACATCTACGTGTTCATCGGCATGTTTAGTATGGTGACCTGCCGTATTTAGTTTCGAATATAATAATTTTATCAAATTGGACTGGTTTTTCTCATTTAATAAAAATTCTTTTGATTTAGCAGCTATAGTAGAACAGATTTCACTACTCACGCTTTTATTCTGCTGACAAAGACACACAAAAGATTTAGTTCATTTTTGTTCGAAATAATTGAAAACACTGATACTATTAAAAGCAAATTTTTTCTTTATATGACTAACGTATTTGTCTAATATTACCGCCATACTTTCATTATTTTGCCTTGTAACTTGATGCACTGCTGCACTGCACACATTATATAAATAATTATCAGCTAACATTCGCTTATTCGTCTTTCTGAGCATCCAAACAAAGACAGAATGACTTTTTGAAAATAAGTCTCCCAAAAATCCTTAGATTTTGAAATATTAAAACGGGAATGTCACACTAAAAACAGTTGAGGTTAAAAATCTATTTATTTATGAAAAAAATCCGTTTTTTGACAGTGAATGTATGTTTTTATAAAAAAACTCTCGACTTACCAATACTATTTTATGACAATATAAGGTCTCAAGAGTAGAGTTAGGATAAATAGTTCATCGCTTTGCCACAATAAGTTAATAAAAAAAAGTATATAAATCAATTTATGTCTCTCAGTAACAACGCAATCTTTTTCACTATATTGGTATTCATTCTCTTGTTATCATGAGATTTCTTTTAAGGAAATAAAACCAACGAAAAAGTTATTTTTGCTGTAACTATATAATAACATAAAAACGGGATTTTTAACGGTTTTGAACTTATTTTCAGTAACTAATTAACGAAATTAATCACGTCATAGCTAAAATTGTAGATTTCCTAACTACCTAACTTATAATTCAAACTTTTTTGTCCATAATATAAAACTGAGCTTCTAAACTTTTAAAATATTTCGAAGTTTTCAAACGCTCATAATTAATTATTGAACTTTACCAACTCTCTCCAACTATCACATCTAGTCTTGTATTTACCTACTTAACAATCTCCAATAGTTGGTTATATTTTACCCAGAAATGAAAATTTTTTAACTTACTAATGTTAACATGTCAGTCATGGTATTCATACGCTCGTGTTATGGTCCCGGAAGAATAAAACCTTGTACGTAGGTATTTATAACTCTTGTCAGTATTTTGTTAGAATTCCTGAGTGCTAGGTCTTCTCAAAAGTGTTTGGTGAATTGTTAAATTGATAATATGATAAACAGATTTAATATGAAGATGTTCATGTCTGTAAAACAAAATTTTCCCTATTAAATTATGGCCTTATGAATTTTTTCTAGGTAGCTAAGGCTCTTCTCAGTATATTACTAAAACTCCTAAGTGCTAGGTCTTCTTGAAAGTGTTTGGTGAATTTTCTAATTTATAACATGATACTTAGATTTGATATAAAGGTGCATTTTTTTCACTTATAGATAGAGAGGAAATAAAACTTAATAGTTGTTTAGCCAAATTATTGTATTCCTCCCAATGTTGTTCTGAGCTTAGTATAATAACTTGAAACAGTATGCTCCCAAATAGTATCTTTTCACGGTTGATTTGTTAACTCAAAGACAAATAGTGGAAATTTCCTCATATAATTCTTACCTATAATTTCTTTGATTCTAGCAAAACAAAATTTAAATAAATACTTTTTTGGTCTATATTGTACAGGAAAGAACAGTTAAAATTGTTACCATTCGCCATTTCATTAGGAAGTTTTCAGATGTAAATTTTTTCCGTCAACCTTAAGTAGATACCCAGGGATGTTCTGAAGTGACTTTTAGATTTCTCGGCGATTAGAAAGTATCCAAAAAAATTTCTGACTTTATAACTGACTAGGTTTTACCCGCAACTTCGACCGTGTGAACTTGGGAAATAAAAATTCGTTAAGTTATGAGAATTCTTTTTTTTTTTTTAAAACAGCCAATATTACTCCTGGCAACCTCCTCTTCATGTCTGTAAAGTGTCATCGAAATCATTTCAGCCATTTCGAAGACTAGCTTGTATGGGCAGACAGACCAATAAAAGAAGCAGACTATATCATTCCTGACTACTTCTTCTTTATGTCTTGAAAGTTTCATCGAAATCCGTTCAGTCGTTTTAAAGATTAGCAGACAAAAGTAGTTTATATCATTCCTGCTAATCTCTAGTTTGTAAAATTCCATTTATATCTGTTCATCTGTTTCAAAAATTCGCTGATACAGATAAACAGACAGAAGAAAAGAAGCCCATATTACTCTTGGCAACCTTGTCTTCGTATCTTTAAGATTTCTTCCAAATCGGTTCAGCCGTTTCGAAGATTAGCCCGTGCAGAGGGTATATGGAAAGTTACAAAAATAGGCTAAATATCTAAAAAATTATACTGATATGCAGAAAATAAATGCCATAAATTGACATCAAGTGGCTACGTAAAGTACGTGCAGAAGGATATTTTATAATAAATTTTTTGTATAAAATTGGCAATATGAGAATCAGAAAACCAGAGCAGGACTTGTTAATGTGGCGATCGGCGTCCCAGGGTATTCTTTGTGTTGAATGAGGTCGTTTGTCATCGTTCTCGACACTTAAAATTTTCTTAACTTTTTTGTTGTACCGTGCAGTGACATAAGTTAAATTTCGGCATTTATATTTGTGTATGTTAAAATCATTCGAGCAGACTTTTTATTTATACCAATGTATCAATTTACGGTATTGTTTTGTAGATCCAGTTAATTCATTATTTTCGGTACATACATTTTTCATATTTTGGTAATTATTTATATTACGTATATTATATATATTATTTATATATTAAATCTAGGAAAACGACGTTTTTTGGAACAACTTCGATACTTACTCCCTATTTTGAGGTCACAAAACACTATTATGGGTTTGATTTTTCACTATTTTTCCTCAGTTTCCAGAAAACTCAAAAAAGTCTAGCATTATTTCACCAAATACACTTTTAATGAAGAAAACACCGAACTTACATATTTATTTTTAATGGCACTAGTTGAAATATCATTTATATGATATATTTCAACTATTTCTGCACAAATTTTAGTGAATAAATTTTAGAAAAACCAAAAATACGTCCCGGAAAGACCATCTACAATCAGACTTAAGAAAACGACTAATATTTGTTTGACATGTTGCCAGATGTAAAAATACTTTCGTGGTATAAACTATAAAATTTGTCCATCTTAGTCAATAACATAGTTTAATTTTTATAATGTTTTATACAGTCTCAGGGAAAAATTAGTCTTAACTACCTAAAATTTTTGGTTAGTTCAAGTTTAGCTGGATTTTGGTTAATTTGTAAAACTGAAACTAATATGAACTAACCTAAATTAATACAGACTTATACTTTCGTAAGTAAAATATAAAATTTATCTATTACAGTTAACAACATATTTTGATTTTTGCAATGTATAAAATTTTTTAACGATATAGTACAAAAAATTTAACCTAAAGTCAAAATAGAGGGAAGTACCGACATTTTTTCAAAAAAAAGTTTTTTCCCTAGATTTCCCATAATGCAAATTTTTACCCAGAGAATTATGTTTAAATCTATTTTATATCAGTATTTATTTTATGAACCCTAAATTGTAGTTTTCCAGTAGAGTATTGTAATAAAAGGTTGCTCATGTCCAGTTCAGTGTCCTGATCTACTGCGCAAGTACAGTATACCCCCTTTAAGGGAAGTACAGCTTTACATGCTCGACCAAATTTATTTTAGGGTATTCTCCTTCTTTTTACCCTCTCCGTCAGAAAAAAATCAGCCTCTATCACTCCGGGCAAGCTCCTATTCATATCTGTAAAGTTTCGTCGAAATCAGTTCATCCGTTTCAAAGATTAGAGCGTACAAACAGACAAGCAGATACACAGAGAAAAGTAGTCCATATCACTTCTGATAACCTTTCCTTAATATCTGGGAGGTTCCATCGAAATCAGTAGAGCCATTTCGAATATTAGCCCGGATATACTGACAGACGGGCACTTCAATTTTATTTATATGTATAGATGTATAGATAGACAGATGACGAAAATCATAGGATATTTTCAGTGATGGAATATTTTCATTGCCATCCGGTATATCTATAAAAAAATATAATTTCTTTACGATTATGCTTATGATAAATGTGAAAGAGTGAGTGAGTGAGTGGTAATAATTAACGACACATCAACCCATTGATTTTTTTAGTGACGGGACCTACAGTGTAACGTGATTTCCGAATCACGATCCTCGACACTCAACTAACCCCGAGTTTTCACTCTTTGTCAATTTCGTGTTTACCGATCATTAACACTAACCTCTAATGGTCTGACAACTTTTTTAATAAGTTGCCGCGCATGATATTCAAACGTTGATCGTGGTCGTCGCTATCAGTCATAGCGCTTTAAATGGTTAGGCTAATCTCACGTCTCAATATGAAAAAACAATATATTATATTTAAACGTTGTATTTTGTTACAGTATATTATTTTAAATTTAAATAATTATTTATACCAAACCAACATAATTAAAAATAGACAAATTTGGTAAATAGTGAATCTATTGTACGACATAAAGTTTAGTTTAGCATTGTTTTAATAATAAAATAAACAACGATTGTGACATATAACCAGTTACAAACATGAAATATTCTTATATATAAGTGAGTGATGGAAGCGAACTTTTGTAAAACGAGAAAGTTAATTGTTTTTTTTTTATTTGTGAAAAATGACGGCTCAAAATGGAGAAGGAATAAACATTCAACAGAACGAAGAATACAAATGTAATAATGGAAGATACTGGCCACAAATATTAGCTATTTTTGGGGGTAAGTATTTTATAGTAGTTTCTTAATTTAGTTGTATAGGAGCAGTTTTGAAAAAAAAAGAGATTTTGTCCTTAACGCTAAATAAGACGTTTCAAAAAGAAGTGTTTGCCGCATTTTATTATTACCATTGCCTTTATGGTGCCTTTATCACCTAAATAAAAAAAAACTAACTTCCAGATTTTTTGGTAGCCCGAACATGTTCATAGTTCCTGAAATTTGTCTCAACTCGGTTTACCATGCTTTGGCTTATAGGTTGCCAATCAGGGTAAATTGCAGTGAATAACTCAATCATCTCTGTTTGTGTGCGCATTCTATCTCCAAAATCAACCATGCATAAGTTTCTACCCTTTCTTCATAGCAGCATAATTAAGATCAGGACCCTCATTGAATTTCAAGTTAATATATCTAAGAAACCTTCTCTGTGCCTGTTCGAGCCGGTACACACATGATTCATAGTGGGGGTTCCAAACACAAGAGGTGTGTTCGAACCAATGAGTAATAGAGTATTTTAAGGAACTTTACAATCGAAAGCTCCCTAGCATGACGTTTAATAAAACCTAACATCCTGGAGGACTTACAAACAATGTCTGCGATGTAAGGAACGAATTAAAGGGTAGAATCAAAAAAGACTCCCAGATCCCGCACAGAATCAACGGAGGTCAATGGCCTACCATCCAAGTGATAGTGAAAGTCCAGAGGGTAACGCAATTTAGAAAAAGTATATAAAAAATGTTCGCTTTCGGATTCTGAACTAAAAAATACGGGTTACAATTGAAAAAAATATCGATGACATCTTAACGCATTCTTGAGTGATCCAGTCTCTTAACAATAAATGTCGTGAAAGCAGTGAAAATGATTAAACAATCAACATCGAAGAATACACAAATAAATAATATGTTTAAAAAAGTAAAATTTACTTTACATAAATTTAAACATTAGGCAACAATTTTATGCACTGAACAACTTAAAATAAATGATTTAAAAATCAACATTTACTGAAATTTTAAAAAGTGTCAACAAGGAAATAAAATTTGTGAATAACTGAAGTCTATTTTACATAAACCTTAACATTAGGTAACAATTTTTTGCACTGAATATTTTAAAATTAATTATTATGTTCCAAACAGAATCATTTAGCCTCTAGCAGCGCAGTTTGGGTGGAAAATGAAAGCTAAATTAATAGTCTTGAAATTATACTAAAGTTAATTTTAAAAATAATTCTTATGAAACCATTCACTTATTCTTTCAGCGCCCTTTACTATACTTATTTGACATCCGAGAACTTTATTTTTTGACAAGTACGTCTAGAGAATTTATTTACAAATCACAATTAGGAAATGGAGCAGGAATGGCCATTAAATACGACTCTGTAAGGCAGCTCATTCTTGCGTTGGCTGGACAGTTTTAGTATTATCTATTCAAACCTTTCTGTTTAAACAGAGAGCCTCGCTCCGTTTATTTGTTTAAGGGTAAAACTGAGAAAACATAACGTATGGTCCTACGTTGGAAACCTCAATAAAACGCATAAATTCCCGATTATTATCTATATAACTTTATAATATATCTTTAAGAAATTTAAGAAAATAGTCATAAATCTTTTTTAGTTTCATTAAATACGTTTTTCTTTTTTTAATACGTTAGTTAAATTAAGGTATATAGGTCATACTCATATTTTCTCATGTTCTGATGAAACTGTTTCAAAAATCACATTTTAGAGAGTTAGAAAAAAGATATATCAAAAATTTTTAACCCAAAACTTATTTTAGTTTCGCTCGGATCTCTCTCATTTGGAATAATTTTTGTTTGGAGTTCACCTTTTGCTTTGAAAATTGCACAAGATAAAGAAAATTATGACATAACTCCAGAAGAAACAACATATTTCATAGTGTTTCAACCTGTGGGTAAGTTTTTAAAATAGAATTTTTGATACTAGAAGTATAATTGATAGTCCAAACTATTAAAGTTACTTTGTAAAATGTGGACATTTCCGAAGAAAAGTTTTTTCTAAATTTACCCTTTAAAGGAACGAAAAATGGGTAAGTTGTCATTTCATAAAATTACCGAATTTTCGTGATCTAATTGAGATATTGGCATAATTTTTGTTCTAAAAGATAGCTTGTAGTAGGGGAGGTAATAGAACCTTTTCATCGTCTAAAAAGCTATAAAAAATAATCACATGAAAATGTTCATGAGTTAATACCATTTTTTTTCCACATGAATTTTGGAGTACTGTAAATAATATGAATCGCGTTTGTATGTCAAAATATTTAGCGTATATACGAGGTGTCCCATTTTCGATTTTCTTAGGGGGTGCTGGAGTTGATTATTATTTTTGAAAAAGGGACACCCTGTATATTATTTTAGATATTGATTAAGAATAATTTAGGCTTTTCAAAAACATATAATGTGTTTATTTTATTTTGAAAATCTAGGTCAGAATTCGATATTTTCAATAATTTACTTTATTTGTAACAGTAGGCCATGCAGACAAATGCAAAATTTTGACAATTATAATTATACCAAAGATTTGACACTTTAAATGTTAATTTTAATGTTGTTTTTATATTTTCAATTGTAAACACTTAATCATTACTACATTTTTTTCTCTAAACAACACTGTTTTTATAAAACCAGTATATTGAAATTTGATTGCAAAGAAATAGGAACAACATTATTTCATAAAAGCAAAGTAACAAAAAAAAGAAACACTGAAACTAAAACAGTTTTTTTTAAGATGGTTTTCAAAATAACGGCCGTTTTCTCGCATGCAATATCGGCACAGTTTTGTTATTCTTTTAATTGCATTTAAAAGAATCACTGATCTATTTTAAAGAGTTTGGAAGGCCAAACCAAAAACCTCACGAAGTTCCGCTATAGAATGATTTCGTATCTTATACACATGAGTTTGCACAAAACATCAGAAAAAAATCCAAAACGGAATGGTCGGAGGTTTCACTGACCTATTGATACCTATTCGTCTTTGAGAAAAGTTATTGCCCAGGCCTTTAACAGCCAAAAGTTGTGGCTCGGGGCACCGTCTGGTTGAAAATAAATGGAATTGAAATGGGCCAATGGAACATTTTCAAGCAATTCTGACATAATCTCCCCAAGGATTTCTAGGTACCTACGTGCTATGAGACCCCCTTCATATATCCTGTAGGCTATGCGTCGGCCCAAAATAAAACACGAGACACCAACTCCGAAGCGCCCTTGTTATGCCCTTTCGAAAACTAAATGGTGATTTTTTGCAGACCAATGCCTCCTGTTATGACGATTAAAAATTCCCGCACTTGAAAAGTAACATTCGTCAGACCAGGAGACAAATCTGCCAAAAGATTTGTTGGTGCGAATTTGTCCTAAATCCCATTGACAAAACATTACACGGCGCTCATCATCTCCGGGGTGTAAATATTACGTAATGTTAAATTTATATGAATTGTATTTATACTTTTTCAAAATGCTTTCAGCGTCAGATTTTGCTACACCAACTTCTTCCTCTATTGTTCTACAGGATGATGAAGTTTTTGCTGCTGCGTAGAATAACACATTTGTTTCTTTCCTCTCCCTGTCTTCTTTGATGTATGTTTTGGGACACAGCTAAATAAAAGACCCGTGTTCAACTAGATTTCTTTTTAAGCGAGCAAATATGTTTGGAAAAGGTTGATTTCTTTCTGAATACCTAACATGAACAAAAACGATAGCCAGATATGAGAAGTTGTCCTAATGATAACACTTTAAATACATTATCTATTGAAATATAGTTCAGAAGCTTCTTGAAGACTTTCATTGTTTTGTATAAAACATACTACATATCATAGTTTTCATAATTATCATAAACGAGTATTGCAAATGTAAAATAAACAAAAAGTAAAATAAAAACACCTACGTAACAAAAATATTTCATAAATAATAACAATCTAATAAAACTGTGAAGTTGTGGACATCTGCCCATTGTTTCTTATAAATTGGCCCTGGACTACTGTTACAAATAAAGTAAATTATTGAAAATAATGAATTGTGATCTTGTTTTTCAAAATAAAATAAACACACTACATATTTTTGAAAAGCCTAATTTATACTGAATCAATATTTAAAATAATTTACAATGCGCCCTATTCAAAAATTATAAGTTTGGTTAATATCTCAAAAACTAAACCTTCTAGAAAAAAATTTACTACGCCACCGAACTCTATGTAAAAAACGAAGTTTTTCAAAATCATCCTGTAGATTAAAAACTAAGAGAACCATAAAAAATTTGTCACCGAAATCTTTCGTTTCGTTAAAAACTAGGAAACTAAAGTAAAAATCGCAATACTCTATCTTTGGTAATAACTCCAATACCCTCTAAAAGTGTCGAAAATGGGACACTGTCCACCTAGCAGTGTTGTCACTGCACGAAATATAAGCGGCTACACTAATAATATATATTTTTTTCAGGTATGGTGCTTGCAAGTACTTTCGTATTTAAACTTACCGAAATATTGGGAAGAAAAAAGGCAGTACTGTTTATCGCAGTACCCCAACTATTAAGTTGGATACTGACCATTATAGCACAAGATAAATGGGGATTCTATGCAGCAAAATTGTTAGGAGGAATTGGAGATTGTTGTTTATTTTGTAGCATCCCACCATATGTAGGTGAAATCACTACACCGACAATTAGAGGATATTGGGGCAATTTTCCTACGTTTTGCGTGTATGGAGGGCAGGTTGTTATCACTGCAATGGGTAGGTAATCTGTGACCCTTAATCAGTAGCATCCAAATGCTGCTTCTCCATGACACTAGTATCGTTAAATAACAAACTTTTGAACAAAAATTTAAATTCATGCATAAATTGCACTATTCATCAAAGACAAAGATATTTTTGACTTATGTAGTAGCTATACACACTAATAAAGCCAAAAAACTGAAGTATTATAATCTACAAAATAGGACATCAGTTCATCTCTATATTTGGTGCTTAATTGAAAATTTCCAAATATATTATTCTTTCGTTAAACTTATTAAACATATGGGAAGTTTCAATCTCTTCGAGAGCCGTTTCCATCAGTTCCTTATGGAGTTAAAATTTTCTTTAAATCCAAATAGAATATATGCAAATGTAAATCTCAAAGTAGTCAATTTAATACTTCCAATACCCTCCAAGAAAAAAGACAAATAAACTTACATACATCGGAAATATGTGATGATGAATATCATACAGCAGGTCTAATGGTAACCAAATAAAAAAAAATCTTAAATCCCCTTCTAGACAAAAGAGTGTACCTTCGCTCACTTTTTCTTCATAACGCTATCATGAGAGAGTTAATACCGGATGTGAAAGATCATGTATATGTTAATCGAAATGATGGCAGTCCAGTACATTTTTATAAAGATTATTACTTGAAGATCTGTATGAGTTATATTGTCAATTCATCAAAGAAAAAGACAATATTACTAAATTTACTTCACTTAAACTCACTCAATACATACTAGAAGGGCAGGAAGTAGTGTGCGTATTGTAAAAAATACCAAGTTAACGACAGATGCTATTAGTTTAGCTCACTTGATGAAAAATATGTATTCCCTTTAAACGATTACCATGATTGCATTGACGCTATTTTGTGATCTAATCCATCAAAACTGTTACATGGGAAACTTTTTAATCATTCGAATTCTAAATTTTCTCGATGACAACGATATTTATGAGATTCAGGTTATGCAATATAGCATCACTGATTATGATTTACTTGATTATCAATTAACGAAATAAAAAATCCGTGACTATATCGCCAAAAACCAATAGGTTTTCGTTAAAAGTCTCATAGAAAATCTAAAAAAGAGAATTTTTCATAGGAGTCGACTTCGCAAAAAATGATGTATATCTTGGGCAAAATGCAACTCAATCCTTTCATTGAAATAATTACCAAGCTACTGTTTTTAGAGTAGTTACTTATTACAAAGAAAACAATGAAGTATATCGCGAAAATTTTGCTATTATATCCCATAACTTAGCTTATAATACAATAGTTGTTCATGAGTCTTAGAAAATAATAATAAATTATATGAAGGAACTTGAACTGAAGTAAATATGTTATGTTACCGATGAAGCTGATCAACACCTTAAAAACAAAAGTACGTTTCATAATTCTTTATATCAAGGAAATGATTCTGGAACCTAGGCTGAATATCATTTTTTTTATTATGGCTCATGGTGTCAGTGCGCGTAACGGATTTGGAGCTAATTTGAAACGAAGTGTGAAAAAAGATAGTTCCCTGCTGTCATCAAAACATTTTCTGCTGAAAGTCTATATGCTTGGGCGAAAAAATCCTGCAAAGTATTTGAAGTTTTCTTCAGTAAACGTGAACATTATGAACACACTTATCAAATATTGAAACTCAGAATGGAAAAGTGTAAAGTCATACCATATAATTTTTTAAGATTCATGCAAGTAAATCGGTTAACATACATAAACTTTTTCTATTTGAATATGTATTATTCCTAACATATTCATAAAATTTAAATGTATTATGCCAGTCAAGAGAATCTGGGTTCCTAAAAAATATTTCAGTTTGATGGTTATTCTAAATAGTTTATAACTGATCCTATTAAAATTGGAAATTTGCTTATTATTAAAAAACAAACTAACAAGAACTGAACATATGACCAAATTGGAAAGAAAATGATCAATAACTAATAATTTATATATTTAAATCAGGTGTCGACATCACTTACTCTTGTCGAAATTTCAACAAAATTAATATTGGCCAATTCTCTAGGTAAACATTAGTACCTGAAACGATATTTCTGAAAACTTGCAAACGCTTTACAGAGTACTTATAATACATAATCCACTTTCCAGATTCAAACAAAGACTGTCAAAAAAATGTTATCCAGAGTCAACAGTTAAAACCATCATTTTTTATTTCCGAGTGTTTTCAACACGGTTAATTACTATTTGTAGTTTTCCTGACTTGTACTTTTATTTAACTGACCCGTAACTTTGTCAGTCAATACCTTTGCATTTATGCATATATTTCATTTTCATTCCACATACTATTTTATACAGATCTAATTCTTTCTACTGTAATTCCCCGTGTACTATAATTTTTCATATCTTCTGTAATTTCCTTCTTTGTAGTCATAAGCTTTAGAATTTTCTTATTAATTTTACTTATCTTACTCTTTTGTTTCTCATTTTTGTCAATGTGACTTCCTACGGCTATAGATACTGAATCCTTTAGGTCTTCATTTCATCTCTATCAGTACTAGAATATAGTTATTTGAAGAAATTTCAACTTCCAAAGGATTGTATTTCTTTTTCTTGTTAATTCGGTTCTATTTTATTTGAGAATAATTGACAACTAGATTTAGAAATTATCATTATTTTAAATGTGTATGACACCGAAGTGCTAAAAAAGCGTAGAAAAAAGTTAAATTGTGTATCTTTCAACATTCACACATGTCATCATTTGGAAGAATTCTTGAACGAAAATTGATAAACGTTGTTCATTAAAAATTTTTTCAGCTCATTTCTTCAAGGTTGTAAGCCTTGGGATATAAAAATTAAATTTCTTTAGCTTGTGTGATTCTTGAAATTATTTGTTAAACTAAGACACGGAAATAATAAAAAAATTACACATCCGTAAAAAAAAATTCTATAAATTTTTACATCTTGGTTATTAAAATTTTTTAAGTCGGTGTGATTTTAAACATATATTAGAATGTTTATACACTAACACTGAAATCTATTCATGTATAGTCAATTTGTGTTCTTTTTGTTTTAAGTAGTTATCTCGATGTTAAAACAACGGCATATATCTGCATCGTAGTTCCTACTATATTTTTGATATCTGTATCATTATTACCTGAATCATCATATCAACTAATTAAATATGGCAAATACGATAAGGCTAGGAAAAGTATCCAGTGGCTACGAAAAAAAACTGATATTGAAGAGGATTTTCAAAGTATAAAAATGGACGTAGAGCGACAAATGTCAGAGAGTGGAAATTGGAAGGATATTTTTACAATTGAAAGTAATAGAAAAGCGTTACGCGCAGGAGCGTTTCTCAGATTTTCCCAGCAATTATGCGGAATCGCAGTTTTTGGTACATATACTCAAACTCTTTTTGAAAAAGCCGGTGGCAATTTGAGTCCTCAATATTCTTCGATGATTTTTGTTGGTTTAATATGGATACTTAATTTATTCTGCAGTATATCTGTCGAGAAATATGGAAAAAAACTTTCATATTTTTATTCTCTTTTATGCTGCGGTTCTCCTAATCTTAGCGGTATATTTTTTCTTAGATCAATTCCAGTTTGCAAATTTGGAAAACTTAAATTGGTTCCCTTTAGCCGGAATGATTGCCTTTGTTTTTACCTATTCCTTTGGACTAGGAGTTGTTCCTACTTTAATGTTAGGAGAACTATTTTCTGTTAGTATCAAATCCAAGGGACTCTCTATTTTAATTGCCTTATTCGGAGTAGCAGGAATTGTAACGACAAATTTATTCAATATATTAACCTCAAATATTGGATTATACAGTCCATTTTTGGTATATGGAATTTGTTGCTTAATTTCAACTATTTTGACATTACGTTGGGTTCCAGAGACAAAAGGAAAAACTCTAGAAGAAATACAACAATGTCTAAAGAAATAAATTCATCTGGATATAATATATATATATATATATATATATATATATATATATATATATATATATATATATATTATGTCGGATGGTTCGGAACCATTCGGAAAACGAACACGTCCGACGCGCACACGGTACCGACAACACCGGAGTCGCAGGCGTCAGTTCGCTCGTAGACGCCATACAGTGAGCTTTGAAAATGGTGAATGAGATTTCACCGAAACGTCAGCTGCCTTACAGTCCTGAGAGGGACTCAGCACATACACGAGATGCCCGAAAACCTTCGATTACATATATATATATATATATATATATATATATATATATATATATATATATATATATATATATATACATAAATAGGGTTATTGATAATTTAATACATTCCTTTGGGGACCTGATAATACAAGTGAAATTTGACCCTAATATGTAAAATATCAAACGCAATAGTTTTTGTGATATTTCGATTTTTAATTTTTCTTCAAAAAGTCAGTTTGTCTTGATGTTTTTCACAGAATCGAAATGCTTTCACAGTTTTTTTTTGCTCCATTTTACAGACCTTAGTATTGGTCAAGTTTTCCTGCAAAATAGTTATATATAGTTAAATTACATATTTGAAAAATTTAATTTTCAGCGATTAAAGCCTATTATCTAAAAACTTACTGCGTTTTGTATAATGCATATTAGGGTTAAATATATTCCTTAACTCTTGTATTATCAGATCCCCAAAGGAATGTATCGAATTACCAATAACCTATATATATATATATATATATATATATATATATATATATATATATATATATATGTATATATATATACTACAACAAATTATTGATAACGACTGAAGAAAAAAGTATATATAAAAGTTAATTAGGATAAACCTTGTTGCTTAAAAATAATGTGTTGTTAAGATAAATAGTCTCTTAGTAAGACTGATTGCTAAAATAAGAAGACTTCTCGCGCTTCAAATAAGCCAAAGATAAAATATAAAAAAATTAAGACCCATCTTGATTCCTCCTGATGAAGTGGTTTGGAATGCGAGTATCCTTTTTCTATGGCTTTGACCCCAATATGCTTCGCAGATTGTTTGTTAGTCAAGTAACCTCAGATAAGCATTGTCACCTCAGGAATTTATAAACTGCACAATAGCCGGTAACTAAGCAGTACAACTCTTATCACAGTGTTAGGTTACCAAACGCCTTAACAACGGTAATCCATACAAACAAGATAGGTAGTTTAGACCAGCAACAGGTCGTTAAGATGGTTTTATGGATTTGGGCATAACGTCTTATAAATAATACGCCATGTTTATATCTAAAGTTTAAGATGCTTAGCGAGAAATTGCTGTAGAATAAATATTACAATTAAGTGTCAAACATAGTTACACTCTGTAGATACATTCAAACTTGCTTAAGCAAAACAAAACGGTAATTTGTATCTCAGAGAAGATACAATGCTTAGTGAGAAAAACAATATTAACAGAACAAAGAACTGCACCTCGTCTATTAACAATCGGAAAACGAAAGACGTAGGGTTCATAATTTCGGCCTTTCACCACAGAAAACCCTTTAAGCAAAGAATGTCTTCAAATTTGGAGAAGCAAACCAACCGGCAAAGGAACAGTGACTAAACTAACAAATATAATCCAAAATTGTATAAAACTAAATAAGTTAAGCTATGAAAAGGCTAATTATCTTTTTTTCTTTTCTTCTAAAACATTCTGGTTGTAGCAAATGTCAAATTTTATGAAAAAAATTTTTTTTTAATGGAATGCCCGGGATATTTTAGATGGTTGACTCCCCTATATCTAAATTAAATAGTATCCAAGATATAGTCATTGAATAAAATATTTTTAATTTTGACACTTCTTGGCTATCAGAAGTTTGAAATAGATTCGTCTGAATATTTTTATATAATTTTTTATAGTATATCCAAAATTGTCAAACAGATTTCTTATTGGCAGAAATCATTTCCGGCAAAAAATTTTAGTATAGAAAATTAGATGAGAATATATAAACTAATATTTTCCAAATTGGGCTTGTCGTTAACATCAGTCTAGGCAAATGTGGGAAACGATATTTTTAGCTCGACATCTTGGAAACTAGGAAATATTCACAAAGTACAGAATGGACCATAAAATTGAAATATTATTGAAAGAGATCAAATTTTAAAAATACCCAAAAATTCCGTTTGGATATATTTAAATTAATTTAATTATATAGTGTTAGCTTTTTGTATCGTGTACCATTTTTAAAATCTCACTTGTATAAAAAAGCAAACAATTATTTCTTTTTGCAGTAGTTAGGTACTTAAGGTCAAGATTTTATTTTTCCTGGGACATAAAAATCTCTTGAGACCTATCTGAAGGTAAAGATTAAACGACTTTTAAATATTTTCTAGAAACACTATTCAGTAAAATTCTTTGGGTTTAGTCACAATGGCCTGGAACCCATTCGTTCCTTTTTTATCATTCTGACAATTAAAGAAAGAAAAATGAAAGTCTTATATATTATACAGTAATAAACCAATAACTCCCAGATTAATAATATTTACGCGATTTGTTAAGAACTTTGTTCAGCAAAAACTAGCTCTGCTAGATTAAACCGAATTAAAATTCACTGACGTCTCTGTTTTACTCATCTACTCAAGAAAAGCAAGATTTAGAATGTTATAAAATAATAAAACTTCTTCAGATTAATAATTTTATAACATATTTGTTAGAAAATTTCTGCGGTATAAACTAATTCAGTGGTCCAAGTAAAGTTTTAGAAGGTTAAACACTATAAGAAAAATTATTTTCGCCAATCCTTGAAACTTTCATTTCAGAGAAACTAGTATACTATTAAAACACTTTCATCTTTTTCATTTACTCAAGAAAGTGAATATTATAGAATAATAGAATGAATGTTACTAGATTAATACTTTTCAATTCTGTCCATTGTAAGTCACAAATATTTCTTTTTGTTGATAAAATTTCTTTTGAACCTGTTAGGTACCTCATTTTGATTGGGTGGATTAATAAGATCCCTGAGACCCAATTCGTCAGCAGCTATATCAGTTTTTCTATTCGTATTTATATTAATCAATTAATAGTATAAAAAAGGTTCACAGTATGTTCGAGCTAATATCGACATTTAGTGAATGCTTTTTATCAATTTACATGAAACGTTTTTGACATAATAAGGAAAATACAAAAATTGTGACATAAACTTACTTTATTGTTCTATATAATCTTCTTTTAAAGATATATCCTTGCGTCATTCATGTTCAAGTACTTGGATCCTTTCTTTATGGACGCTCTTGTCCCGGCCTGTAAAATAAGTCTTCGTTTCTTTGTTGACTTCAGTTCAATCGAATCCATAATTTTTCCAGCAAGGAATTATTTAAAGTTTGAGAACAGGTTGAAGTCTACAAGGGCCAAATCGGAGAAAAGGATGCATGCTTTGTGCTTTGTGCCTTCCTACAACTACCAGCAGTGAAATTCTCTCATCTTGAAGACATCTACAAAAACGCTGATTCTAACTTGTATTAGTTTAATTATAGCTATTTAGATTCAACGTAAAGTGGTTCATAAACTATTTTTGCCGAGGTCTGCTAACGTTTCGTATTAATCCTCATTACTTTTATTTGAAAAGGTAATCAAAGACTAAGTACCTCTTTCCTGTTGATTTGGATTTACTGGGCATGTAACGTTACTTCAATTATAGTTATCACCTGTTTAAATCATAGATAACTATAATTTGCTAGTCTTATTTTAAAACAGTATCGCGATTTATAAAAAAATTTAAAACTCTTGAGATTCCTGCTATATAATTAGGTAAGATTCATTTAATTAAAGAGTACATAAAAATATAATCATTTTGCGTAAATTACATCGTAGCACCTCATAAAAATCCCAAAAATATTTATAATTGATTGATATAATCTCTAGAATCATTATCAAAAAAAAACCTGTTTTATATATTTCAGAACCTTTATGTTACAGTATCTATTACTGAAATAGTAATATCGTTATTATTCTTTAATGTGAACGTTGTCAAGCTTTCATTATTCTGACTAAAAGTTTCATACTCAATATCACCACGAAACCAAAAAATAAGTAAATTAATATCCAAGTAAAGAATCAATCTGTCAGCGATGTGACAAGCTCCAAAATCCAGGATATTTATTTCTTTCGTACCTAGCAACGTTTGCTACAACAATACTTTATTTTTGGCGCTGATAAAACGCTCATATTTTGCGAACCTAGCTCTAACTGCAATTCACAAAATTTAGACATTTTTAACTTATGAGATAAACTTTAACTTTGAATTGATTTTTTTTTTATCATAAGGTTTAAGGTTGAACATTTGATAGGAAAAAAAATGTATCGTTTATCGAAATAAGCGAAATACATGATTTAAATAAAATGATGCTCTTTCTAAAACTGTTAGAACTGAAGACATGAATGAAGAAAACTTAATTCAAGATATGTAAAAAAATGTTGCCCAAAGTTTTTATCATTCAGGGCGTAAAAGAAATGTTGTGATGAGTGTCACAGTTAGTCCTTCCCTGCAGCTGTGAGCAATTCACAATACTTTCTTGGATAATAATTTGAAGGGTCTTACCTGATATACATCATATTAAAAAAAATTGAAGTCTACCCGGTGGTTGAATAATTATGTGTAAAAATCTTAATTTCATTGTAGCTCTGTGGAAGCTCATCACTCCGCAAAGGCAGCCAATACGAAAAAAATTTAAATGAACTAGTAGTATTTCTTTCACGTGTTTTTTTTCATATCCGGGAGATTTTCCACATTTTCCCGGACATCCTGTATAGGTAGATGCCTGACTCAAGAACCACAAAGAAGTTCCTATATATAATAAATTGGAAAAAATTGTTTGTTTATGGATTTTTATGATTAGAATTTGGAAGAATCATCCTTTATTCATTCTTAAATTTAAAAAATTAAAATTATTGAAATTCCATCTATAACGTTGTTATATCTCATCGGTTTAATCTACCAATTTACCAATATAATAAAAGAACTGTCCTTTTATTAGCAGTACTAGCGTTTATTTTTTCCCACGTCATCTATGGAAATAAAAGCCTCGTAGTTTAAATAATTCAACTTTTATTATATTTATCCTTTACATCCACGTATTAAAATAGACGGTTATAAGTCGACATACATTAGTTAATAAATGGGTATGCAGAGTCTGAAACAATACCGCATTCATTTCTTCCACGTAAGACTCTAAAGTACCCATCTTCTCCCCAAGAAGCACCCCAGGAATTCTTTACGAGCCAATAATCCTGGCCATCTTCAGAACCATATCCAACAACAAGAACACAGTGATTTAGTATTTGGGGGGCGCAGTCATCTGCAATAATACCTGGAAAAAAATATAATATATTATTGTATTTGGCAATAATGGATGTTGATTTTTAATTATACTGTTCAGAACATATATAAAAGCCACAAGCTGGAAAACTTTAATGATAAAAGTCAGATTTATGTATTTTTTGTATCAGGTACCTATGAAAAGGTCCCGCTTTCAAGCTACCAAATACGTATAGAGTTTATTCCCATGTTATATATTTACTGAAGAAATCTTAGCTCTACTAAAATGGCGTAGGTCTGGGCACTCTGAGATCTTACTCTATATCTGTTTATGTATAAATTCCGCTCTATTTATGCGATAGTTACCACAAGAATATCTATCTAATCGAGATGAAGACCATTGAAAATGCGTTATAGAGTAACATTTAATAGTGACGGTGGCAAATTATATTGTTGTGTCAAAACTGATTTTAAATCCTAAAACTGAACCATCACATTGTCGTCAGATTTTTGACAACGAAATGTGACAATACGAAAGGTTATCTTATTTGAGGATGAAAAAATCATATTAGGTGGTAATCTGTTGAACAAAGCAGTTTCAGTTTGGCCGTAAATCAGTTGATGATGATTCAAGAAGTAAAGGCCCGAAATATAACCAATCCTGGTATTTACAAGTAAACCATTAAATTTATTAAAACCAAGCGTTTTCACAATTCCATCTGAGAAACTAGGTACAATATAATTTCAGTAATGTAGGTTTTAAGATCACTTTGGAATCAAAACTGTATACGCAGGAATCTTTGGAAGTAGACTTGGAATGGCAAACTATTAACCATTAACTGATTCAAAAAGCAAAACTAGAGTCTATATAATTAGTTCATATAAATTTCGCCTCCAAAAAAGGCAAATACAAAATTTTCCGCTGTGAAGTACATGTAATACATTGACAAAATTACATGGGACTAATGGTCAAAAATGTCTTGGTGTATGTCACAAAAATGTTCTCGTTCTTCATAGGCAATTTCACTGCGAGTATATCTTCTTATAGCTAATCTTTATATTCAGAAATTTGAAAAAAACACCTGGGAGGTGTCAGTTAGCAGATAATAATCATTTGGAATTGGTTATTAATGCGTATTATGAAGACCAACAGGAATTTCTGGAGGACAGGTGAAAAAAATCTATACATTTTAGGAAGCTTGTATTGAAAAATAGGATTATGGAAGAAAAAATCGGAAATTTCTCCTTTCGTTATTAGGGAGAAACCAATTTTAGTAATGCTTGTATATAGATATTCCAGGTATTTTCAATATATTTAAACAATACATCGTTTCGTTGAAATATGAGATATAAATTAGAATGCTGGATGATTTTGCAGCGGCTTATTTTGATGTGGGTACTATAAAATTATCGAGTTATTTTTAGAAATAGGGCAAAAATTGACATTTTTAATGCAATCTGACGTGAAAAATTTAACACAATAAAATTTTACCTCCATGTAAGTCTTAAAAATGAGCCTTTCCACTACAATACGATCAATGGCAGCATGAATAAATATGATTTTTCTTGTCTGTATATTCAGTATCAAGTAGTTCTGATTGTTTATAAAGAATTGATTCAATTACTTATATACTCCTTAACAAGTATACTAGATAGTAACGCATAACAGAAGATGTTTTAAAGCAAATAATAGTTATGGCTCTGACAAATGAAGTGAAACCTTCGAATTGTCTGAAATGTCAAATATATTTTTTATAGTGGAAAATTCAAACAACTCTTGACTTTCTTTAAGCAAATCATAGTGCTCAAATAGAGTTAATTTTCTAATTGCCAATAGGAGAAAAGTTACTAAATTTTCTAAATTTTCAGTAAACATTATTTCGTTAAAAATCGTTAGAAAGAGCTAATATGTTCTCATTTATATTCAAAAATCACTTTTCTATTTAGAAATCTTCGGTAATTATAATAAAATATTAGATTGGCTAATGATTTCGCTATTCAGTATAAATTTAAAGTTGAGTCTATGTGGAAAATTACCAGATATGTAGTGTTGTAATGGGTAACCATAAACACCGGTAGCTACTGGTCCTACATTACCAACGGAATCAAGAAGATCATCTTCATTGGCAACACTTTTGAAACCTGATATTTTGGTTACTACTTCAGAAGAGGAATATTTGCATGTATCATCATAACCTGAAATAAATAACTTATTTTAGTCTCTTACCCCTTTCTTCTCTCTCATCTCTACCTACTTTCAGATAGTTATTGCAGCTATTATTATTCTAAATTACAGTGGATATATATGGTAGGGTAGTCTGAATGATTTTGTACAAGAGAAATTTAAAAAAAAATGATGTTTATTTTTTAAATTAACATGTTACAGAAAGTGATCATTAAGGTAAGTTCGAAGTTACACAAAAGTCTATATTAAACACACAATTTTCAATCATAAAAATATGTATATTATTCACGTCCAAGAGCATAAATTACAGAAACTTGATTACCTAATCCGAAAATTAAACTTCTCTTTACAGAATTATTTAATCATGTTATTCTAAAATGTGATTTTTTGATAAAAAAAAAGTTCTTTGTATACCGATCCAACAATTGACTGCGTCCCTCTCTTTTAGTCAAAATTAACAATTAAGTCGAAGTTTGAGATGTAAATCGAAAGAATCTGCAAATATAGTTGGCTTCATTGTTAGAGATCGAACTTCCCTAGTTAAGAAGAATAACAAATTCTGGTACTTACCAACGAAAGAATAACTGCTTTCTGACTCAATTCCATTTTGTTGGACATATGGGTAAGTTTTATCCAAATATCCGCCTTCACATCCGTCATTAATATCTCTTGAACAGTCAATCAGTTGTTGTTCAGAGAGAGAAACAAGTTTTCCTGACTTACGGTAGTAAGCGGCTTCGAGTGAACCAGTCTAAATCGAAATGGAAATTAGGATGTGTTAAAGTGCAATCTGTTTTTGATCATTAGGCTATAGTATTTAATCTATTCCTTTCTACCAAAAAAATGTCATTTCTATTTTTATTGAATACAAATATTTAACTAAAAATTTAAGAATATCTAGGAATTATCGAAAATTTATGAGTCCATAAATAAACAAAAAAACTCTCAATGTTACAAGAATAATAATCAATGAATGCGACTTGTTACTAAATATTGAACTAATAAAACTTCAGGAAAAGAAATAGAAAAATTCAAAATTAAATGAACCAAATATAGGAATATAAAAAGTATTATTATGTTTTGATTGAAACACAACATTAAATTTGTTAATATGTGACATTCACGAACAAAAAATCGAATAAATGATCGAGCGGGAAAAATCTGCCACTCTAATGGTGACTTTTTTAACTTCTGGACCTCTTTATTCAGTCCGTATATACGTATTCTCTTTACTACAAATCTTTCCTGTCTGTCCTGAAACACAACAACTATAGGCGAGGCATTAAATTTGTTAATATGTGAGATTTATGAACAAAAAAAAAATAAGGGCAGGTAAAATCTGCCACTATAGTGGTGACCGCTTTTATCTTCTGGATCTCTTTACTTAGTCCGTCTGAACGTATATTCTCTACTCAAACCTTTCTGGTCTACTGTCTATTTTGCAATGAAATTAAAGTATCTAAAAGGAAAGAAAATGGATTTACTTATTTTTATCCTACAATTGCAATTACGGTTCTTTATAATCCTCTATATCAATATTCTGTTAACCTTAGCCACTAGGTAGCTTGTCTAGATTATCTAATTTTTATTTCAAGCTTGATGACTTTATCAATATATGGCAGTTGATTTACATTGCTTTAAGATTTTATCTCATCACGTAATTTCAATCAAATTTATACGATCATTTAAAGACTTACAACACAAAACGCCCAGCATCCCTGACACAATTTTTGATCTTTAATTCCAGTAACTTGACCTTGGGTTCTCCAGTCAATAGAACTTGGTGTAGTAAGTCCAGTTTGAACATGTTTGGTGATATTAAAATAATGTTTATTAGATGTTCTAAACTTAAGCAATTCCTGGAATTCCTCGGAAGTCAAATCAGTGAATTTAGTAACACCTACAAAAAGAAACTAAAATCAAATGGTTTCAGTCTATTTCAATCGGTTCATATAATCTAGTTAATGAGGTTTTGAAATATTAATGTTATTATAAAGATATTACGGTTAAGACTGTGAGAATTGATAAGAAAACTATTTACTCATTTGCTTTCGTCGATAACATGTATCTGTAGTTGCGATTCAATTCTTATTTGCGTATTTTAGTTTTATGTATTAATAAAAAATTAAATAAAGTTACTCTTAAGGTAAAAAAAAAACCTGAAATATGTTTAATGCTCTAGGTTTTATTTTTTTTTCCTAAAAACTAGTAAAGCAGGCTTCAGATTTGGACGGAATGTCAACTTTTAAATCTGACAATATTTAACTAGAAAAAAAGATAATTCGGAGTTTTTTCAATTGCATCGTACTAGAGAGTTTAGGTTATGTTAAACTATTTAGACTGTTAGTCAACTATAAAAAAGAATATATATATATATATATATATATATATATATATATATATATATATATATATATATATATATATGTATTTATATATTTGTGTGTGTGTGTGTGTATGTACGAGTGCGTACCATAACATTTGTTTTCATGGATGGTGGAGTGAATTGCTTGGTTATTCCGGGTTTTAATCCAATAATTCAAAAAATCGCCAAAATCTCATTTAGCAATTTATGAGGGCGGCTCGTCTCGTTATCGTTAGTTGTAAGCTTGTAATGAGAAAAAGAAAAAAATTTCCTAATAGAGCTCCTGGGGAAAAGTTGAACAGATTTGGACAGATCTGTACGAGAAGCCAGAGCTACTACTTCGTAATCCTACCTATGGGTTTTACAAACAGAGTGGAAGAAAATTAGTCCTGAAATATTAGAAAAGAATGCCTCGAATTTGTAAAGCGGGTGAAAAAAACAAAAGTGGATTATTTGAAGAGAAAAGTACTTAGTTTATTTCATTAGTTATAGTTGAATAGCATTACTGTAAGTAAGAGTATAAATAACATGATATCAAATATAAATAATTTGTTTTTTGTGAAGTTGGAAAAATAGCGAATATATTTATGATAAATATACATTTTTGTCCTTGCTGTTATTTAAATTTCCTTTTTGATTCGATATGTATATATTTATTTTTATAAAATAAAAAAGTTTCTTGAATTAAAAAAATCTTTCCCATCTCAAATATTGATAGGTAGATAGTTCTTATAAAATGCAATATTTTCTTTATTTAATTTTTTTTTGAAAAATTTACAGAGATATAGCAATTTCTTTAAAATCTCTTATATATATATATATATATATATATATATATATATATATATATATATATATATATATATGGATTTTGTAGTCTTTGGAAAGTGCTTTCAAACGGTCAGTGCAGTTTTTCCTTTTCATAAAAAAATCGCATTAAAGTTCAGGAGAAGAAATTGATTGAATAAAAATATTTTTACTTTACTGAACTTACCTTGTTTGTAAGATGAAAGGCCTTGATCGTAGAGGGCATTGTGTTCTTCAATAGAACGTAGATTATCTTTGAATATGTTAAAACGTTTGGTTTCTTCAGCTTGATTTCTGTAAGTCTTGCCATGTCGTACCTATAACAAACGATTCTTCAGAATAACTAAAGGAATAAATTTTCAATTATGTAAAATATATGAAAAGGCACGATAAAAATATTCTCAAAAATAACGGAATATCCAAATATTCGCTAGTTAATAAAATAATTTTTATGAGAAAGAAACTATCTACCTAGCCATAATAGAAACAACCTACTCTGTCTAGTAGAGTTTAATAGTGACAACCTGTTTCCACTTATGTGTCAAATTTAGGTCAATTTGTTTATTACTTAAAGATACATAAAGAGTTTTGGAACAAGAAATGTTTTTATTAATGGAACATAATTTTTCAAAAATATTCATAAACGAATTGTTGCTGTTCATGGGAACGAGGTTTTATCCGAAAGTAAAATAACAAACTAGTCTCAGGAATTAGTGTGAGGTCCTAAATTCATACAAGGTTACTTCAGAAACCTGATATTTTTAGAAAAGTGGATTCTATTTTTTTTAAATAGTCGCTTGAAAGTATCTACGATTACTTAAACATTAAATATATCTAAATAAAAACTTTTAACTATTTTACATTATAATCTGTTGTGACTACAGTTTTAGCAAGGTGGATTTCAAAAATGTTGATTTCCGAATAAAAACTGCTTAGGCTGCAAATTTTCAGTGACATGGAATCTTTGTATGCAGTCTCTGACTTTTTCACTAAGATAGTGCCGCGCAATAAAAATTGATTATATTACTGGAATCTAGATAAAATTGGATTTCATGCAATAGGTTCATACGTGTTTTTCACGACTTTCAGGTTATGGCCACCGTCTTTAGTAGTTGTTATTCTTGTTAAATACATGCCGAAGAATACTGCAATAACAACAGTTACCTTCTGTAAAATGTTTCCCAAATTATATTAGAAAATTCATTAAGAACATTTTGATTTGTATCAGAAGAATGTGCTCCCTGATGAGAACAATATTTGAGTATGCGTCTTTCAAAGTTCAACTCATCGCATATTAGTGTCACTTGTCTGAGTTGGACTATCCGCCGTATATGTCAGAATTTTGTCCACCTGGTTTTTTTATTAAACAATTTTAAAAATGTACTCCAGAGGACATTATTTTTTAAAAGAAAATTACTAAAAAGAGGATATTGATAGGTGTGTTAAGATTAAGAGGAATAATCTGTTTTTGATGGAATAAAGTTGTTGCAAGAAAAGTGAGTAATCAATTTTTGTGAATAAATAAATAATTAATTTGTTAGCCACTTTTCCATTAAAACCCCTAATTCAGTTAACCTGATTTATATTTTGGCTCTTTTACTAAATTATGCTGTAAAATTTTTTTACCTTGAAAGTCTGGAACTCTGCTTCTTGCTCCTCCAAAAATGATGCACTAACTGCAACTACCAGCAGAACAACTGAAATAAGACTCTTCATGATTATGACTTATTTATGATTTATCAGACAAGGTATATCTCTTTTATACTCAAACAAATGCGTAAAAGTAGCTACTCGAATGAAACGTCATAATCTCTACTTAAAATACAATATGTGAGGAAAACGAGATAATTCATTGATAAATAAACCTCTTGAAAAATCTTGAAAAGTCTCCTAACCCAAATTTACCTCCATTAATGTTATTTTAAAGAAATTTTCTGATCTACCAAAAATTTCCTTCAATGATTTAGTTTAGCATTGTGATAATTGAAAATTACTTTTCTATTATTACCACAAATCTATCCCGTTATTCCACGTTGAACTGCAGTGACGTGGTTCAATCCTACACCCGTCAAGATTTATTAAAAACATTTCGCAGGGCCGTAAGTGGTCACATAATTGATGGGCCATAAAATCTTGACAAGTGTTGGAGTTCATAACACCTATTATAGCAGACAAAATATAATGATAATGGAAGAGGGTTCTTATGCCAGGTCCGCACCCTACCTAAGCTAAATCTGTGAAAGCTCACAGAACCGAAACTTCGCCTCGGAACAAGGCTGATATTAAGATGACGACTCACCCAAAGAATAGGCTAGATCTGGAATATTTTTGGGTTATGAATAAGGTACGTACGTTTAATCATAGTCTTTTTCCAAACATATCCACAATTATTAGTTTTGTAATAATGGAAAGAAAGACTTACTGGTGGTGTTGGGTGGCCTTTAATGGTGACGAAGAAAAAAAAAACTCGACATCATTCCCAGTACTTAACCAAATTAAAATCAGCCGAAGGATTTAAAAGTATACACAGTTCTCAAAAATTTGGTCTAGGACCCGAATTATCCTTATTAAATATAGTAAAAATTCCAACTAACTTTTCTAGATGCAACTCTGCAAGAGAAATGTCGATCTTATCAAAATCTAGTGATTTTCTTCTTCTCCCAAGAAAAACGTCTAACAAAAGGGTGGGAAAAGTTATAGGGATCTTTAATTCAACACCATGACAAGTAGCAAGTCCTCAAAACAAGGAAAGAAATACCAAATTTTAAAATTATTTAAGAAATTATGCCGTTGCAAATTGGGGAATATTCAAAAATTCATATCGATCAAAAGTGGTCCTATTGAGGTTTGTACGTTTCGCGACATGGAAAATAAAGATATTTAATAACAAAGATGATGAGATTCTAAACCAAATAAAAGATCGCAACATCGATATATGTGCTCTGCAAGAAACAAGAATAAAGAGTAAAGGTCAACCTCAAGGTGTGAGCATTCATGCTGAACTGGTGGGTGGCACCTGGCGTTCCAGGTATCAGCAATTGAGCCTCTGAGTAATACAGCCTTGCAACCGTGCAGATGGTGACGCAGGTGTCGACCATTTATTTCCCCCATATTCGTGGGATCAAAAATGAGTCTTATCGAACCAAAAAATGATGAGGGAACCTCCAAGAGATCCTATCCTCTGACTCCCGGAGGAGGTACCTCCGTCACCTCCACTACCCTTCTTCCCGTTAGGGTAACAAGGGACCGTGCAGATATCTTTAGCCCTTCCTGACCTTCCCGGTCCCAGTAATGCAGGAGGAATTGAAACAGTACCTCCTGTTGAAGGTCTTGAACAAGGACCTACAAAAAAACCATAAAGGCCCAACATTGGTGGGGCTGAAATAAAAAAGAGGAGGAGGGCTCGACTGGAGCGGGGATAGAAGACTGTCCTCTCCCAGAAGGGCACTTTTCCTTTGAAGAGACCTCAGTTAGGCTCCGAAAGATGATTCCCAAGAAACCTGGTGGCGACCCAGCAAATAAAGGTCAAAGGGTTATGGGCTCAACGTCTCGGGATACCGCGAAGGCAAATAAGCGTCCCAAAAGGGCGAAATTCACTGGGGTGCATGCCATTTATGCTCGGGTGTCCAGAGGCGAGTCTCTATGTCTGGTAGTGAGTCAAGCGGAGCAATCTGTCGACTTTACCGAATTATCGGATGCAGAAATGGAAACAATTGTTGACACTCCCTTTAGCAGCAGTGCTCCAACTCCCCGTTTCTTATCGACTAGGCTGTGGAGGGCCAATTATTGGTCATTGAATCGAATGTCTAGAGACTGGCTCGCCGGGGAACTGGCGAGGATCAGACCTTAGGGAAATAAGCAGGTAGTCACAGATATGGCCTCCTCTAAGTTGCGCAGGGCCATTCTTTAGAATCCTGGCATCAAGAACCCGCCCAACCAAGAGGCTTTGAGGCCTCTGAAAAGGGCCAATCTTGGACTCTAGTGTTTCAAATGGAGTACTTGGGAGCGAAAAGAGGAACCTAAGGGACTTCAGCTCGTTCTCGGGATCGACGAGGATTCGGGGAGGGTTCTGAAAGGACTAGAATGCAAGCCATTTAATGGTGAAACGAGAGCAATGATTAACTTAATAAGGCAACCATTAAGAAGCGATAAGGAAAGAATAGGAAAATCAGGATTTTCTGAGAAAAAGGTCAAAGATGGAGCAGCTGAAGAAGAGGCCTCTACCAGTTTGAAGCATGCAGAAGGAGACAACAACTAAGCGCTGTCCCTTTAATCAGAAGAGGGTCGAAAAAGTTCCTCAGGTAAGTCCACATTGCTTTCTCTTAACTTGGGTTATTTTTCTTTTAAAACTCTAGGTTAGGATTGAGTTGGTGAAGATTTTCCTAAAATAGCATATAATCATTTATAAACAACATTCCTATTAAAATCATACAGGTTACTTCACAATATGGGAAAGCACCATCCGCTGTCCTATGTAAAAAATTTAATGAATTTCGAATTCAGCTTGCTCAAATACAGGAGCCATGGCTGAATCGTAGCAAGATTAGACTGCAAGGATATTAATTCCAGTGGACGGAATTTACTTGACTTCTTCAGTATTAACAACTTGGAATTTATTAACAGAGGGAACACGCCTACTTTTATTACAAGCAGAGGAGAGTCTGCCATAAATTTAATTATTTGGTCTTCATTTTGTCAGATCACCGACACATCATATTTGAAATTGACGTTAAACGAGACGCAGCAGTAGCGGAATACCGAAGCCCTAGCAAATAAGGGACTCACCGAGGAACGTGTGGAAGAAATATTGCGAGAGCATTAAAAACACGTCCTTAGCATTTCGCCTCTGCAAAATACTATCTAGATATTTTGGTGCCCGGATTGGAGAACTGACTCTTCCTGAAGGAAATCAAACCACGACAGAAGAGGGAACCCTATAGGAGCTACTAACAGTGCATTTTCCAGGCTCAAATCGATATAAGGGCGAATATAAAGAACGAAATCTCTTCTTAACACATCATAACTACAAATTAGTTAAAACGATAATGACATATGAAAGAGTAAAATGGTCTATGGAAACTTTTACCCATTTGAAGTCACCT
The DNA here is from genome assembly GCA_034092305.1 of Diaprepes abbreviatus. NCBI lineage: Eukaryota > Metazoa > Arthropoda > Insecta > Coleoptera > Curculionidae > Diaprepes > Diaprepes abbreviatus. Next base: position 15,810,706 of record JASJET010000141.1, on the reverse strand, counting down.
GGTAAAGGTAATATATTTTCAGCTTTTCTCCAAATTCCTCCGATATTATAATAAACTATCTAGTGAAACTATTCCGCTCATGTTTGAGCTTGGGATACATACCGATGGCGTGGAGGGAAACAAAAGTAGTCTTTATTCCCAACGTAGGAAGAACAGACTCTACAAATCCTAAGTCTTTCCGCCCTATCAACCTGATCAGTTTCTTATTAAAGGCTGGACAGGTTGGTGGATCGATACATACATTTACAATTTGCCTATCAGGCAGAAAATCCTCAGATGTGGCGCTCCACTAACTCATCACAAGAGTCGAAAGCTCGCTGTTAGGTGGACGATCTGCTTTAGATACCATTATCGATATCGAGGGGGCATTCGTCAACACGTCTCACAACTGGATATGCATTGTTTTACAACGACGAGGATCTGAACAGACAGTAGTCGCATGGATCAGAGTAATGTTAACTTAAAGAATAATATGTGCTAAGCTTAATGAACTGTTAAGGCACTATCAATTAGGGGCTGTCTACAGAGAAGAGTGCTATCGTCTTTGCTGTGGAGCCTCGTGGGGGAGAGCCTGTTGAGTAAACTGAATGATTCTGGTTTGTATACACAGGCCTATGCCGATGACCTAGTCATTTTATGCCCTTGTCGCGATGTCCGGGACTTAGAGGGGACAATAATGCGGGCCCTCCGGATCGCGGAACGATGCTGCCACAGGGAAGGACTCGTACAAGGTCAAGGTGGTAGTCTTTAGTTTTAAAAGAGAAGAAAATGGGGAGACATCCCACAATTACATTGATGGGAAGGACTCTTCAATTCAAGGGGCCAGTTAAATACCTGGGAGTAATTCTGGACTCACGACTAAGCTGGAATGACCATATTTAGGCTCGAACCAAGAAAGCCATATGTGCTTTCAGGGCTTGTAAACGACCCTTTGGGTGCACATAGGGACTGACACTTAAAGTGCCATTTCGGATATACACTATGGTGATCCTCCCCATGATAACGTAAAGTTCACCCCTGAAAACAGTATTTTTGAAATATCTCAGGTTCTAAGTAAGATATATTTACAAAATAAAATGAAAATTACTTGTGGTTCGAAATTGATGTCAAACTATGATTTTTTCATCACCAAGGATATCATCACTTATTTTTTATAAGGGTAAAGCATCTATTTGCGCAAGTAATTTAATTCTAAAAATTACGAAATTTAATATAATTGTTTGAAAATATTTTTTTCACGAATGCCATAAGTAACTTAAGTTGACGGTTTTTGGAGTTCCTAAAAATAACTAATAAAAGAGGGTAAGCCACCCACAAATACTTTTTTTTTTCTTAAATCTCATATTCTAGTTTATATATCTATACAAAACAAAATGAAAATTACTTGTAATTTGAAATGATGTTGAACCAAGGTATTCTTATCCTCAAAAATATAATCCTTTATTTTTATAAGGGTAAATCATCTATTCGCGCAAGTAATTTAATTCTAAAAATTACGAAATTTATTAAAATTGTTTGAAAATATTTTTTTCCACAATTACCATAATTAACTCAAGTTGAGTTCTTTCGGGGTTCCAAAAATAAACTAGTAAAAGGGTGAGTCACCCCCAAATACTTTTTTTAATATCTCAATTTATTTATTTATTCAACAGAAACTCTACAGATACATTAGATACCTAATTATAGAGTTACACGTTCACTCACACATACACACAAACAGACACATACACACGCACAAAAGATAGTGTAATAAAGAAAAATGAATTACATTATTTCCATTAGCTTACGTTTTGGTTGTTTATAACTTATTCTAAAAATATCTACTTCCCTTTGAACATCGTTAGCTAATTTACAAATCATATTGACTGGAGCGTTAGTACAATAATTGGTATGATGGTTTTTTAAATAAAAAGTCAATGTATTTCTTGTCCTATATGTAGGGATATTAAAATTCACCTCAGAGAGAAGATTCATATCGTCAATTCTATTGTGAATTATTCTATACAAAAAAATAACAGAGGCTATATTCCTACGCTTTTCCAAACTTGACAAATTGTATTTACATCTAAGCTCATCTTTGCTTACAGTTAAGTCATATACACCTGTTTCCCTGTAATAAAGATACCTTAAACATTTATTTTGGATTCTTTCAATAGCGTATTTATGAGCATTATAGTACGGACTCCATATTAAATTAGCATACTTTAAAATGCTCCTAACATAAGATATATACAGTTGTCGTATACAGTTTACATCACTGAAATCTCTACAGTTTCTGACTATAAATCCACACATACTACATGCTTTTTTTGTTATATTACAAAAATGTGACTTAAAAGAAAGTTGAGAATCAAATATGTCTCCAAGATCCCGCATTTCTCCAACCCGTTCTAAAATTGAATTCTCCATTACATAATTAAAGTGTAAGATTTTCTTTTTTCCACTAAAGCTAAATACAAAACATTTAGAAACATTAAATCTGAGTTTGTTTACATAAGACCATTCAACAATTCTCTTTAAATCTTCCCGAAGTTGTAAACAATCGTTTACGTTCCTTACCACGGAATATAGTTTTAGGTAATCAGAAAACAGAAGAACATTATTGTTATTAATTATTTTTGATAAACTATCAATAAAAATAATAAATAGGAGCGGACCGAGATTGGAGCCCTGTGCTATCCCAGAGGTAGCTATAAAGGATTCTGAAGTATAACCTCTTATTACTACTGTTTGCTTTCTACGATGCAAGTATGATTGAGAGAATTTAATTAATTCAAAGTGAAGACCAAATTCATTATATAATTTTTCTAACAGTAATGCGTGCGAGCCCTTATCAAAAGCTTTTGCAAAATCTGTATATATTACATCGACTTGTGCTTTATTTTCCAAATGTTCTGCTATATATGAGTTATGTTACATAAATTACTCACAGTTGACCTATTTTTCATAAAACCATGCTGAAATACTGAAATCTTTTGTGAAACAGAATTATAAAGGTATTTATAAATGATTGATTCGAAAATTTTTGCAAAAGTCGATAATATAGCTACAGGTCTGTAATTTTGTATGTCTGTTTTGTCACCTTTTTTAAAAATTGTACATATTTTAACTTCCTTCCATATTAGTGGAAACGAACTTGTACGTAATGAAAGATTATATAACAATGTGAGAGGATATATTAAAAAATCAATTATACCTTTTACAATGTATGAAGGAATACTATCTGGCCCTACAGACCTGTTAATTTTAAGTCTCCTGACAGCCTCATACACATCACTACTGCCTACAGAAGTAAGAAATATTACGTCGGACATATGATGATTTTCAGATAAACAAGTATTTAATATATTTACATTATCATATACAGAACTAAAATATTTTGCAAATGCATTCGAGATAGACTGACCACTGGTATATTCTACTTGATCTAAATACATTGTATTTGGTATGGCAACATTACCTTTTTTGTTTTTCATGTACTGCCAGAATGCTTTTGAGTCCCTACTAATATCTTGTTGAACTTTTCTAAAATACGTAATGTAAGATATTTTAATATCGCGTTTTAATTTTGCTCTAAGTTTGATAAACTCTCTTTTCACTTCAATTATTCCAGTTTTTTTGCTTCTAATTCTTAACTTATCTATTTTCTTTATATTATTTATGATATCTTTTGTGAACCAAATAGGATATTCCTTTTTTCTTTTACTTTTTGGAACACAAATATTGAATATTTGAGATATTTTGTTGTAAAAATATTCTAGTGCAATATTAATGTCATTAAAAGATTTTAACTCATTCCAGCATGTATTTTGAAACAGCCTATACGTTAAATTAAAGTTTGCCTTTCTAAAATTTTAATTATTAATTTTGTTAATTGATAAAGTTTTCTGTTGGTATGCTTTCAATTGTGCTTCAACGACAAGAGATGGATGATGTGGATCCTCGTCAACAAAGCTTACTGTGTTTTTAGTTACTTTACACTGCAGACGAAACCATAAGATCTAAAATATATCGATTATTATTAAGAATTTGATTGTATTGCTTACTATCAAAAAAACTCAAAAAATTCAAAGAAAGGTCTACCTGGGCATCCCTAAAATTTTTGTCGAGGTAATATTCACTTAGGTGTATTATATTGAAATCTCCTATTATAATATAATTACTCTCATACAGAAAATCGAGACATTCCAAGTATGCAAAAAAATTTTCTCTAGTCAGTATCGTGCAACTAGGATTAATATAAACTACTAATATGTACATGAAACTAATTTTATTAGTATGTATCTTAACTATTATAAAGTCTATATCTAGATCGTTAAAGTTGACATCAATTACAGTACTTTTATATACATTTTTTACTGCTAATAAGACACCGCCACCACGAGCATGATCCGGTCTGCTTCGTTTTCGATACACTAAAAAATTGTTTGGAAATATCTCAGCATCAAATACTTCAGTTGATAGCCATGTTTCCGTTAAAACGACCGCATCATACTCATGCTGTGTGAGACATACTGTATTGTAAAAACTGTTTGTTTTAGTATTCAACCCTCGTAAGTTTTGATAGTTTATCCAAATGCATTACTAGTAGTTGACTGACTTGAACAGGTACTTATATTGTCCATATTTGAAAAGATTTCATCATCCACAATAGCATTAAGTTCTGTTTCGTGATCTTCTTCCTGCTCATCATTTAACGGATTTGAAGTAAACTGCGCAGAGTTTTTACTTACATCATTTAAAAATTTTTTGTTGAAGTATAATTGATCTGCTGTTGTACTCTCTTTATTCTTTGTATATAAACTGTCAGTTTCGATTCCGGGCAGAATGATTTCTATCTAGCAATTTTGTACGCTTACAATTGGGGCAATCATAATCAGTTGTCTGACATTCTGCTGTATGTGCACCTCCACATTTATGACAACATTGCGTAGCTGTGCAGTATTTAGATACATGCCCAAACAAGCAGCATTTGAAGCATAAAGACATATTTGTATACTCTTGTATGAAAGCTGGACATAGATCAAAGGTGAGATTATCATTTCCTGTCGTCCACCTAAATATTTCGGGATGTACCTGAAAAATACAGTTTTCCTTTGCTGTATTTCGGCATTCTTTCTTTGTGATAAATTTAAACTGTTTTTCAACGTCTTGACCAAAAGCATCGCACATATCCTTGTTTTCAGCAACAAATTCCTTAACAAATTCATCAGACGTATATCCTTTAAGGATACCCGTTACCATTATTATTGGGTTCATATTTAGGATGTTTTTAATTTCGATGTCCTTGTTTACATTAACCAAATGATCTTTTAGCTTTTGCTGTTGATCTGCATTCTGGCATTTGATGATGACACTTCCACTTTGTAAAGACTTTACGCTTTTGAAATTTCCGCTTACATATATATATATATATATATATATATATATATATATATATATATATATATATATATATATATATATATATATATATATATATATGTTAGTTGAAGGGGTTATACCATGTTGTTTTAACTCCATAGATATCATTCCTTACTTTTTATGAGGGTTAATCTTGTAATTAATTTACATAAATTAATTCTGGACTTTCACTTCGTACCTTAGAAAAATTCTACAAGATATTAGTAGGGACTCAAAAGCATTCTGGCAGTACATGAAAAACAAAAAAGGTAATGTTGCCATACCAAATAAAATGTATTTAGATCAAGTAGAATATACCAGTGGTCAGTCTATCTCGAATGAATTTGCAAAATATTTTAGTTCTGTATATGATAATGTAAATATATTAAATACTTGTTTTTCTGAAAATCATCGTATGTTCGAGGTAATATTCCTTACTTCTGTAGGCAGTAGTGATGTGTATGAGGCTGTCAGGAGACTTAAAATTAACAGGTCTGTAGGGGCAGATAGTATTCCTTCATACATTGTAAAAGGTATAATTGATTTTTTCATATATCCTCTCACATAGTTATATAATCTTTCATTACGTACAAGTTCGTTTCCACGAATATGGAAGGAAGTTAAAATATGTACCATTTTTAAAAAAGGTGACAAAACAGACATACAAAATTACAGACCTGTAGCTATATTATCGACTTTTGCAAAAATTTTCGATTCAATCATTTATAAATACCTTTATAATTCTGTTTCACAAAAGATTTCACATATATGTATATATATATATATATATATATATATATATATATATATATATATATGTATATATATATATATATATATATATATATATATATACATGTTTATACGGCTTTCACGGATTCCTCCGTGTGAGATGCATTAGCAGTGGTTATATCCACATTATGCTGTTGTAGTGCTGAAATCACATTCAGCAAACGTACAACTATATGCAACTCCGTATGTAAATGAAATAGAATGCGAAACAGTGAATGCAAACTTCGCTCCATCATATCCCTTCTGTGTTAGAGGTTGCACAGATAGAATAAATTGTGATAAAATACAATTCATCCTATTCCACCACCATCGAGATGGTGGCCTACCTGTACCACCATACCGAGAAGAAAGTCAAAGCTTACCCTCCCCGTCACAGTGATACGGCAGAGACACATGTTTCGTCTCTCACTAGACTCATCAGGGTACCGACATGCACCTGGCTGTGCAAAGGACAGATCAGAAGGAAACATGCAACACTGAACGCGGCTTCGCCGACCTCTCGTCGGATGGCTTATATATGTTTATACGGCTTTCACGGATTCCTCCGTGTGAGATGCATTAGCAGTGGTTATATCCACATTATGCTGTTGTAGTGCTGAAATCACATTCAGCAAACGTACAACTATATGCAACTCCGTATGTAAATGAAATAGAATGCGAAACAGTGAATGCAAACTTCGCTCCATCATATCCCTTCTGTGTTAGAGGTTGCACAGATAGAATAAATTGTGATAAAATACAATTCATCCTATTCCACCACCATCGAGATGGTGGCCTACCTGTACCACCATACCGAGAAGAAAGTCAAAGCTTACCCTCCCCGTCACAGTGATACGGCAGAGACACATGTTTCGTCTCTCACTAGACTCATCAGGGTACCGACATGCACCTGGCTGTGCAAAGGACAGATCAGAAGGAAACATGCAACACTGAACGCGGCTTCGCCGACCTCTCGTCGGATGGCTTATATATGTTTATACGGCTTTCACGGATTCCTCCGTGTGAGATGCATTAGCAGTGGTTATATCCACATTATGCTGTTGTAGTGCTGAAATCACATTCAGCAAACGTACAACTATATGCAACTCCGTATGTAAATGAAATAGAATGCGAAACAGTGAATGCAAACTTCGCTCCATCATATCCCTTCTGTGTTAGAGGTTGCACAGATAGAATAAATTGTGATAAAATACAATTCATCCTATTCCACCACCATCGAGATGGTGGCCTACCTGTACCACCACACCGAGAAGAAAGTCAAAGCTTACCCTCCCCGTCACAGTGATACGGCAGAGACACATGTTTCGTCTCTCACTAGACTCATCAGGGTACCGACATGCACCTGGCTGTGCAAAGGACAGATCAGAAGGAAACATGCAACACTGAACGCGGCTTCGCCGACCTCTCGTCGTCAGCATAATGTGGATATAACCACTGCTAATGCATCTCACACGGAGGAATCCGTGAAAGCCGTATAAACATATATAAGCCATCCGACGAGAGGTCGGCGAAGCCGCGTTCAGTGTTGCATGTTTCCTTCTGATCTGTCCTTTGCACAGCCAGGTGCATGTCGGCACCCTGATGAGTCTAGTGAGAGACGAAACATGTGTCTCTGCCGTATCACTGTGACGGGGAGGGTAAGCTTTGACTTTCTTCTCGGTATGGTGGTACAGGTAGGCCACCATCTCGATGGTGGTGGAATAGGATGAATTGTATTTTATCACAATTTATTCTATCTGTGCAACCTCTAACACAGAAGGGATATGATGGAGCGAAGTTTGCATTCACTGTTTCGCATTCTATTTCATATATATACATATATATATATATATATATATATATATATATATATATATATATATATATATATATATATATATATATATATATATATATATATATTATCCAATTGATTTGAACTCTTATTCGACATTATAACAACGTTAATTTGTATTGGTTTTTTCGTTGCTTTGTAGCGTTTAGTCAACGTTGATTTTGTGGTTATTTCATTTAGTTGATTTCAACCATTATTCAACGTTAAAAATAGCGTTGTTTACTGTGATATTTTCCTTACAATTTAACGCGATATCCTAACCAAAATGTAACGTTTGGCTACAACTTTTTTACACATTGATTCAACTTGCGTGTGTTTATTAGGAACTCGTCCTAAGTATCAAAATATGCAATAATATACAATCTATAAAATAGGCGTTCTCATCTTAGAACTCACAGAAGCAAACTTCTCTCATTTTGAAGACATGCATTAAAATGCTGATTTTTATTTTTATTATTTTACTTTCGGCATTGCAGAAACAATGTAATTGATGTAATTTTAAAAAAAAAAGTAATAAAAAATTAAGTACCTCTTTATTGTCGATCCTGATTCATTGGGTAGATAAGGTTGTTTCTACAATAGCTATCATATATTATCAATATTTTTTTAGTCTGATTGAAAATATATTTGCGACCTATAAAAAAAGTTAAATCACTTTAGTTTTCTGAGATCTACTTACATAAGCTTTACTTAATTAAAGAGTAGATAAAAACATAAACGTCTATGCTTAAAATAGATTGTAACATCTCATAAAACTCTCAAAACTATTCATACTGTCTGAAAAAAACTCAAAAACTATTATTACGAGAAACGTTTTTTATATATTTCTGAACATATAAAGTAAAAATTTTTTACTGAAATGTAGTCCAGCCTATAAAATTATTTCTGGTTATTATTCTTTAAAATTGTTATTTGCAAATTTTCAATATTCCGAATAAAAATGCTCATGGGCTCAACTAAAATTTATTTTATGTTCTCGTGTATAACAGAGTGACTCGCAAATTATTGATACGTTCCAAGATACAAAAAAAAAATTGAAAGCAGAAGAAAACAGTATAGAACAGAGGTTCCCAAATTGTTTGTCCTGTAGAGCAGCGTTTCCCAAGCGGTGGTTGGCGAACTCTCAGGGGTTCGTGAGGTTAATAAAGGGGATTCGCAAAAAATTATATTTTAATGGCAGAATTTTAAATTAAACGTCATGTCAGACAACAACCTGCCACGCGACGAGTCGTTTTACCACTAGCGATGTGAGTACATTCCCGAACGAAGCAGCCGCTTATACTTCGGCGAACGAAGTCTTTTCCCGAATGCGCACGGCAGAACGAGAAAACCTTTGCCGATATAAAAACGCCGCAGTGACATATAAGAAAGAGTAGAGTCGAACTGAATCATACGATGAGCTTAAGAACCTCAAGTGATTTTAAAAAGATAAATGAGTTAGTGGTTAATGCAGAGTGTGTACATAAATACTAGTAGTGTAAGCCAGTCTAATGATTTCTTTCTCCCAACCGCTAACGTGTCAGTTTGATTTTTGAAGAGAATTAATATAATTATCACTATTCTCGAACAATATTTGTGTTATAAACGTATAAAAATATAAGCTTCTACATCAACAGCTAAATAATAAACTTGGTCTTCATTGTAGGATTACAATTTTTTAAAGAATCGCTTCGGAAAGCGTTCATATAGCGATAAGTGTGAAGATGGATTGCAAGATGTAATCATAGAATAAATGTTAAAGTCCGATACAGAGGAGAATACCTTTGCAAGGTGGTCTAAAAGGGAATACTACGACAATCAAATTAATATTTCAAGAAATCAGAGATTTTCCAGAAATGACTGAAAGAGATCTTAATATATTTTTTAAGGTACCTATCAGTTTGATCAAGCCGTAGGTTATTTGGCTGAATTACTGGACAATTTTAATAATATCAGTTTGGAATACATCAAAAAGAAACCTAACACGCTTATAGTTTTGAATAATGTCCAGTCATATAAATAAAAAAACCTATAAATGTTACATTGAGTACTGACCTGATTTTGAGCTACAATGGTATTTTACGTTATGTCTGCGACTGTCCTAATGGACAAAGGACTGTCGGCTTCTGTTCCCACATTTCACCAGTCTTATATTATCTTAGTAATGCTAGATATAAATCGAATATTACCAGCTAAAATTCTTTCTGATATATTTTCTACCACAGATGTTGATCTTGTAATAGAGAAAGATAGTGACGAAGATTAAAAATATATAGAACGTTTTCTTATAATATTTATATGATACGATTCTTAAAAACTTTATGCGCTATTGGGTTTAGTGAATCGTTTGAGGGGCAGATTTGACCATCTTATTCCACTATAGCCTTTTAGAAAGATATATCATGTAGTTTTCTAAATACTCCAATACATCATCGAGTTTGGCGTAACTTGTATATTCAAGTTATATACCCAGGTTATCGTATAAAGTCGAAATCTGCTCGCCAATATGCTCATCACCTCGGGTTTTTCATATAATAACATTTTATTACTTGTAGATTAGAATATCTTACAATTCTGATCTGATAGCCAATTTTGAAAAAAGAGATTTAGAACACCAAATTACATATCGAATGATCTTTGCCATCAAAAAGAATTCGTGATCCCTAAGTTTGAAAAAGAAAATAAATTACCGATATATAGATGTAATTTACATCCCATAGACCAAGCCAAATGGCTTTCGTACTCCCTTCACGGGAACATTCACTCATCCCAGATATACTCAGATATCATAAGGACGGAGCTCAGTGGGGGCCCTTTTTATGTCACCCTAGATGATATTATGTTTCACTGCATTTCTCATGAATCTGCGAATAGTTCAAACAGTCCCAAGCTGCACTGCCTTTTGTATAGCCCTATACAGATATCCTCTAAAGTCTAATTGATATTAAGCAGAATATTCTTCGGTACTATACTGGTTCTTAATAGAATTATATGAATCATCCGGACGTTGCTCATTCTCCACTGTCCGCGTATTTGTACCTCCAGGTCTCTGTATTTTACGATCTCTTCAATATGCTTTTTCCTTATAATTTGAGTTAGTTATAGAATTGCAAGATCTGGACAAGCACGTATAATGGTAGAAAATTCGATTTTACCGTGTGCTGAAGAATCGCGAAGTGCATGCTTAGCGAAAAAGGGACCAAGAAAATTGACTTTGAAACAAGCGCAGCAATATTGTTTGTCTATATTAGACATATGTTGAAGAATTCCATTAAAGAAGATATATTGTTTAGCTGAGCACACTGGTGGCGCAAAATCAATGATCGGAACAGTTTCTAGTCTTGTGGTGTGAGAAAAAGAAGATCAATGAAAATATTGAATGGACTTATTGCTGTATCCATAGACAAGCATTGGCATGTAAACGCATTCTTGCAAAGTTTTCCAATACTTTAATCAAAGTCGCAAAAATTGTAAATTTTATAAAATGTCGTGCTACAAACTCCCATTTATTCCGTGTGCTTTGATAGGACTTTGGAAGCTTTCACGCTTCATCATTACTTCATACAAAAGTTAGACGGCTTTCTCGTGAGAAAGTTTTGACTCGCTTGTTTGAACTAAAGTCTGAAATTCAAGGATTTTTTCTTGACCATCCATTTCGTTTGTTCAATTGTGTATTCTTTGGCTGCAAAAACTTGCATTCTTAGCCAACATTTTTTCATAATTAGATGATTTATATCCATCTTTCTAAGGACCTGGTATTACCATTTTCAATGTACATGGTTAAATAGCAGCCATGCTAAAGAAGTTCAACATTTAGATCCAATGTTTACAGGTGCATGAGTAAGAATGCTTTGGTTTTCTTAGCATCATTTTATTAGAAAATGAAATTCAACTTAACGGAAATATTAAAACGGATATTACTGAATATCTCAAACAACTTCAATTAACCTTCAAGGACTATTTTTCTAATAAACTATTATATTTGGATCGAACAAATGGGTACGTAATCCTTTTCAAGGATATATAATTCAAAGCTCAATGACTTCTCCTCTAACGACTCCCAAAAGAAATGTTTTTAAAGATTAATTGATTTTTGGCTCAATGTAAGAAATTATAATCCTGTTTTGACGGAAAAGCTATTAAAGTTTTATTGTACTTCTGCACAACATATTTATGTGAGAAAAGATTTTCAACATACACTTACCTGAAAAATAAATACAGAAACAGGTTAAATGCAGAACCTGATTTAAGACTCATAGACATCGAACCAAATTTTGAATTTGTTTATTCCACCAAAGTGACACAAATATCCCATTAAGGGTATTTTTCAAGTTCTGTATTATTGTACTCATTTTGTATTAATTATTTTTTGTAAGTGAAGTTGTCACTTTAGTTTTAATAATGTTAGTTTGTAAATGGTTTGCGAATATGTTTTGCTTTTTCATTATAGAAAATAAATTTTAATAACCCAATTTTTCCGTTTGATTTACTATTTCTAATGACTACACAAGGGCATCGCGAATTTATTCCGAATTTCCGAAGGGTTTCGCAAGAAGAAGAAGGGTGGGAACCGCTGCTGTAGATCATCAGTCAATTTTTTATGATTTCCGTAGACCTCTTCTTGTCTTTCTAATATTCAGTTTTTACAATTTTATCAAATTCAACATGTTTTTGACAACTGAAGCTTTAATCTCGTGATCCAACCTTCAATGCAGTGAGTTGGAAATACGAAAAATAATAATGTAACAACAGACACCATTGACGTTTTTTGTAATATCGACAACATAGTGCGGCACAGCGCTCACCGCCGCATTGTGCGTCTTATCACCAGACCAACGCTTGACAGTTCTATGCAATTTGATAGGGTTTACTGTAAAGTGTAAAATGCTAAATAAAACTTGTACCTTCATTAATTAAAATGACATAAAATCCAATCTTGTAACATAATCCTCTTATTCTATTCGTCATATTTTATGGCAGATAGGGACGATGTGCATAACGTAAAAATCGCTGCAGCTTCATTTTTTTTCCACACTTTCCATATATTTTGACAGGCTTTTAATGAGAGGGACAAATCTGATAGCAAATTTTTTATATTGGGCTTCAAATTAGTCAGATTTAATCTTAAATATCCTCGGCCAGTAATTTCCAATCTGGTTCTTTTTTCTGTAAGAAGATTGGCAACTAGCTAAAACCTCTCTCCACGGGATATGAAAATTGAAAACTTATCCAAAACTGTCTTATTATCATCCATAATGCAATTTCTAAATTGCATAAAAGTTTAAGTTTCTCATTAGAGAGGAGAGAGATTAGATTCCTCAACGTAAACATATGAGTTGTTAATTTATTTACATCATTTCCATGATCAAAACATTCTTAAATCTAATTTTATGGTATGTGTATATGGCAGATGCCTGTGATAAATTGCAGTACTAGAAAAATTCCTACCATCCAATGTTTTGCCTCATAAGGTTGATCCTGGAAAGAAAATCTACAATGATTGGCATTGTTCTTATTAAATTCGGACTGTCATGTTGCAATTTCAAGTTAAAATCATTGAATTTGGTAAAAAAATCCTTTAAATAGACACTGTTCGGTTTCCATTTCTTTAAATTTCCTTTTAAAATTAGATCTTTAGAATCCAAAACTCTTTAGCAATCTTAAAGGCTGAAAAAAAAATTGGCAACTATAGACTTCGTGATAGTCAGCGTACTTCAGTATACAAGAGTAACTGATGAAACTTTTGTCATTTACTTCACACAACTGCGAAAATAACTTAGAATTGAAAATGTTGCGTTGAATTTTGTTAACTTCGTTTATGATAAATTAAAACGATTGATGCAATCTGTCAAATTTTTAGCAACAAAATGTTGCCGATGAATTGCTCACGCCCCGAGTATATTCCTTTTAAATGGTTTATAAAACTAATGCAATGCTTTTTTAAAGAATCTTTTCAACCATTCAATATTGATTCGCATTTAGTGTCTGTTGTCAAAGTTTTCACAAAGAGTAGTTCTTCATGGATTTCTTGGTCCACGACAAAAAGAAACATATGCTAATAACAGTGCCCCATTACCAGGTAAAGTTGACTCGTTCAGTTGTATGGAGAGCTGGGTCGTTTGCAGACAACTACACAAGAAGCTTTCAACATCAAGTCTCATTTCATCAATACGTCCTTGAACTGTACTTTTTCGAACAATTCTTTCATGCATTTTTTGCTGGTTATAGTATTAATTATTTTTGCTTTTTTTTTTAACAATCTCTCGACTCGATTTTATTGAGTTCCAGAATTCATAGCAGCTGATTTATAAAACATTTTATAGGATATTTAGAAGCCTAAAAATTCTGGTGGTATTACAGCTCCGCAGTACCCATGCAGTAGCCGCCACTGCATATGAAGAAATATCTACTACACCAACACCACATAGATACTACAGGAGTTCTATTAGTAAAAGTTTCAATTTTGGAAAAAACAAAAATACGTAACTCTGTTGAAGGTTAAAGAAAAGTCAAAAGAAGACGAGAGACTTCGAAAAGACAAAACGTAATAAAATAGAGCTCTAAAACATTAATGAAAAAAAAACTTATTAACGATAATATAGTGAATTAAATGTCAACCAAAGGAGCAAGCTTTCTTTTCCCTGATTACATAAACAAAATTAACTATATACTTGATAAGGAGGAGAGGGAAAATTACAATTACTTAAAATAAAGTTGGGGGTTCAGTAATTATTAAGAATAAGAAGAGAAACAAAAATTGAAAACAAAAATAGCGTAAAACCACATGATAAAATAGGATTTGGTAATACCAAATGAAGGTTCAACCCTAAGGATACCATAACATGAATGAGTGTTTACACTTCCTTCTAATTTCACTTCCAACCACAGTTACTATGTTTCCATGTCAAACTAGACCCATGTCTCATTATCGGTAATAATGCATTTCAAAAAGATTGAATTATTTTCTTCATTGGAAATCATCTCGGAGTAAATTCAGAATGTTTGATAGTACACGAAGAACAACGGGTTTTTAACACACAAACACTATTTCTTGAATCAGTCTGTCTGTATGACCAAGCAAATCTCAATAACCACTGAACGGACTTTCATTCGATTTTCACAACTTGTTAGGTCATTTCCCAGAGAAAGTTTTGGTACATGTTAAACTCATAGATCATTTAAATCAACCGAGCATTTCCGATGGTTTAAAATTAACTCGAAGAAAAAAGAGAGGTCCGTTTAAGATTTATAAAAACCATGCATAACGAGATTGTAAAACTCACAAAGTCCAGCATAATATATGTACCTGTCTTTTGAAAATGTATTTGGTTTTACTTTCCAATCCTACAATTTCATCGGTGTGTGTCTTGCTATGGAGTGTGTGAAAGTAACACTCCCATGCTCCTGTTCTTGTTGTTTTTGAATATACATATTCGTTCACTGTTTTTTATGCTTTCGTAACATACCACAAGAATGTATGTATCAAGTAAAAAAAAAGAAAATAATGTTAGAGGAAGTACTGAATTTCCAGCTAAAGTCGCAGACACCAATCTGATTAAAAAAATTGAACATTGACGAAATTCAACTTCAAATTAAATAAATACGAAAACCATTAACTTGGTATAAAGTATTCCAAGTAGATGTCAAGTGATTATTTTATCAATTAAAAGAAAAATAGTTATTAATAATAATTTTTCGTGTATCCTGATCAAAAAAATAATAAAAAATTGATAAAATGTTGACAGTCACCTAATAGGTATTGTGAAATGTTGACAATTATCTACTACGTATTGTGAAACATTTGGCAAGAGAAATATATTTTATATTTGATGTCGTACATATCAGTGTTTATGCTACTTTCGAGTCTTATGAAGACATACTTTAAAATTCATGAAATATAAGTACTAACCTATTCGATTCTTAACCATATACCGATTAAAAATTTTCTGAAATATCGAAATTTCCTTGGTAATTAGGATGTCGCGTAAAATAAATATAATTTCCGCCTCCACATTTACTGCTTTCTCACTTAAACTTCGTTTTACTTCTAGTTGTGTTGTCATCGGTCTTTTTTTACAATTGTAGCTAATATTCAGCATATTTTGCATGCATACTTATGAAGTTTCGTTCTGATCTTTTTGACAGTTGAAACCCGTATTTGGCTTTAGTCATATTTTCTAAATTTTTGTGGCTTTATTAAAACCAGAAATATTTGTACTAATAAAAGTTAAACTGGTAAAAATAGCCCTTCCAGTGAATATTAAAAAAATAACGAAAGTGTATTCATCTGTCTAATGTCAAAAAGTATCGCTCATAAAAGATCGATACCATATCTTCCTACCTTTTGCTATTTGGTACATCCTTGGAAAAGAATAGGTACAAGCCACACTCAATTTTCTTTGAATCCGGATCTTGCCTGCTTTCCTAACTACTTGATTTTCGTAACAGAATAAGACAAACAATCTCCAACTTTACTTTCAGGAGCCACGGGCTGTCCGGTAGCTAAAAGTGTTCGGGCCCAGGTTCAAGACTGTATTCTATATATCATAACTACATAATTGACAATTACAGATTTTTACGGTATATTTTCATCCCTTACCTGTAACTGGAAACTAATAATAGTTTCTGTGGGAAGTACAGGATATTTTACATTTTATTTGGTTGTCTGGAACCAATTCTTTCCTGCCATTGTCATTTTGGGAATTTGCAATATCTTGTTGTAATACCAAATATATATATATATATATATATATATATATATATATATATATATATATATATATATATATATATATATATATATATATATATATATATATATATATATACAGATGTGGAAAATGCAGAACAGAACCTATAAAAAAAAGGAATGCAACAAAAAGCGACGGACAACCCGTTGAGCCATGTTGAAGAAGTGAAATAAAGCATACTGTTGTATCGTAGCTTGCTTCCTGGTTTCCAGCAAAAATGGTGTCGGGCAAGGATTTTATCTGGTTTCGGGTCGTCAAAACACAGTGGAACTTTAAATCATGAAAATAAATTCGAAAAACGTCTAATGTAGTTTAACGCTTTAAAAATAAAATAAAAAGAATAATTGTATTTCCATGAATAAAATATTGCGCTTGACTTCAAGGAACATTTTAAATATAATACTATAGTCATAAATACATGGATATCGATAATCGTTAAAAAGGCGAAAGTACTTTTTCCTCTATGCTTAAGACTTCTTAATAAATATCAATGCAAATAATTTGTAAGTAATATAATATTTATTGATTCACATAAATGAATAAATAATACGACTGTAATAAAAATAATAAAAATAACTTTTTAATCACTGCCTTCTTTGTTAACAGCTCTTTTCTCATTTTCCAATACGTATGAATTGTTATCCGAATTCTTACTATGTCAAAAACAGTGTAAGGATCCATCGACGCCAAAAGTTTTGGAACACATCCCCCATATTTTTTCTCGTTAGACGATTTTCAGGCAAAGTCTAGGCGATAGTTTCTTATCAACTTGTCCGTTGATTTTTGTACATCTTTCGATAGTTTACCTATCGGTAATATTGCAAATGCTATGATGTCTGGTCAATGGAGTAAGTCATTTGTGGATTCCTTTTGGAATGTTGTACCAAGAATATCCTTTGAAGCTATTTGAAGTTTGTATTTCCAAATCTTCTCTATTGTAGTTTAATGTCCGCTTCCAATAGTTTGCAAAATGACGGGAAACCGGAGGATCAGTTTTCGCTTTACTCTTGTTATAATGGCTGACTCATCACTGTTCTCGAAGAAACGTCGAACTATGTTGCCATCGTTAGTCCTTCCTAACCCTTTCTTTGACATGTCAACAAGAAGTCCTAATCTCTCTCCTTAAAGGTCTGTTGGATGGTGGCCTTTGTCTGTGCTTTCACCTCTTTGTCTTTCTGCTTACGAGCTTGCCACTGCTGTGTGTCACGTTGATACGACAAATACAAGCAGCATTCGAAGAATCTAATACATGCGTGTAGAGCTAACCGTTGTAACTTGAAATACTCTGTATTTACTGGGACACAGTATCAATGTTGTTGAACTGAGATGTTGTTTGGCAGAGGTAATAACGTTGGACCTATTTCTCTCTAGCCAAAGCATTCACCTAGCCGTCTATTATCGTCATAGATAAGTTGTACTGTACTGAAGCTCGAATGGCAAAGAGAACTCTTTTAAATGGTGCAAGTTGTCTGGTTCGAGCTCATAATTTTCTATTTTCGTTAAAGAATTTTGTTCGGTTTTCTTAATAAATTCAAATTTCAGAGGCCCGCAATTCATAGTAGAGGAGGATTTGGAATTATACAACACAATCTGTTCTTGTTGAGATTGGGTGTTAATACCTACTAATTGAAGTGGAATAAGAGAGATTAGGAATAACTTTGTATCAGAAATATTCGGATCAGTGAATTTCATTTTGTACTGGATCTGACCTGACGTTCCATCGAATCCCCATTTGCAAATGAAACTCATATCTACAAATCTAATTTATCGATTTGTTCAAGGGCGTCTAATTGAAGCAATATAATTGGATCCACTGTATGATCCAGTAAGCCTTGGAATTTAATCTCGGCTTTTGATTTGGTAAAAGTTAGATACTCGTCATGTGAATAACATGCTTTTTTTGTATTTTACACCCCAGAGTAAGGCGAAAATATATTACTGCCTTTCTGTTTAGCCCAATTTTGTAATCGTTGAATTGTAACTGGGCGCGACGCAATTATAACATTGTTGCTTTTGACCTGAGACGAAACTTTAGAAAGAATAGACTGGCCGTTCATATTACCGAAGTTTAATAGAAACGTTACTATAGCCAACTTTCTATTTTAAATTTCTTAACTTCAAATTATTTTGTCCGTTTCCTCAAATTCTAACCCACTAAGCCCGTCTAACTTAGTTCGGGACAAAAGATCGTAGGGAGCGCCTAACGCAATATACACGGTACTTACGTTTCGACGGCCTGATTGAAAGCAAATAACTTGGAATCCTCTTGTTGTGCTAGGGCGTGGCGTATGCTGCTGCCCGCTCTCACCGCACCAGCATTGTATTACCCCTCACCCTAGGCCCAAACTGGTAATTTACACGTATGTCGATACTGATGAATAATATAGTATTTTCTTTATCTTACTTAAGGAACGTCCAGTTTCTGGTTTGGATTTTCCATTTATATATATATGTATGTATGTATGTATATATAAATATAGGATCTTCTTTGAATTTATGAGTCAGGCCGGGCTTACAGACAGCGTGTTTCAACTATCAAAAAGATGAGAACGAAATTTCATAACTATGCATGCTTAATATGCTGAATACTAGCTACAATTGTAAAAAAGACCGACGATAACACAACTAGAAGTAAAACGAAGTTTAAGTGAGAGAGCATTTGTTGTGGAGACGAAAATTATATTTGTTTTACGCGATATCCTGTTACCAAGGAAATTTCGATATTTCAGAAAATTTTTAATCGGTATATGGTTAAAAATCCATTAGGTTGGTACTTATATTTCATGAATTTTAAAGTATATCTTCATAAAAATCGAAAGTAGCATAATCAATGATATGTAAAAAATCAAATATAAAAGATATTTCTCTTGTTAGATGTTTCACAATACATATTAGATGACTGTCAACATTTTATCAATTTCTTATTATTTTTTTGATCAGGATATACGAAAAATTACTACTAATAAGTATTTTACTTTTAATTGATAAAATAATTACTTGACATCTACGTGGAATACTTTATACCAATTTATTAAGTTAATGGTTTTCGTATTTATTTAATTCGAAGTTGAATTTCGTCAATGTTCAATTCTTCTAATCGGATTGGTGTCTGCGACGTTAGCTGGAAATTCACTACTTCCTCTAATGTTGTTTTCTTTTTTTTACTTAGTACATACATTCTTGTTGTATGTTACAAAAGCATAAAAAACAGTTAACGAATATGTACATTCAAAAACAACAACAACAGGAGCATGAGAGTGTTACTTTCACACACTCTATAGTAACACACACACACACACCGATGAGATTGTAGGATTGAAAAGCAGAACCAATTATATTGAAGACAAAGAGGTTGGAAAACAGTTATTATAGAAGGAGGACATTGAATTAGCAATGGCCAAGCTGAAAAATCGAAAAGCACCAGAGCTAGATAATATTAATAATGAACTGCTCCGACATGAGAGCTACACATTAACAAATGAAATACAAACTCTGTTTAACAAGATATATGGTAGGACAAAAATTACCAGAACAGTGAAAATAAAGTATAACTATCCCAGTTTTCAAAAAAGAGAAAAAAAGGAATCCACAAAATTTTAGAGGAATCAGTTTATTAAGCACAGTTTCAAAACTGTTCACAAAAATTTTAGCAGTATAGGTTTCACAAAGTAATACCAGTGAAGCAGGGTTACTGCTT
This sequence comes from Diaprepes abbreviatus, assembly GCA_034092305.1. Lineage (NCBI taxonomy): Eukaryota > Metazoa > Arthropoda > Insecta > Coleoptera > Curculionidae > Diaprepes > Diaprepes abbreviatus. Next base: position 15,790,251 of record JASJET010000141.1, on the reverse strand, counting down.
TTATGTGCTTCGTTGACCTTACGCGGGCCTTTGATATGGTAAGTCTTGACAATGTCCTGAAATTATTAATGAGAATAAACTTGAACCCGAAAACAATTGAAATTATTCGAAACATGAACATCAGAAAAAAAAAAACGTTCATAAGAGCAAACAATAAACCTTCCAACCAAATACCAAATTCATCACAAGCGGATGTTCTCAGCCCAATCGTCTTTAATATCCTTATGGGTTAGATCATCACAGAGGTAAAAGCCACGGGGAGGGGAAATGAGCAAAAAGGAATTTAAAATACAGAAATTACTATAGAGATTCGAAACAATAGCAAAGGAATTAAATATGGTCTCTGTCCATTCAAAGCAGTCTCTGACCATATCAAGAGAACCTCGAAGATGTAAGTTAGCGATCTATAATAAAAGCGCGGAACAGGTCATTCAAATACCTAGGCGTTAATATTACTAGTAATAGAAACCTAAAACAAGAAGTACAAAAGCAAGCAATAACAGCATCTAGGGTATCAGGGTTTCTCCAGGATGTAATATAGAGAAATAAATATACGAGTATTGAAAGCAAAACGCGAATCTACAAGACCTGTATAAGAATAATAGAGATAAAGACACTAAGAACAATTTCAGGCAAAATGCTTAGAGATCAGATCAAATCAGAAGTAGCGATATCAGGTCCCTGTGTGACATTCACGACGTGGTAAGATGATCTAGAGCAAGAACAAGAGCATATAGAGATGACGTAGATAGAACGGCTGACAATCGACGTGCAAAACTTGCAAGAGAGGAGAAACCGAACACCTACAGACCTCCTGGAAGATTTTCCAAACGCTATGAAAATTGGAAGTAGTCATTCCGGCGGTATAGACCGGGCTGCGCCCCATATGCCCTACACCGAGGGCCCCATTTTGGGACTTCGCCCCACTTTTTTTTTATGGGGCCCCATTTTTAGAGCCTCTTCGGGGAGCCCCATTTTCTAGTGCTCCACCGGAGTACCCCATAGGGCTCCGCTATAGTTCCGTCCGGGATCCTAATTTTTCAGGGCCCCGTCCGGATTCCTATTTTCTAGTACTTCACCCTGGTACCGCATAGAGCTTCGTTAAAGTTCCGTCCGAGGGCCCCATTTTTTAGAGCTCCTTCCGAAGTCCCCCTTTTCTAATGCTTCATCTGGGTACCCTATAGGACTCCTATAAAGTTCCATCCAAAGGCCCCATTTTCTAGAGCTCTACCCGCGGACCCCATAGGACTCAGCCCAATTTCCGACCGAGGGCCGCATTTTCTAGGTCTCCACTAGTGGATCCCATTCAAGCTCCGTCTAAAGGCCAAATTTTTCCCTGAAACCCCACCCAAGGGCATTGGCTTTCACATTTAGATCAGCTGTCAATTGTCATATACGTCAGCTATCATTTACATTAGGCTTTAACCCCACTTTTTATTAGGCCCTATTTTCTAGAGTGAAAATACGCTTTTCAGTAAAAAATGATTTGTTAGAATTTGAACAAATATTTCATTCGATTTAAAGACAGTCTGACAAGGAAATTCTGTAAATAGAGAACTTACTGCGGCCCGTGGTGATGCAAACACGCCATTTTACAATTTAATTTTAACAAGTTGGTAGCTAATTGAATAGATGATGATAGGAATACTGTATTTCAATTATTTTATATGTTCTATTTTTTAGGATTAAGCCCCCGGAGTCCCATTTTCTAGTTGTTATCCGTCATACGTTAGCTGTCATGTCAAATAGTGAACGCGCGTTAAAGTTTAGAGAGAACACCATTTGATATATATTTTTTACTTAGAAAAGGTAAAATTTGGAAAAAAGAGTTGATACGAAGCTACGAGACATATGAATTTTATGTAATAAAAAGTAGAGTTATACGATATGCCCCTTAGAACGCAGGAGGAAAATAAAACGCGCGTTAAAGTTTAGAGAGAACACCGTTTGATATATATTTTTTTACTTAGAAAAGGTAAAATTTGGAAAAAAGAGTTGATACGAAGCTACGAGACATATGAAATTTATGTTTTAAAAGGTGGAGTTATACGATATGCCCCTTAGAACGCAGGGGGAAAATAAAACAAATATATACTTCATTTTTATTTCATCAAACATTATTTTTTACTGCAATATAAAAAGTGAATAATAAACAAATATTTAGGCCCTGTATGGCAAGCAATTTCGAGTTATAACCTTTTTCCTTGACATAAATAATAGGTAAATCTAAGTTACTTTAATAATAATTTAAAACATAAAATTTTAATTTAATTTTTCAATTTATACAAACATATCCTTAATCTGATATATATTGTCACATATTTAGATTTTATTCCTGGGTACAGAATGTTTAGGACTGGAGAAGGAGGACCATCCACAAACCAAATAGTTTCTTGAATCAATTTTCACATCATCTGGAAGGTCTTTGTCAGCATAAGGTATATCTAAAAAAAATAAACAATTTTTACCAAAAACAATTTAGTTTGATTTCCTTTAACCATAGGTGCCTCGTTTATTTAATGTGATGAAAAGTTAATAAAATATCGAAAAAGGTAAAAAGAGCTAAAGAGGAAATTGATTATTTAAAATACTAACATAATAGTTAGAGTTATTAAAGAGATAAGAAGTAATCAAGGCATGAGTTTTTGTTCATGTCTCCTTTAATTCAATATATTAAAAAAATTCAAGCTAGGTATAAGCATGGTTTTGAACATATGTATATATAAAATATGAAATAAACTAACAGTGTACAGTGTACAGCAAAACCACAAGTTTCATTTATCACGATGAGTTAATGGTTTCACAAAGCGATAATAGCATAACTAACTCACTGATAAGTTTTTCTTTAATTTTCCATGAAATATGAAAGTGTTTTTTTTTAATTTTGCTATTTTAGATGAATAATTTTCTATTTTTTACAAATTTTAAACACTTTTAAATTGTTATAATTTTGTTTTAGATAAAACATCTTATATCAAAATTAAAAAAACACTGAAGTGTAAGAAATTAAATATTTTGCTTTTGTTGCTACTCAAAATTCACTAAAAGTTTTATAAATAATATGAAAATATTAGAAATAGGGTATGTTCTGTAGGACACTTTAAATGGTGGATCATAATTTCGTTTAGATATGATATTTTATTTTAAAATTAAAAGCACTGTTGGAGCCACGAGGCTCTTCAGCCTTGCTTTCCCAAACGGGGGTTTAACTGTACAATAGGCGCTGGTTCATGGGGGGTAGGTAGGGTGAAGGACCATCAAAGTTTATAAATAAAAGAGCACCACAGCTGATTTTCTTGGTATTTATTAATAACAGTAAAAAGAAGAATTATAAAAATGGTTATTTACAGTATTTCTCTTGAAACCTTATAATGCGCCACTGCACTATTTTCTTACTTTACATTTATACTATTTCACTTTACTTTTATTCCATCAAATCTACGAGAGAGGGAGATATTTTACTAATACAGGATTGCACACACCGCACCTTTGTTTCCAGTGATTTACAACGAGCGTTTTCTTTTTCAACTTGAGAGAGCGAGATATTTCTTTTCTTTTTTACGCGAGCTGAGAGAGTTCTTCTTACAAGAGCTGAGTACTTTCTGACCCTTTTCAAATGCGGAGAAGATATCTCTTTTTTAATTTGTATTCACGTCCTTTTCTATCTGAAAAGTACCCGATGGCTGTTAAAAAAACTGCCAATCCAATTTTTCCTGACGATGCCAAAAGTATCGGTTTATCTCTCGGCTTAATTTCACCGGTGTTTTCCTTTTTGCGGCACGGATCAAATAGATCTAGCAATCTTGGAAGCAATAAAAAATTAAAATATGATATTTCAACTTATTTAGAGGAATAAGCAACTTTTAAAAAGGTTTTAGAATAACATTTTCTTGTGAATGTTATAGAGAGTTTTGGCATGACCAGATTGGTTTATTAAATTCAATTAGTGGAATTATCTACTGACCCCGTTGTGAACGTTTTCACAACAAGCACTGTGATGTAAAAAATAAATATTTTGCCTTTTGTTGACTACTTAAAAATTCACCAAAAATTGTACAAAATAATATGAAAAATAATGTTAAGAGGTGTCTTACTTCATTGAAAAAGACATAAAATTATAAAAAATGCTATAAAAATGGATTAGATCAAGTATTAAAAATGTCTAATTTGAAAAACTAAAGGTTCAAGCGGCGTCTTGTGGGGATTTTTATACAAAATAGAGTACTTTCAGGAGAGAAATTACACATTAACTAAGTGATATGGATAATAAATTAAAGGTCCAAGTGTATCTTGGATAAATTTTTTTTATATAAAACTAGGGTATGTTCTGTAGAATACTTGCAAAAAGGGTTATTTCGATACGTTAAAATATATAATTTGAAAATTAAAGACTCATGAGGTGTTTTTTATGGATCTTTTATACAAAATATGGTGTTTCCTGCAGAAAAATTACACAATTACTAACTGATATGGACAATAAATTAAAAGTTCAATTGTATCTTGAATTGATTTTTATATAAAAATAGGGTATGTTCGGTAGAATACCTACAAAAAGAGTTATTTCGTTGTGTTAAAATTCATAATTTGAAAATGAAAGATCCACTTTTATGGATTTTTTATACAAAATATGTTTGTGTTTTTCTAGAGAGAGATTATACACTGATATGGACAATAAATTAAAGTTCCAAGTGTATCTTGTATAGACTCTTTATATAAAAATAGGGTATATTCTGTAGAATACTTACACAAAAAGTTTTATGTTCTGCAAAAAATCCCCATAAACTTCCGGAAGGGTCACACAGTCCCAAGTAGCATACGTTTCATTATACTTTTCAGTTTGAATTATGTATCACTTCTGGACGTATTACGTATACCTACAAAAAATTTTTAACACAAAATTTCACGGATATTGATTTTAGCTATTAAATATATAGTTATCACAATGAGTTGATGGTTTAACAAATCGATAATAGTCATAACTTACTCACAGATATGTTTTTCTCTTTTTTTCCATAACAAAAAATTGAAAGTCATGTGTCAACGTTGACACATACGCTACCGTGGTTGCTGAAACTGCTGCTACAATAGAAGTATTCAGGTATTTAAATTTTACCTAAAATTGGGAAATTTAAAATATTTTTCTTCAAATTAACAAAAAAAAATGCAACGAAAATTGTTACTTTTTAAAAATGAAACTTCTTGTTTTAAAATTTATACTTGCAGCAAAAGAGAGTTCATATCATATTAATAAGTTTTTCCATTGTACAGTACCCAGAAGCAACTTCAAAACTGACTTGATTGGTCTGCTGCGGGTATTGTTATGCAGTGTACTATAAATTGTACCAATGTTTTGTAAGATTCTGTAGATTGTAATATAGTGTTTTTTAAGTTTTGATAAATGCAAATATGTTTGACTAAATTCAAGCTTATTCTAAAAAGTTCGAGATAGTAAAAAATTAAATAGCAGTAAGCTGTATAATTTTTAAATAACAAATAAAAAAGCTAATTTATATACATTAGGGTAAAACTTACGCAGATATTAATAACTTGTCATATTGCTTTTTATGGTTTACTGGTAAATAGTCCGTCATTCTTGACATCCTCTTCGCCCCACAACCACAAATAAACGAAACAAACATCTGCATATTTGATTTTTCTCGCTCAAAATTAACTTCAGATATTTTTATTCTTATCTATATGCCTCTATATCCTGTTTATGTCACATCGGAAGTATTCGTTACATGCCAAATTTTTTCTTGAATGTATTTCTCGCCCATATGTAAACCATTGCCGATATAAAGTACGACATACCTAAAAAAATAACTTTTTCAAAACTTTTTGCAATATTTTCCATTATTTTTTATTAAGAAAAGAAAAATAAAGCTAGATGAAGAACACCCTTTTGCAGAATTAAGAAAATCAATATTTCTGTTTTAAATATTTATCAGTCCTCTTTTTTACAAAGTAGTTCTGTTTTCTTATACCTTCACATAGATTAAAAAATGTACTTATATGTCCCAAATACTATTAAACAGTAATTTTTAAAATTCCCTCATTGAAAAATTTTCTAGGTTGACATTTTAAGACAAAAAATGTAACGAAAACCACCTCTTAAAGTTTTCTTAAGTATTTTATCAGAAAAACACTAAAATGTACTTAACATATAGAAATCAATAACGTTACTTGAAAAAACGTCCCTCTCTAAATTTCAAGCATTTTTTTTTAACAGAAACTAATTAAAATGCTCTCTAAACATAAAGAAATCATCGATCATTCGATGAAACTATAAAATAGAAGAAAAATAAATCCGCCATTTTTAGACGCCGTTGTCGTGCAAGCTATACAAGAGCTTTTACGAACGGTACCATCTATTCCACCCATAGATAAAATATTTACAGTGATTCCACCACGCTTAATTATCAATTTTTATAAAGTAAATTGAAAACATACTGCCTTTTTTTTAAAAGAAACGAATTAAAAATGCACGCTAAATATATAGAAATCAATTATTATTCGATCAAACTGTAAAATAAAAGAAAATAAATCCCAGAGCTCTGTCTTTTACGGACACCCATTGCGCGCGCCAACCATGTAAGCCATTGCCATGAACTTGACATATGTCAAGTTCATGGTCATTGCAGACATAAAGTACAATCTAAAAACTTTTTGTAATTCTCATTGTCAGATTGGATTACTACTTTACTAACGCAGCAATAACGCTATATTAACAATGCAATAATGCTAACGATTTAATTTCCCATTACTGATCTTTAAGAGCCGTTTTACACACAATAATTATTCCGAAGATTATAACAAAAATTTTCAAATAATTTTTGCCGAAAATTCTATAGAGATGATTTTTAAAATAAAGTACCACTCTGTGGTGTGATGTGTACAAGAAATCTGAATATAATTTTGGTGATAATTTTGTCGGTGCTCATGCGCTTTTTCATAACATGTGACGTTTCGTCAGTTAAAAAGGAAGATGGAAGATATAACTTGCTCTGGAGATAACCTTAAAATGTCATAAATATGAATGTTTCCAAACATATATAATCAAAAAACCACAAAATAAGGGATATTTTGTGCAAGAAATAATGAATAAATATTGAGATTAGGTTGATTACACACACAAGAATTATTTCGAAAATTATAACAAAAATTTTCAGCAAATTTTTGCCGAAAATTCTTTGGAGATAATTTTTACAATAAAATACCACTCTGTTTGATACGTACAAGAAATCTGAATATACTTTTGGTGGTAATTTTGTCGGTGCTCATGCGCATGTGACGTTCAAGCATTTAAATAATCTGGAAATAACCATAAAATGTCATAAATATGAAAGTTTCCAAACATATATAATCAAAAAACCACAAAATAAGGGATATTTTGTGCAAGAAACAATGAGTAATCATTAAGATTAAGTTGATTACCAAACGCGGGTTGTGAATTCACATATTTTATTCTGCGTCGATTTTCGCGCACTTTCTGCATTTTAGTCATAAAAATATAGAACACGTTCTATATTTTTATACCGAAAATTTTCACCAAAATTTTGACAATAATTCTTTGATGTGTAAAACAGCAAATTAGTTTTATGAAAATTTTCAACATAATTATCAGATAAATTTTGGCCATAATTCTTGTGTGTGTAACACAGCTCTAAGACCGTTCGCACTGAAATTATATCAAAATTTATCTTAAAAACATACCTTTTTAAAGTTTCTTAAAGGTTTATCCGAAAAAAAAACTAATTAAAAATGCACTGAACATATAAACTTCAATTAAAAATTCACTTTATACCCTTAAAATTTATAATATCCTTATCGGCTATTATGGCTGTGGTACATCAAACTGCCACACTTGTTAAAAAGTAGTTCTATTATAGAGGTGGATTGATAAAGGTTCTGTCCCTTACCTGCGCTCACATCGCGGTTTCCAGGAACTACGCGTACATTGCCGGCAGACTTTTTTCAGTGTTGGAACACGTCACTTTCAAATGGTTTTGATTTTTCTTTTAAACATTAATATAATCTGAGTAGCTACCTTTTTTAAATTCGAATTGTGTCTACTTTTATTTTTTATCAACAAAATAACATTGTGGGAATCTTAAGTAGACTATAATTTACTTTGGGTTGCTAATTTGAATGTGAAACGTTGGCTATATTCTTTTGAGTAATTATCAATTGATCAAAGTGAACAAAGTGAAACTGATAAGTTCATGTTCTTTTGAATATGCATTTACATGTCATTGGGCTGAAGTGATCATGATTACTTCAAGTGATAGAAGTGAAAGTGATAATGACTCAAAAGAATAGCCCTATAATAAACAAGCATGTAAATATTGTGCGTCATCTCCTATATACACTCCAAACCTCGTAAACGTGAAGCAACAAAAATTTTCGAGGCCCGAACTGCATTACTTTTTAATAAAAATAATGTAATTCATACTGATTTGTTTTTATAGAACAGTTCCAAAAATCGGATTTGTGAGTAATTCACTCCCTTCGACGATTTAAAGTTGGTCACGGCCTTGAAAAATTTCCGACTTATGTCAATGTCTTTGAAAGCTGGTGTTATAAGTCACCCCCACTCTTTAAACTTAATCTAGGCCTTGAAAATATTCACGCTTCCTTGATGCCTAGAAAACTTGAGCTCCACCTAACATATGTGACGAAGATATATGACGTCATTTGACCCTGAAGTATACCATTATAAACGCTCCCATGCGCTTGGGAATGATTTTATATTCGTGTTGATATCAGTGGCATTAACTTGAAAATATTTTGTTTGTAGTGCATATTTTAAAAGTGATTGTTGTTACAGGTAATTTTTATTTATTACATTTTCCACAGCGAGTATTCCAGAGTTTTTTTTTTGATAATTTGACTGTTGTTTCTTACCATTTGACTTTTTTTTAAATTGATTTTGTTAACTTTTTAAAAATAATCTTATATTCTTTCGGAACACTCGCCGAATTTCCCTGGGAGTATTTAGAGGAGAAAAATACCTCTTTAATATTCCGTTTTTAAATATCATGGATTTTTCAGAAAAAATATTATTGTTCTTCTAGATCCTTTGAACTCTTAATTGATAAATAAATTGGATTTCATATTTGCTTTCTGCGTCTGCTTGCTTTTGAGAGCTTCACTAAAACCTGGCTATATTTTCTAGAAAAGGTTATATTTTTTTCAAAGTGGTGGGGATAATTTATTTATTTTTCTTTCAAGTCGATTTGATATTATAATCAGAAAATATCATCTGCTTTTCGTGATTAGTACTAGTTCTTATTAGAATGCTTTCCAAAAACTAGGTTAAAGCTGTTACCAATTTAATATATTAGGAACGTATTGATTTTAGTAAGTTAGGCAGAGAAAGACCGAAAAAGTAAAAAAAAAATCCTCGTTTCTAAAGTAAAAGAGAGAGAGGAGGTTAATTATTCTTTCGTATGTTAAACAGAGACAAACTACAAAAAAAAATACTTGCGCACTCAAGTTTGTTGTTCTTTACATTTTAGACAACCGAAGTTAAGTGTGAAAACGAAAATCAGTCAGTTCAAAGTTGACTTTTGAAGAATACAGGCGTGTTTGACTCACTATCAAGAGTGTGTTCACTAGCTACGATGGAAAAATTTATTATTGTTAAAGATGCAATAAAAGCAGTACGGAGATTTAATCTTACTGGTCGTACCGTGGAATTTAAGCTAAACCCTATACCAAGAGATACTGAACCTATTGGTTGGGTATAAGAATACATTAATAAAGTTATTCAAAGAGCAACGGAGGGCTTACAGCCATTAGATTATGTAGGATCTAGTTTTCGTTCTAAAGACGTTAACCGTGGAGAAGGTTGGATTCGTTTTAGGCTGGCAAAAGAAATCAATTATGAAGATGTTTGGGACGTCATCAGTAGCATTTATCAATCAAATAGTTCTGGTTTAAACACTGAATCATTCTGCCTTGGTGTAACTACTGTACGACTGCCAAGAGGAAGCGGAAGATAGAAAAAATGCAACACTTTTGAAGAAGAATGTGGTATGCGTCGAGGGATCATAATCATACAGAACAAAGATAATCTCTGTTTGAAAAATAGTAAATAAGATTCAGTGGCGACATCTCGATGGCGTAACCAATAACATAAGAATAACACAAATCAACAAAACAACGAATGTTGTATAAACCGCTATGTGGTGGCGCGATGGTAAATTGCAAAAGAAATATATCAAAACTCGATACACGAACTTGCTATTCTAAAGATAGAGGTCGCATTATTTCGGCATGGCAACCAAACTAACCATGAATTCCACAGTTGAAGTTCAGTGTCGCACCAACCACCTCCCTGAGAGAGCTATTGTGTATGTTTTAAGCCAACAAATATAAAAATGAAAATAGAAGTTAACGTCGGTGTAATTTTAAAATAAAATAAGAAATTCTCGGCTATGCAGACTAAGACCGTTGATAAATATTATTCTCATGCTAAAAAGTGCGGAGATCTCCAAAGAACATGGAAAAACTCCGGGTCCGAAAAATGACGACAGCGCTGTTTTGTCCTAGTATGTGCCATTACATTCATTACAAACTCACCTCGTGTCTGTCTGTGTTTAAGAGCCATTGAGACGTCGCCACTGTCGCATATAAAGTTATTATCACCTTTAATATACATCCCTCCTCTATTCTTGCAACGCTCTATGCGAATTTTCTATCGTTCAAAACAATGCTAGAAGTCTTCTTCTGTGAGCTCCTTTATGATGCGTGCCACATTTTCTTTCTCAGTTTTAACGGACTGAAATCTTGTTTAAATGCAGAGTTGAGATTGGAAAGCATTACAGTCACATGGTTCAAGGTCAGGTGAATAAGGCAGATGGTCTAACACTGAGATATTCTACTTGGCTTCCACAGTTTGGGTCGTTTTTCCTGTTTTTTCACGGAGTTAAGCAAGAACCTCAAGATAGTAATGTTGCTCGACCTTCAGGAACCCATGAATAGCCAAAAAAAAAACAGTCATCATCGTTTCGAATCTTGATTTGTTCATTCGATGCTTTTTTAGCTTTCGGTAGTCCTTCCAATGCATGGATTGGCACCTAGTTTCAGGATTATAAGTGAAAAACCAAGAATCGCCACATACAAAGTGTCAGTACAAACATTTCCGAAAGCTTCTTATTGTTCGATTGTGAGATTTTTTTTATTTTATTATATATATATATATATATATATATATATATATATATATATATATATATATATATATATATATATATATATATATATATATCAAGAAAGTAAATCTTCATTATCACAGATATTTTTAATCGTATTTTAAGTCTACAAGATGAACTTATTTTTCAAGTGCCTAATACACCTTAGTATATATTGTTACAAACTTTACAGCGTTATACATTTCCTAGTATTAGTTTGTGTTCGTAGTTTGTAGGGTTTTAGGTATATTTTCTAATGTAACGAAACTTGTAGCGTTTTATATTTCATAGTATTAGTTTGTATTCGTAGTTTGTAGGGTTTTAGGTATATTTTCTAATGTAACGAAATTTGTAGCATTTTGTATTTCATAGGATTAGTTTGAGTTTGCAGCTCATAGGGTTTTAGGTACATTTTCTACAAGTTTATAATTTATTTAAGTAATTTTACCTTTGTTAATTTTCTCAGGAGACGACTATGAAAGAAGGTCTGGAACTTTTTAGAGAATTCGATTTCCTTATTTTTAACATGAAACGCCTATGATAGAAGGTCTAGAAATCGCCGGATTATTCTTTTTTCTTATTTTGATTACCCCATGTAGTATGGAAATCCTTCTAGAGAATTAGGGAATCTTCCGGTATGGACCAAAAGGGTATATAAAGGGTCCAGATCTGCTTTCTCGGTCAGTTTAGTTTGAGAGTTCGTTGATGCAACTTGAAATTGTTTGACAAGTGTCAAAAGTAAGGTTGACAATAAAAATATTTTGAAATAATAGTGTGTTCAATTATACAGTGTGTTCGAAGATAGGCCATCCGGAACAAATTGGTGTCGGAAGTGGATCAAATCCAGATGAGGTTAGTTCAGGTTATAAAATTAGAAAAAAGTAAATTGAAATTGTATGCCAGTGGAAACTAGAAAACAGAAGGCAAAAATGGAAGAACAACTTCAAGGTAGTTTAAACCAGATACTGATGATGATACAAGACATGAAAACAAGCCAAGAAAAGATGAGACAAGAATTGAGAGAAGATATGACGAAAAATCAAGACAATATGAAACAAGAACTGATGACATGAAACAAGAATTCAAGACAAGCCAAGATGACATGAAACAAGAATTAAAGACAAGCCAAGATGACATGAAACAAGAATTAAAGACAAGCCAAGATGACATGAAACAAGAATTAAAGACAAGCCAAGATGACATGAAACAAGAATTAAAGACAAGCCAAGATGATATGAAACAAGAATTGATGACACTGAAAACAAGCCAGAAAAACATGAACCAAGAACTGAGAGAGGACATTCAGAAAAATCAAGAAAGCATAAAACAAGAACTAAGAACAAGCCTAGAGGACATGAGACATGAACTTAAAACAAGTCAAGAAGATATGAAACAAGAAACGAAAGAAGATATGACGCGCATTGAACAAGAAATGCAACAGAAGATGAGCAAAATTAGAGAAGACGTACGTGTTGAAATACAACATGAATTGACAGGAATCTAGAAACAGGTGCAACAGTTATATTTGCAATTGGAAAAGGTAGCCAATACAGGTGTAATAAAGGTAGATGGTATTCCTGCATCAAGTGTAATGAAGCCATCTACCTTCGACGGCAAGGTACCTTGGCTTACCTATGTCCGTCAGTTCGAAGCCGCCGCCACCGGCAATAACTGAAGTTTACCGGAAAAGGCACGTGCTCTTGTTCTAGCACTACGAGGTGAAGCTATGGAGGTACTACGTAACATTCCTGAAGAAAAACAGAATGATTACGAGTTCATTGTTACTTTTCTGGAGATGCGCTATGGGGAAGCCCACCTCCAAGAAGTTTATAAAGTCCAACTCCAAGGAAGAAGACAGAAATACAACGAAAGTCTTCAAGAATATGAGGCGGATATAATGAGGTTAATAAATTTGACCTACCCAACATACCCAGAAGAAATAAAGCAAGAGTTAGCAGTGAATAGTTTTATTGAAGGTTTACGCGACCCAGAAACAAGTCAGACACTAAGAATAGCCAGACTGAAGAGCATTTCCGAGGCTCTTGCATATGCCCTTCAGTTTGAAACAGTCAAACAGACCTCAAGGAACCAAGGAAGAATCATAAGAAGAGTCAGTGTTTCCCAGGATGACCGCAATACCAATGAGGAATTCTTCATGAAGTTAATGAGGGAGATGCTGGAATTTTTAAATAGACAAAAGGCACATGACAACAAAAACACAACCTTCCATGGCAAAAAAAGAATTCGTTGTTGGAAATGTGGCCAAGAGGGGCATGTACAAAGCCGCTGTATTGACAGTACTGCTCCTGACAGTGTTCAGAATCAGGAAAACTCCCAGTAGCCAGCTTAAAGGGGCGAAAGCTGGCTAGGTGCTACCAAGCCCCACCAACAATAACAATTAAGGTATCCCGACTGCAAAACAATGGTTCCAGCTTGGTAGTACCCGGAAAGGTATGCGGTCGGGAATGTAAAATGGTATTAGACACTGGTTCTACTCACATCATTGTAAAGCCGAACATCCTGGCTCATCGTAAAATTGGTCTTCCGGAGAAGCATTATGTCCTGCAAACCGCCAATGGGGAAGTAATACCTGTGAAAGGGATACATGAAACCAAAATAACCCTGGGAAGCACCACTTTCAAACATATGGTCATAGCTGCTGATATTTTGGATGAAGTAATACTCGGTCTAGATGTCATGGAACACCAGAAGCTTGTCCTTGATCTTCCTCAGCGAGTACTGCGTACTAGAAATGAAGAAATTGTTATAAATATACCGAAAAATAGTAACGTGTCGATCTGGGAAGTTGTACTTCTTGAGGATGCGATGTTACCCTCAAGTTCAGAATGTATAGTAAAAGTAAAGGTTGATGATTCTGAAGAAGATGACATAGTTTCAGTTGAACCAATTCAAGATTGCTCGTTGTATGCAAAAGGGATTCTTCCTGCTAGAACACTGATTCAGAATAAAAGATGCCATATATTTGTCAAGATGTTAAACTTGAAGGATTATCCTCAACAGATGAGAAAAGGTGACAAGATTGCGACCTGTCAACCTGTCGACGTGATAGTTACCGGTATCCCGTTGCAACCTGAAAAATTACCTGCTAGTCTACCTAAAGTACTTCAAGACCTGGTTAGTACGTCAACACCTTTACTGAATCAAGTTCAGGTGGCTAGACTAGAAGATCTTTTAAGAAGAAATCAGGATGTTTTCTCTTTATCTGATAGCGACTTGGGAAGGACCAATATAGTCGAGCATAGAATAAATACCGGTGAAGCAACTCCAATTAAACAAGCTCCAAGGAGAATACCATTAGCAAAACGTGACGAGGTTGAGAAGATGCTTAAAGACATGCAGGATCAAGGCATTATAGAACCTTCCCAAAGTCCCTGGACATCCCCTGTTGTACTAGTTAAGAAGAAAGATAGCTCAACTAGATTCTGTGTTGACTTTAGACGGCTTAATGACGTCACAAAGAAAGACAGTTTTCCTTTGCCTCGTATTGATGATACTCTAGAAACTTTAACTGGATCAAATTGGTTTTCCACATTGGACTTAAAAAGTGGCTATTGGCAGGTACAGTTTCATCCAGAGGATAAAGAAAAGTCCGCCTTTTCTACTGGAATGGGGTTATGGCGATTTAATGTTATGCCATTTGGTTTATGCAATGCCCCAACCACTTTTGAACGTTTAATGGAACGAATCTTACATGGACTAACGTGGAAAACATGTCTAGTCTATTTAGATGACATCATAATTCTGGGAAAAACATTTGACGATCATCTGAAAAATGTTGAAGATGTATTTCAAAAACTGAGAAGTGCACAATTAAAGCTGAGTCCGAAGAAATGTCAATTTTTCCAGAAAGAAGTGAAATACCTAGGACATATAATCACAGAAGCTGGTGTACGAACCGATCCAGAGAAGACAGAAGCCATTCAAGGTTGGCCAATACCGAAAAATAAGCATGAACTGAGAAGTTTTTCAGGTCTCTGTACTTACTATAGAAGATTAATAAAAGGATTTGCCGATATTGCAAGACCTTTACATAGACTGACTGAAAATAGCAACAGCTATGAATGGTCCGCAAACTGCGAAACCGCTTTTAATGAACTAAAGAAGGCACTTTGTAATCCTCCAATACTGTCATATCCTGAGCCCGATCAGATGTTTGTTGTGGACACTGACGCTAGTAACTCCTCTATAGGTAGAATTTTGTCCCAGATACAAAATGACCAAGAGAAAGTGATTGCTTATTTTAGCAAAGTACTTTGCAAAGCCGAGCGAAATTACTGTGTGACAAGAAAAGAACTACTCGCCATTATAAAGACAGTGGAATACTTTCACAAATATCTATATGGCCAAAAATTTCTCCTGCGAACAGACCATGCATCATTAAAGTGGCTTTTACAATTTAAAAATCCTGAAGGTCAAATAGCACGATGGTTACAACGCTTGTAAGAGTACGATTTTAAAATTGAACATAGAAGAGGCTTGAATCACAAAAATGCAGTCGCTTTGTCAAGGAGACCATGTTCAGAAGAATGTAAGCACTGTAACAGGCACGAAGAGCGAGAAAATCCTGACGATTTCTCTTGCCGAAAGACACGACTACAATGCTCTTTGGATTGGGATCCCAAAATCATCTCCAAAGAACAACAGGAAGACCCAGATCTTAACATCATCATTAAATTAAAGAATAATAAGTCAGATCGACCCACTTTTCAAGAAATCTCGCCAAAATCTCAAAAAGTGAATGGTTACTGGGCCTTATGGGATTCCTTGATTATGCACGATGGTCTATTAAAAAGGGTTTGGGAGAGCTCTGATGGCAAAGACTACAGATACCAGACTATATTACCCACCAAAAAGGTTCCAGAAGTACTGCAAGCTTTACATAATGGTGTAGGTGGCGGACATTTAGGGGTTATGAAAACTCTTGAAAAAGTTCGAGAGAGGTTCTATTGGCTGGGGAGCCGCGCAGATGTAAAAGATTGGTACAAAACATGTACCGACTGTGCTGCCAGTAAAGGACCGAGGACCCGTAGCCATGGTAAAATGAAGCATTACAATGTAGGAGTACCTTTTGAAAGAATAGCTATAGACATAGCAGGACCATTTCCTATTAGTAAATCCGGGAATCGCTATATGTTGGTAGCTATGGATTACTTCACTAAATGGCCAGAAGTCTATGCGATATCAAACCAAGAAGCCACCACCGTTGCTGAAATGTTGTTTGAACAGTGGATTTGTAGATATGGGGTGCCAGGAGAGATACACTTTGATCAAGGCAGAAATTTTGAATCTGACGTTTTTACGAACCTTTGCAAGCTTCTGAAAATCCACAAATCTAGAACAACACCCCTTCATCCACAATTAGATGGAATGGTTGAGAGATTTAACAGAACGCTGCAGAATTACATAAGGATACAAGCAAATGAACAACAAAATAACTGGGATAAATGCATTCAGCCATTTTTACTAGCATATCGTTCAGCCATTCACGAAGCCACTGGAAAAACACCTGCCAGCATAATTTTTGGAAAAGAATTACGTCTTCCAGTCGATTTACTTACTGGACGTCCACTCGATTCTGAAGCAACTTGCGAAGACTACTTTAACCAAGTTAGTAAGCAGCTACAGGTCTTACACGAAGAAGTCCGTCAAAAGTTACAAATAGAAAGCGACAGAATGAAGACTCGCTATGACCTTAAAGCCAATATGGGTGGATTCATGGTTGGTGAAAGAGTTTGGTTGTACATGCGAAGATAAAAGTCGTGCATCTGGACAGACTGGCCCATTACCAAGATCAAGAAGGTTGATCGGGACGATCAAGGCTTGGAAAGGGGACAATGTTACAAACTTTATAGCGTTATACATTTCCTAGTATTAGTTTGTGTTCGTAGTTTGTAGGGTTTTAGGTATATTTTCTAATGTAACGAAACTTGTAGCGTTTTATATTTCATAGTATTAGTTTGTATTCGTAGTTTGTAGGGTTTTAGGTATATTTTCTAATATAACGAACTTTGTAGCATTTTGTATTTCATAGGATTAGTTTGAGTTTGCAGTTTATAGAGTTTTAGGTATATTTTCTACAAGTTTATAATTTATTTAAGTAATTTTACCTTTGTTAATTTTCTCAGGAGACGACTATGAAAGAAGGTCTGGAACTTTTTAGAGAATTCGATTTCCTTATTTTTAACATGAAACGCCTATGATAGAAGGTCTAGAAATCGCCGGATTATTCTTTTTTCTTATTTTGATTACCCCATGTAGTATGGAAATCCTTCTAGAGAATTAGGGAATCTTCCGGTATGGACCAAAAGGGTATATAAAGGGTCCAGATCTGCTTTCTCGGTCAGTTTAGTTTGAGAGTTCGTTGATGCAACTTGAAATTGTTTGACAAGTGTCAAAAGTAAGGTTGACAATAAAAATATTTTGAAATAATAGTGTGTTCAATTATACAGTGTGTGTTGGAAGATAGGCCGTCCGGAACAATATATTAGAAAGTCGCAGCCTCGGTCGTGTTCCTATTTACAAGCTCTAATCACTAAAGCTCTCATTGTCGTTTTTTTTGTTGGCACTTAACGACAGCTCATGGTTATTAGTGAACTAGGAAGTCAAATGCCAAAACTCTAAGGTATATCTTTTATTTCTATTATTTTTGAATTACATATTATAGTAAGGATCAGATTTTAATTGTATTTAATTAATTTTTTGGTTTGGTTTTGGTCACTTAAATGATAATACCTACTTGTATGCTTGTCAACATTGAACGAATATACTATGACAGTATATATATATATATATATATATATATATATATATATATATATATATATATATTGGAATGTAGCGCTGTATCTTCAGACTTATTACTGCACAATAATATATAGGAGAAGCGCAAATTAAAAACTGAAGAAGTAGACACACTTTCTAAATTCCCACAGAATTAGCATCTTCTAATTTATAGAAAATGGAACGAATTTTAATGATGATTGCTACAAACACTGCTACAATTTTAACAAATTAAAAAATATTAAGAGATGTAATTGATCTACTATGGCTGAAAAAAGATAGACAAACATAGCTTTTCTGAATAACTAAAAAGATTATGCAATTAATATTTATATACACACTGTGATAGGCAAATTTAAAATCGGAAGATATAGAATATTTATTTGTAAACAAATTTTAGCCATATTCATATTGTGCTTAGAGTACAAGTTTTTTTCTCGGTGTTGTGGCAGTGTTTCTGGTCTGTATGTTAAAAAAATATATCAACCTCTTAAAGTATTATTGTTTGTTATTTCAAATTAACGGATAGATGCCGTTCGTGGCTTAAACTGGTGCGTAGAGCATGCGAGGTTGGTGCCGTGCAGAAATCAGCAAGAAAGACGATGATGAAACAAACATGGGGCGAAAGGAGAGTAAAAAAAGAAGACAAGGCCTACAACAAAAAATAAACTTAGAGCATGTAATTTTTGGATTATGAATAAGGTATGTACGTTTAATTATATTCTTTCTCTAACTATATCCACAATTATTAGTATTTCAAATACTAATAAAGGAAGTAAAGGCTTGCCAAGGGTGTTGGATGGCAATTTTATGATGAAGAAGAAAAAAAGGAACAAAAATTGATATTAGGTTTATTCCCGATACTGACCAAATTCAAATCAGCAGAACACTTGAGAGATATAAAAAGTAACCATGTACTATAAAATTTGGTCTAGGACCCGAAATATTTAAATTAAATATAGCAAAATGCTGAACATTTCTGGATGCAACTCTGCAGAGAAAATGTCTAAAAGTATATACCGATCAAAAAGTCCTTACTGACGTACTCTTTTGTAAGAAAGCTCCGGTCAGTTCTAACTGCAAAATTTGTTGTTTTTGTTACTTACATGATCTTGCATTTTTGTAATGTAAATATTGTTAATCTTTTTCTTTATTGTAAATATATCTCCAAAAAACACATAAAAGAGGGATGAGATTAGTATGAATTTATTATTTTTATACAGATTTCTTCCGGGCAAAATAAAAACGTAACAACGGTTTTAAAAAACATAAAGTGCTCTCTAAATTTTTGTATTAATTCCCTTCCCCCGAATCAAAATATGTTGTCAACTGTATGTAATAGTGGACACTTGTTCGACACCTTTTCATATGTAGAGAAAAATGGTTTCCCAACTAAGGAGAATTACCCACTCTGCAACTATGACTTTTTTAAGGTTGCAGTTGCGGATGAAGAGATGAATATATCCTTCTTGATGCTGTTGTTATTACTACTTCATATCACTTTACATGAAGCAGATTGGACTCAACAATTTTTTTTCTTGTATTCCTAAGGTTAAATACATTTAAAATTCCACAGTCCTCTATTTTTCTTACAGTGGATATGAATGGATGGGCCAGACTACTATTAAATTGAGCTAAAATATGTAAATTAGTTTAGCTTAGGTTTTTTATGATAGAAATCTAACAATTTTTAGCTTTGTATTGAATTGCTCGTGTCTACGAAGATGACTCTTGCTCTTCGTATACATTGAACTATGATGCCATCGCCGTTGATTATGGAATAGAAAACGGCAAAAAAAATGGATTATCAAAAACTTCTGGGGAGGAAACTTTGATAAAACAGGATACTTCAGACTTTGAGTGATCATAACGAATGCGGAATTGATGAAGACAACCTAAATGTAATTATAAATCAACAAATAAGGAGAATTATAAACGTAATTTTAATATATCAGTGCAAACATATAATAGTTTTTCTTGACAGCTAATATAATGTTTAGTTCAGGTTACTGTGAAAAATTTAAATTCATAAAAAATGGTATATTTATTTTGTAACCATATTTTACTTATTTTCGTATTGTGTAAGTTAAATATATTTAAAATTTCACAGTTCTGTACTATATATAAAAGAATATTCTATACTGTATATAAAAGAATAAGCCGGACTACTATCAAATTAAGTTAAAATATGTAAACTAGTTTATAGCATTTTGATGATAAAAACTAACATTTTTTAACCATTGCCCATGTCTGCGACGATAATTCTTGCTCTCCACATACAGTGAACCATGGTGTCCTCGCTGTTGGTTATGAAATTGGAAACAGCAAAAAATATTGGATTGTCACAAACTTCTTGCGAGGAAACTGCAGTGAAAATGGATACTTGAGAATTTTGAGTTGTAATAATGAATGCGGAATTGGTGATGATAACCTAAATATAAATATAAACTAATAAATAAAGAGAATTGTAAATGTAATTTTATATATCAGTGCAAACATATAATAGTTTTTCTTGACAGCTAATATAATGTTTCATTCAGATTACTGTGATAGACAAACTTAAATTCATAAAAAATTGTATCATTATTTTGTAATCATATATTACTTATTTTCGTATTATGTAAGTTCAATACATTTAAAATTTGACAATGCTGTACTTTTCTCACAGTGTATATAAAAGGATAAGCTGAACTACTATCAAATTAAGCTAAAATATGTAAGTAACAAAAACAACAAATTTTGCAGTTAGAACTGACCGGAGCTTTCTTACAAAAGAGTACGTCAGTAAGGACTTTTTGATCGGTATATACTTTTGACATTTTCTCTGCAGAGTTGCATCCAGAAATGTTCAGCATTTTGCTATATTTAATTTAAATATGTCGGGTCCTAGACCAAATTTTACAGTACATGGTTACTTTTTATATCTCTCAAGTGTTCTGCTGATTTGAATTTGGTCAGTATCGGGAATAAACCTAATATCAATTTTTGTCCCTTTTTTTCTTCTTCATCAAAAAGGCCATCCAACACCCTTGGTAAGCCTTTACTTCCTTTATTAGTATTTGAAATACTAATAATTGTGGATATAGTTAGAGAAAGAATATAATTAAACGTACATACCTTATTCATAATCCAAAAATTACATGCTCTAAGTTTATTTTTTGTTGTAGGCCTTTTCTTCTTTTTTTACTCTCCTTTCGCCCCATGTTTGTTTCATCATCGTCTTTCTTGCTGATTTCTGCATGGCACCTACCTCGCATGCTCTACGCACCAGTTTAAGCCACAAACCGCATCTATCCGTTAATTTGAAATAACAAACAATAATACTTTAAGAGGTTGATATATTTTTTTAACATACAGACCAGAAACACTGCCACAACACCGAGAAAAAAACTTGTACTCTAAGCACAATATGAATATGGCTAAAATTTGTTTACAAATAAATATTCTATATCTTCCGATTTTAAATTTACCTATCACAGTGTGTATATAAATATAATCTTTTTAGTTATTCAGAAAAGCTATGTTTGTCTATCTGTTTTCAGCCATAGTAGATCAATTACATCTCTTAATATTTTTTAATTTGTTAAAATTGTAGCAGTGTTTGTAGCAATCATCATTAAAATTCGTTACATTTTCTATAAATTAGAAGATGCTAATTCTGTGGGAATTTAGAAAGTGTGTCTATTTCTTCAGTTTTTAATTTGCTCTTCTCCTATATATTATTGTTCAGTAATAAGTCTGAAGATACAGCGCTACATTCTGAATCGACCAAATCATTGTCACAATACTGCCTTTGATGCTCAACATTGTATGTATCGATCCTAAATTCATCTAGATTTTTAAGCTAGGTAATCAAATTTAAAAATCTTTGTTATCGGTAGCAAACAATTTGCCTTGGAACTAACTTCGCTACCAAATTAATTTGCTACGCCAGAAGAAACTCCATTTTTACTCCATATTTGACATACTATTTTTAAAGTACACACGATCAGAACCAAAACTTGAAAATTTTTATCTCTACGTACATTCACATGTACTAAATATACCGAGAATCATTTCCAAACTTAACAAAAATCTTTGTTAAATCCCATCGAATATAGAACCAAACGGTAATATTTGAAACCAAAGATTATTTTAATTACCGCTAATTATAATATTTATTTAAAACTAGGAATCTGTAACAACTTCATAATTGTTTCGATACTATTAGCAAGTCAATTAAAGTTGCAACATTTGTTTTGTCCTTTCTTGCCAAGTACGGAAGCTGTAGTCCCCCAATCTAATAAAATAATAATATCGTAGCATAAACCATTGTATAATATATCTTATATAATGCATAAACCTAACGTGGATCAATTCCAGGTATCCGAACAATTAAAGTAAATACATCCTTAGAAAAATTTTAAATTATTAAAATAACAAAAAAAATTATCTCAAAATATAAATAAGTAATCGCAAAAACATAAGACCGTGCTTCCGATAAATATTAATGGTAGTCAACGATTTATTTTTTATTCACCATATTATGAAGAATTCAAAAATTTATTATAAAATATCCCAACGATACTAAAGCTTCTAGTCTTTGCTAAACCACCATGCACACTAGAATAAAATATTCCAAGCAACTAAGCTAAACGAATCAGAAATATTTCGATCTAAAATTTTAACTTTTCCTACGACCTGTATGTTAAGTTCATTAAAAGGTCCCTATGATATTTCTACTTATAAATAATGTTCAAATTTCGTAAAGTGATTTAAAAAAAATGGCAAAATTAGGTTAAATGGTCTGATTTTGGGATATTTGTTCAGTATTTTTGAAAACATAAGATTTTATGATTGACTGAAAAATGGGAATTAACATATCATGAATAATCAAAAATTATCACAATTTTGAAAATTTGTTCACTGTGTATGGTATAATATTTAATACCGGTGGTTAGCCATAATATTAAAAACATAAAGTCTCGAAATACTCATCTTTGTAAACATTACCACCAAACTAAAATATATCAGGAAATTTTAATGTGAAATACTAATAAAAGTCAACTACACATGAGAACTATAAAACAATACCTTAATCAATATTCAATAGAAAAAATTAAATACCTAAAATTTACCAAAATTATATTCTTTTACTAAAATATCTTTAAATCATTATCGTGCTTCCATTACAATTTAAAAAGTCAAGTTTAAAGCATCGGAAGCGTAATTAAAACCTAATTACTGTTTTAGAGAGAAAAGGGATGTTGACAGTATTCAAACAAAAATATAATTTTGCTCCAAAACAATAGTTTCCGTAATAGAAATCCTAAAAAACACAATATTTTTCTTTATTTTATATATCCTCAAGTTACGTGAAAACGAACACCAATCTAAGTGCATGATGTCACTTGTTCATCGCTGACCAAGGTTACATTGTTAGGATCACATTATTTTATAGTGATGTTCGGGCAATTTCTTCAAAATTTGCTTAGTACTCTCTTTGAAAACGATCCTAAGAAGTTTTCCCACGATAGAAAGTGGATTTATTATGGCAAATAGGTCGAATTTGCCGAGAACTGATTGTTTTATGGTGGTCAATTGTTTCGCAAAAAAATAGTAGCTTCTGCTTTGCTGAATTTAGAAATGGGAAGAACTCAATGCAAGTTACTTTTATGACTTTATTTCTAACCTCAAAATTCCAATTTTCATCCTTGAAAACTCGAAAATTAATTACCGTGCCGGATCCCTGCGGGCTAGCTGAAGTTACATTATCTATTTATTTTCCTAATGTGGAACGTGAATAAATAACTTTTAAGGTATTTCAACTGTAGTACTGTTACACTGAGATATCTCATAACACTTATAAAACTTAAAATTCATGTTTTGTCAGTTTATCAATCTTTGACAATACGTGAAATCACATCGGTCAAGTGACAAGTATTGGCTTTTCGGAGCGAAATTTGGAACGGAACTTAAATATAAAATGTATTTTATATTTAAATATTCCAAAAAAAATATTTGTTACAGAAAATATGCCCTTTGGAATGTGATTTATTTACATGCATTCTAATACTTGCAGAACAAAAGAATATGCTTTTAAAAGAAAGTTTTTAAAAGCATAAACAGGAAAATACTAACGTTGTTAGAGCTATTTGTGATGTAGATAGTCTGATTTTGGAACATTTGATATGGTATAATATATAACGAAACAGATCTCTTGATTTACATGCCAATATGTTGGTACTTTTTGTGATGAAGGAAAAATATTTTTAAATTATTAAACCGAGACAGTCACAATACATATAGTAGCTCATCAATTCTGTGCAAGCTCGTGAGTTTATAATAGAGGGCGCCACTCAATTTTGTAAGGTTAAAAACTGAGGAAAACTTAGCGAACAGTCACGGGTTGGAAAAATTCAATAAAACACAAAAGTTACTGAATATGGACAAGTTGCTAATCAAGATGTTTTACATCTGTAATTTTATTACTCACACAGTCTCACATGAAAAATGAGTGTAAATTCAATAAAAAGAAAACAGACGCGTGGTGAAAGAAAAAAATCACAATATCCACCAGAGGAGGCGAATTCTATACCGTGTATTTTTGGCATTTTGTAAAAGATTGTAATTTTCTTCTGTTAATATTTTATAGGAATATTAATATTTCTATTCAACTTTGCACTAGGGAACATGTTAGATACCGAAAAGGGTCGCGTCGGCTCTAAATAACAATATTTGGTTGGAATAGTCAGAGCAACTTAAACTACAAGGCTTTTTGAGGACAGATATTGAAGAAGAAGTTAGATAAACTGAGAAAAATATTACAATCGCATTATTTACCTAAAATTTCTTATACGCTTTTTTGAGAGTAAGCTATAAACTGCACGCTAAGTTGGCTAGCTTGTGTCTAAAAACCTTTATATTCTTTTAACTCTAACATCAGAAGAAGTGTTGCTTACCAGAGTAAAAACCATTGAATGTAATAGTTTTAAAGATAATTTGATTTATTTCTAATAAAAAGTTTTTTTTCAAGTCCTATAAAAGTTACTTATTCCAAAAAATATAAAATGGGACCAAACTGAAGAAATCAAACATTTTAACACAGCATAATGAGGACTGCCTGAATACGACTCTGTCCTTATAGAAATACTATCTCGTCAGTCATGTTTCTAGGAAGATTCTAGACTTTTACTCTTGTGTGTTCTACAAGTTGGTAGCGTAACAGATACAAGTTAGTTGTGTTTTAACAATGAATGTGTAGGTAAGTAGTTAATAAAGAATTGAAAACAATTAGTGAAAAGTGGTGTGAGTCAAAAGTGGAATTATCATAGTATTTTCCGAAATTTTTTTGTAAACTAGAAAAAATAACGGAAAAAGAACTTCGCCATTGAATTTCTCATCAAGAAAGAATCTTCCAATTGAGTTTTCGACAAAGTTTTAGAATATCTATTGGGACATTAGAAGAAATAGAGAAAAATTGACTTCATCGTCGAATTTGTCGTCAACAAAGAAGCTTAGAATTGAGTTTTTGACAGAGTCCTAGAACATTCGATTTGTAAGCCAGAGAAGTTACGAAACACTTACATTTTAATCGAATTTGTCATCCAAAAAGTTTGGAACCAAATTTTGGACAAAGTTTTAGAACATTCTATTTGTAAACTAGAAGGGATAGCCGAAAACGGAGTTCATTATCAAATTTAACTTTAGAAAAAAAGTTTATGACCAATTTTTCAACACTATTCTAGAAGTTTATATGATAAATACTAGATAATAAACAAAACATTGGCTGATTTTATGGAACATATAAAAGAAGTCACCAAAAAGAATAGAGCGACGCCTCAGAGAAAAACAAGTAGTAGGAAAACATTGCCAAAAAGAAGAAGAACGTCGGCAAAAACCAGAACAACCTCGTTTAAATAAAAAACATGAAAAAGAAACACATCGTCAAAAAAAAAGAACAAAATCGTCTGGAAGAAAAACAACACGAAGAACGTAGCCGGTGCGCTCTTCCAAAGAGCAAGAAAAAATGTGCTAACGTCGTTTCAAGACCAAGGCAGGGGTTCGCGCTGAATGTACGGTGTTAAGTGAGAACGCTTGTTGCGGGAAGAGTCTTACAGTGCTTAGGAAAAAGTGTGTGCATGGATACGTGTTTTACGGAGAACGGAGCGATTGGAATAAATGGATATACCTGTGGCAGGCAGTTAACTCTGCTTCTGACGGTTAAAGAATCGGTTTGAAATTTGTAAATATCTGTCACATATGTGACATGTAACTTTTTTGTTACAGTCGGTCACACACGTTACCAACAGACCTGGTTGGATGATAGACGTATTCAAGCCCTCTTAAGTGATGCACCGTTCTGTTTTTCTTTTGGAAAACAGTCCCCTAAACTCGAGTAATATGAACCTTCCCAACAGATTCCAGGGAAAAGAGGGCATAAGCGCGGAATGGGAAAAAGAGAAGCGAGCTAAGTTACTTCAATTGCAGCTGCCACATAAATTCGTTTAAGTTTAGGTAAGAGATATGCTAAATGGGACACTAGAGTACGACTAGAACTGAAAGAAATCGTAAACGGGGTAAAATTAAAAATAAAGAAGTAAATAGTATTGAATGAAAAGTATGCCAAGAAGAAAATAATATCGAATTAATTGTGTGACAAGATATAGGAGACGTGCGATAAGAAATGAGAGAAATCCGATGGGGGATATAATCTAAAATGATGAACCTTCAGACAGAAATCAACAAAAAAGGAAACATGGCCCTTCTGACAAAGTAATAACTACCGGACATTAATATCAAATCCCAAACGGTGACGGTGAAATATCTTGGATAATGAACAAACGCCAATTTGAAGGTGCTGCTCGCTCATGAGATGGTACGATTCTTCTATTGATCATCTTTTGGAAGACTCAAAAATCAATATTTGATTGAAATTTATGGATAATATGAAAATAAAAACATAAAGTCAAAGAAGTAAAACTCACAGAACAAAATGTGACAGAGCTAGTTGATCGATCATAATCAATACAAGTGCAGATGAGTGTGATTTGAAATAGGGGCAAAAATTAAAATACGCAAACTGTGGCGGGGAGCATTTTACCAATTAAAGTGGATGACCTAAACATCTGTGAACAATTAAAGCACTGAATCCTTCACCTTTTAAAGCTAGCTCCTCGTCACAGTTTATGTTGGGATCTCCAAGCAATCGCTAATTGAAAACGATCAGCATTAATAATTCCTCTACTCTACAGCAAGCTAATTTTTTCCAAAATTTACTACAGTCAATGCTAACCTTTAACAATTCCATTAAAAAGCAGTTGAAGTTATATTTAAATACTTTTAGTTCAATAAATAATAAGAATCAAATATTAAAAAACCCGAAACAAATCCCTCGTACTTAAAGATTTTTAGAAGTAAGTTTTGGTCCGCAAACGTAATTCTTGACATAAAAATTCAAATATGTCCAAAATGGTGCGACTTAAGTATAGAATATTATGTATAAAGTATGTATAAAATTTTACGTAGAAATCAAAAATGCATTAATATATGGGATGTTCTATTTAATAAAGCAAGTCGACATTTACTTCCGGCTAACCGGAAGTGCCGCCATCTTGAAAATATTTTGACCAGCTGTTCCACATGCACGTTAGTATAATATCAAATTTTCAGATTCTTCCTAATTATAGTTTTCGCACAATCGATCGATAAAATTTCCTGAGAATCACCCTGTATAGTGTTGGCTTTTTGTATCGTGTACCATTTTTAAAATGTCATTTGTATAAAAACCTAATAATTATTTTTTTTCGCAGTACAGTAGTTAGATACTTTAGGACAAAAATTTATTTTTCCTGGAATATAGAAATATCTATCTATCTATCTAACTATCTGAAGGTAAAGATTATATGGCTTTTAAATATTTTCTAGAAGCAAACAAATTTTTTTGGTTTTATCACAATGGACTGGGACACATTAGTTCCTTCTTTATCATTCAAGGCAATCAAGGAGAGAAAAATGAAGGTCTAAAATATTATAGAGTAATAATAACTCTCAGATTAATAATGTTTAGAAGATTTGTGAAAAACTTTGTTCAGTAAAAACTAGCTGTGCTAGATTAAACTGAAATAAAAAATTCACTAACGTCGTCGTTTTAGTTAACTACTCAAAAAAGCAAGATTTACAATGTTATAAAATAATTAAAGCAATTTTTTTCAGATTAATAATTTTATAACATATTTCTTAGAAAATTTCTGCGGTACGTTATACATTATAAGAAAAATTATTTTCACCAAGCCTTGAAACTTTCATTTTAGGACAACTAGTATAATATTAAAACACTTTCATATTTTTTATTTACTCAAGAAAGTGAATATTATAGAATAACAAAATGAATTCTACTAGATTAATAATTTTCAATTCCGTTAGTTGTGAATCACAAATATCTATTTTTGTTGGTAAAATTTCTTAAACTTATTAGGTAAGGTAGTTGTACCAATTATCGACACTTTAAGACATACTTCAAACTAAATCATATGGTAAAAATACTTTTACTTAGGATATCAACTTCAGATTTGTTGTGGAGATATATTAAGTATTACTCTAATATCTGGTTATACTGCCTTGACAAATATTTTTAAAAAATAACTTTATTATAAAAAGACAGATTACCGACAAAAATAGGAGCCAATCACCGACACACTAAAAATTTTATGAATAATTTTAAAAAGTAATATAAAGGACAGAAATAGTGGTTGTATTACTTTAATTAAGTAGAAAAAAAATAATTCAACAAAATGAAAGGGCAAGTAGCGAAAAAGTAAATAGGATCAACAGAACATAGTACATATTTAAAATAAGCAAATATTATACAAAAGCAAGATGTAACTTTTTAACAGTTGCAACTTGAGTGTTCCTCAATGATATAAGTAGTGAACATAACCCGATTCTCTCGATCCCCCCCACTCCTCGACCTTGACCTTGACCTTGCCTCACCCCTCTTTGGCCCCGCCCACATGTCCTTGCCATTGACCTTGAAAGTGCACGTGTGCTTTGGCCTTGGCCTTGTGTTCAAGGTTGTGTGTGTCCTTGACCTTGGTCGAGACGCCCTTGACTTTGTTGAAGGTCATCTTGGGTGTGTGACCTTGAAGTAGTTATTTGTGCATTGTAATAGTGTGGGATGATCTTGACATGATTTTGACCTTGCAAATTTTTCTATAAATTGTGTGAGTCTATTTGCATTCATTTAGTGTGAAATGTCAGATACGGAACTATCTAAAGAAAAAATTATAGAGCAAGTCGGCAGAGTAATTTGTTTATATCAGAGTAATTTAAAAAGTTTGTGTGATTTTGAAGAGAAGGATCTAGCATTTTTTCCTCTTGAATATTTAAAAACTTGCGTTGATACGCTGAGTTTACGGCAAATTTGGGATAAGCTGCCAGCGCCATATCGGTGTGACAAGGAACTACAGTTAAGCTTACCCTGTCACATTCACTATGAACAAATATATCGTCATTATATAGATGGGCCACCACCAGCAATAAAAAAGTGTCGTGAATGTAAAAATGAGTTTTTTAAGTATATGGACCATGCCGAAGTGTGTCTTTTAGCTAGTATAGTTTGTAAGAATTTTCTTAGATATAAAAACAAACAATTATTATTGAACAAATTAAGGAAATTAGGTTTAGGTGATAATGTTAAACGCATAGAAGAATGGCAGAAAAAAATCAATGAATAAAGTACATAAAATGTAGTTATTTGTTTCATTATATTTTGTCCTTGAAGTTATCCTTATACCAATTTAAATGTGTGACGTCATTTGACCTTGAATACTCCTCCCACTATTTCTATCGTTAAGCTACCCCCACCATTGTTACAATTCGACCTTGAAACCACGCTATAAAGGTTCGTGGGAAAAGAAGTGACTTCAAACAGTCGCAGATATCAGTGGCATAAACATCAAATATTGTGTTCGTGTAGTGTTCTGAAAGTGCTTTTATATTCACGGTAATTTTTGGATTTATATACCATTTTTTTCAATAATAAGTATTGCAAAAGAAACTCTAGATGAAATTAATGAAATGTTTAGCAAAGATTTCGAGGTTTTAGAGAGAAAAAAGGTTACCGAAATGATTGTAGGCAAAGTGTATAAAATTGTAAAGATGGTTTCAATGAATACACGATTTGGTAAAACTCTTTTAGTAGCTTTACACGATGACGGTGATAATAGCACATTTGAGACTTTTTTACCAAAACGTGTGGCCGAAACACTATCTGACGATATTGTAGATATTATGAGTAAAACTAAAGATAAATACACTCTAACTTATTTGGGGCAGGGCACTAGAGTTTTTGGAAACAATACTCGAACATTATTACGTTTTGGCTCATTGGAGTAAATTGTATATAAATTGTTTGAAAAAAAAAGGATGTAATGAAATTTAAAATATAGTTGCACATGTCAGAATACTTACGCGTGTTCATTATTTCTGTTAAAGATGTCTGCTGATGCGACGACGACGACGACGACCGCCAACGAATGTGTAGATAGATACATATTTTGGTTGGGGAGAGAATTAAGAAATAGGGCTCACGATATGTTAGATAGCGTAAATGATTGGTCGCATATTGATGTAACCAAATATCAATATAAGAACGAGATCAGGGATACAATCAATTTTATGGCTGGGGCATACTTGTGCGACAAATTTTTATATGGTTCCATAGACATGGATACATTTTGTGCTGAAATGGTTGAAGAAGAATTAAAAGAATACCTCGTCAATATTCCACATTTACCAGGTGAGCTTGCTGCAAAATATGAATTGGTTTCTGCAACAGCAACAGCCCAAGACGTTGACGATCGAAATAGTGTCGGATGGGATAGAATTTTGAGCAACGAAAACGAAGACATGGAAAATTAATTTTTTATAATTTTTGTATTTGTGCAATTAAATAACTGTAAATAAATATCTATTACAATCACAGTTTTATTTTATTTCTTTTATAAACATACCAACCCAGTAGATCATAGGCAGTGTTTCTTTTTCTCAGCTGAAATATTTAATATAAGTAGGGCAAATAAAAATAAAATAGTTTAGTAAAGATTGAAAATGAGTCGAGGAAACAACACAATTGATAAATTTGGTCGTCAGAAATATAATGAAAAATATCATATATTATCTGGGCCACAAGGGATTGGTTTTAAACTTACAGCGGATGGGCAGTATGATATGGATGGAAAAAACATAACCAACTTAGGCGAACCTAAAGATGATCACGATGCTGTGACAAAACACTTTGTTAATAGAAAGTTTTACAATTTTGCAGTTGTAATATGTGACATATTTAACAAGGATGTCCTCCCCATGATATACAAAAATAATAGTGAGCTTAAAACAAAAATTGAAGTTATGCAGAAAATACTCTATCATCAGCCTTTAAATGACTCATTAAGCGCACTGTCGTACGACTCGACTTCAAAAAAAATCTAAAAAAAGCAGTTTAAAGAATAGGAGAACGCACTCCGAGTGGCTTAGCCTTGAAGATAAAGTCGTAGTCGTCGGTGAATTGGACCTTCCCTCCAAGAATATTGAAATGTTATTTATGTGTATGATGTTTTATTGTCATTGTTTTTAATAATGAAGATTGAAATAAAAAACTTTATTTTACAATATATTGTTTATTTATTTTACATTTTAAATAAAAAATATAGTCATACAATATGTTATTTAAACAATATTAGCTTTATCTATCCAAGAGTTGAAGTGGTTGGGAAATCCTAGCCATTTGACAAATAATTGTTCGATGTGATTTTTCTTGCGTTGTCTAGGGACCTTTTTTACTAGATAAACGTCAGGACTGCTTGTTTTTTGTAGTTCTGATTCGTAAAAACACCCTCTTATAGGCTGACCTTCTAACGATTCCAACAAGTAAGTAGGTGGATTTGTAACGTTAACTTTTACAACTTTAAACAATTCGGTTGACCAAGAGGGCGTATATCCTTTCTCGAATAAGCTTTTGTACTTGCTAATACGCACAATGTCATCCATGGAAAACTTAAATTTTTTAGGTACAATTTTTAAATAAACATATGCTTTAATATGTGTTTTTTCTTGCACGTCTGCAGGCTTCATTCCAATGGTGCGATGTTTCGAATGGTTATACGTTTTTGTTACTGCCGATAATATATGTATCCATTTGTAAGATCCTCTTGTCGAGAATTGTTTATATAAATTATTTTTTAAAGTCCTTATGACTCGCTCAACAATTGCAGCTTTCTTTGTGCTGTAAGTGGAATAATGATTTATATTATATTTTTTCATCAGGGCTTGAAAGTTTGTATTATAGAACTCCTTTCCTTGATCACTTTGCAGATTTGTTGGTGTATATGATGCCTCTTCAATGATGCTTTTCATCGCATTAGTAACTTCTATACCAGTCTTGTTTTTTATGGCTTTGGTATAGACAAATTTCGAGTAACAATTTATACAGACCAAAATATAACGATAACCATCGTTTTCATCAGCATACTGTTGCATTTCAGCCAAATCAATTTGCCACAAATCTCTGTATCCTTTTATTATCGTGCGCCGTCTTACAAAATTTTTTCTAGCCGTTCTATGTAGTTCATTAACAATCTTGATTTTTTCTAGACTGGGCTCCATATTATTAGTAATACTAAAGGTTTCAGATCGAAGGAAGAACTGAATAATATCATTAAATATTGAGCTTAATATATTATATCTTCTTCTCGTAATTCCTCTATGATTGACATAATTTCATTTTCGTGTCCAGTGTGACCGGCCATTTTGGAACTCCACAACAAACGTAAACGATCCACCAACTCTTTAGCTTTGTTCCAGTAGACATATTGAAATTTTTTCGAAGATAATTTCTTTTTTGTGGGTAACTGTAGTTTTTCAGAGAGATTTTTTCTTGTAATAGTACCACCTAATTTTGTGCCCATTATCAGAGGTTTAATAATTCGTAATTATTTGTTCCATCTGGTCTCCCGTAAACCATCACTTTTTTTAAAATTGTTGTAGACAGCACTCGTTGATTCCAAAATTTCCTTGTACGTTGAAAGTACATTATCACTTAATTGTTGTTTTTCCTTGCCTACACTTGGGGGTGTAAGAAATAACAAATCATAAAGTGCCGGTGATCCACCATATTCTGCAATATTTTTCCCTTTTTTGTATAAGACAATATTTCCATTTCGAAAACGCACCTCTAAATTACCAATAAAATTTTTGTTATAATCTGTTTTTGAACCAAAACGTACACCATATACAGTATCGTATAGAGATGGTTTCGAACGTAATCCTTTCAGGTGTGCGTTTAAAGTATCGGAAGTTGTGGTGTCAGCGGATGCGAGAGATGTATTAGTTGATGTCGAGGGTGTATCAAACACCGATTGGCTAATATCTTCTTTTGAAATGCGATGCTGCTGCTGCTGCTGAATAGGTGTGGAGGTTTGAAAGGAATGTGTAGGTTGGGGAAAACCTGATATTTGAGTCGACTGAACTGATGTACTGAGACTATGTGGCTTTGTAGCTGGATAATGTTGTTGCTGTTGTTGTTGTTGTTGTTGTTGTTGATGTTGTTGTTGCTGCTGCTGCTGACGTTGCTTAACCACATCAGATATAGTTGTCAACGGCTTAGAAATGGGTTCGTAAAACTTTTCCAATTCCACAACATTAAACTCTTTAGCCGCTTTAATTTGTTTAAATTTTTTTCTGACGGCATTGGTAGCTTCCACTAGTTTACGTTTTAAGTCGATCGCGTTATTCATGATGTTAACAAAGGACGTTTCAACAATCAAATGAGCGTTTTCTCTTATTATTACAGTAATATATAGCTATCAAATCCTTTGCGGTATCTTCCCGATTACACATCACTGTCTTTATCAATTACTAAAAATCCATACTTATTATCCCAACATTTTGAGCACATTTCTTGAAATTGAGTAAAAGTTAGATCCGGTGAAACGTGGTTGGAAAATATGTGTTTCATATTCAACTCATCTTGTTTAAACATAATAATAAAATTGGCGTTGTCTCGCACAAGCTGTTTAGGCACTCGCGAATATGTTTGCGCTAGGTAAAAGGAGTCGATATTTTTATGACGTCCCATGCTAAAGTACGATCTTATAACATCTTGTTTTTCACATATAACATCATCAAAGATAAATATAGAGTTTGGTTTTGCATCGGACGGTTCCACAATATTACTGGAATCACTAAAGGCATAGTAGCCTAAACCTTTGATGGGCGCTAAAATTTTCCTTAAATACTCATATTTCGGTTGATACAGAGATTTCGAGTAAATATAGACATTTTCGAAACGTAGCCCAAGGGGGTGTGTAAGCAGCGAAATCATGACATTAGTTTTTCCACAATTGGATGGACCAATTAACAGGCCGCGAATAGAGGAAGGAAGTAGAGGACCGTGTCTCTTCATTATCTTCTTTTCAAATCCAAGTCCGACTTTTTCATCGAGATTGTCAATAGGAAGTTTTTGTTTAAGATCGATAACGCGCATCTTAGGAAAATTTGATATTTTATAGGCAATTTTTCACAAAAACTGTCATTCAGATGCCGAGCGTCAAACGAAGTGGACGGTCTCACGTTTCCAACAAAACTGGATACAGTATTGTGAATTCGTTAATAAATAAATTACCATTCGAGGTACACAATCCTGGTTATCAATATTGCGGACCCGGAACAAAAGTAATAAAACGTGTAACAAGAGGTGATCCAGGCTTTAATCCTTTGGATGCCGCATGCAAAAAACACGATTTAGCCTATTTACATAATAAAGACAACATAAGTGCGAGACATCGAGCGGATTACGAGCTCGAACAAAGTGCTTGGAATAGAGTAAAATCGAAAGATTCCAGTTTAGGTGAAAAAACAGCAGCTTGGTTAGTTACAAACATTATGAAAGGAAAACAACGTTTTGGTATGGGTGTACCATCATCATTATCAACAAAAAAAACATCTAGTAAAGGCACGCGTCATACAAAAAGGAAAGGTGTTAATAAAAATCGACATGTTCGGAAAGCCAGTTTCGGAACAGCTATTCGACAAGCAGTTCGAAGGGAATTATTAAAAGCCGGAAGTAAAAATGTGTTGGAAAAAAATGTCATGAATGCATCAAAAATAGCTCTGTCGGCAGCACGTAGATCGGTAAAAGCGGCAGGTGGCAAAAGGAAGGTTCGTACACCGAGAATAATACCGATTCCTAAAACTGGTGGAATATTACCATTAATACCAATTTTTGCCGGGTTATCAGCTTTGGGTTCATTAGCCGGTGGGGCAGCGGGAATTGTGCGCGCCATAAAAGCAGTAAAAAAAAGCAGCGAAGATAAAACCGGTGCCGGCCTGTATTTAAAATCGAAAGGAAATGGTTTGTTTCTAAAGCCATATCGTAAAGGTATGGGATTATTTTTAAATCGTAGATCAAAAAACTAATTGAATCCCTACCTCGAAGACCACTATCTAACATCGATATAGAAAAATATGCCAAAAAGAAAAGAATAGGACACTTTCGAGGCGTTTATATGAGGGATTTATTACCTAGACAAGGTCCTCGACGTTACGAAGCAGCAATAGTGAATTTGGATAGTACGCGTGGTGCAAGGACTCATTGGGTAGCTTATAGAAAAAATAATTCTAAAGTAACATATTATGACAGCTTCGGTGATTTACCCCCACCGATCGAATTGGTACGATATCTACAAACGGGATCGGAACCATCAAAAATTATTTACTATACATACGATCGTCAGCAGGATTTTGGAACAGTCTGGTGTGGACATTTGTGCTTAAAGTTTCTTGTCGAATCATCAGCGTAAAAGATGTCATCATCATCATCGTCACCATTAACACCGCAAATGGATCGCAATCACTGAAAGCATTTCATCTAGCCGGTGGATTAAGGAAAATGACCGTGAAACAGTTAGAAAACATGCCCAAGGAAGTAATGATTGCATTAGCCCCAAATGAAATTCCATTCGTTTGGGAAAAGTTGCCCGAGCACCTTAAAAGCGATATCGATATATTAAAATATCAGTGCGGTTGCAAACATTATTTCAGAAGCAGCAGCAATTTAAACGAGGTTATGACTGATGAGGATCTTACGGCTAGAAAAATATTTTGTTGTTATTGCAAAATCAGCGATGTGCGCATAAAAGCAGAAAATAGCATAAAAACATCACTATCTAATGCAGTGAGAAAAGGTGTGAAGATGAATCTTTTTAAATGTTGCCGCTAAGAATAAAACCGAGATGTGTGATGTTTTAATGGTTAGTCATGTCTTATACGTTCACACTAACAGGACACTCGAGCGTCTTAAGCGCCGATTTTTATCCACCAGTCGAATTAAATAGAGAAAACAAATATGGTCTGGCATTGCTGGGATTTTACACATACAATTCAATTTTTAATGTGGACGAAAGCAACAATAAGTTTGCCTACATGAAGGTGGGTTACACCACCGAGTAGATACAATTGCAGATTCCACCTGGGGCCTATGAAATAGATGAGATAGGTAAAGCTATGTTGGAGGCTTTGAGGATTTCAACTGAAGAAAAGAACGATGGAATCTTTTACTTGGTCGCTAATAATAATACGCTGAAATGTGAACTGAAATCCCAATATACTATAGATTTCCGGGGAGATCGGTAAAATGTTAGGATTTAATCATACAGTGTTAAAAAGAGACAAAAAGCACGAATCAACCGAGATGGTGGAAATAATGAAAGTACGCATCATACGCGTAGATTGTAATATAATTTCCGGAGCATATATGAATTCGGTGGAAGGTCATACCTTGTTCGAATTCGATATCGACGTGGAGCCAGGTTACAAAATCAGTAAAGAACCACAAAATAATATTTATATGCCGTTAATGCCGGCAGGACGTCAGTTTATCGACAACATTACTCTTCGCATCTTGGACGATAGCGGTGATCTAATCAATTTTCAAGGCGAGAAAATAATCGTGAAATTGGAACTGAAGAAACTTTCATAGAAATGGGTTTTTGCTTCAATCGTCAATTGTGTGTGCTGTCGACTAAGATGGGGGAACCGCCGAAACATAATAAAAGTAAAAGAAGAGTTAACGTCAAGGTTAGTCGTCGTCCAGACGTTAGATCACAAACATCTCAACAGTTATCTGCCGAAGACTATAAATTTTTAAAATCAATCGGTCTTAAAGTGCGAAAATGATTTCCACCACCAGCGATAAAATAGAGGTTTTCTCCGAACCCATCTTGGACAATTCCATTATTAGTCTAGAAGAGCATACGTATAAACCATACGGATCTCCATCATTCAACAATTCAGATGAAGTCCCTATCCCCATTAATTTTCAAGATATTATACTGGATATCGCCGAAAGTTACATATATATCGAAAGAAAATTTAAACCCATAGACGCAACGAAAAGATGTTTTTTATCAAATAATGCCCTCGCATTTTTGTTCGATGAAATTCGCTACGAGATGGGAGGTGAGCAGGTCGCCGTGGTTCGTAAACCTGGAGTTACGACGACATTAAAAACAATGGTTTCATTCGGAAGTTTGCAACAAAGATCTCTCATGACGTGCGGATGGGGTCTCGACGAAGCAAACCAAGATATCGTAGACACGGCAAGTAACGTATTCTCCGGGAAATTACCCTTAAAATATCTTATGGGATTCGCCGAAGATTACGCAAAAGGTGTTTTCAACGTAAAACAAGAGCTTATTATGATTATAGCTCGCACTTTTACCAATTGTTACGTCGGCGAAGTAGAGGCAGAAATTAGTATCGACAAAATCGAATGGAAAATTCGTCACATCATTCCAGACGACAAGTAAAAATTGAAAATACTGTCTCGCATTAATAAAGGAGGAAACAATGCCAGTATTCAAATGGCATATCGTAAATGGGATCTGTACGAATTACCAGCTTTAAGGCAAACATCTTCCGACGTGTGGGCCTTGAGAACGAGTACAAGTCTGGAAAGACCGCGCTATATAATCGTCGTGTTTCAACCGTTTATCCATACGAAAGATGGAATTTAGATTTCGCCAAGAAACTGTACGCAGCAGCCTATTACAATTACGAAAACTTCCAAAGCAGCTACTACGGGCGCGAAATAAACGATCCGATGATAACGTTCGCGGAATATATGAAAAACCCCGTTTTTATTATCAATTGCAGTCATCAACCAGAGGCGATTAACTCATCGACAGTGGATGTAAAATTGGAGTTCCAAACGAGAAAGAATAAATTCCCCAAAGACACTAAAGTGTACGCATTAGTTATTCACGACTCATTTTTTAGTTATAATGTATTAAACGGTTCGGTGACCAATAAATCTATATTTTAATGTATCTATTATATGTAACACAAAATAATGTTCTTGAATCAATAAATTTGTAATGAGTGAAGTAGTAGTTTTATATTTATTTGAAACCCAACCAAAAAAAAAAGCTGGCGGAAAAGCCCGCTCTTTAAGAAAAGAGTACGGGAATTTAGAAAATGGTGGTTTATTAAGTGGAAAAAAGAGCTTAAATAACACAAGAAAAAATTTTTAAGGCAAAATATGAAAACAACGATTTAGAAAATTTGTAGGAAAGTAACGGTTAGGAATAGGGAAAAAAGTTACAAGAAAAAATTATAGAGGAAATCGAGTGCTATAAGCAAGCATTTTTCTCGATAGTAAAAACGTAAAAAAAAATTTTTTTTCAAAAAAAATTGAAAAATGGTGAATGCGCGCCAAAGTTGAAGTTTTGGAGCAATATGATATTAGGAAATTAGAAAGAGAATTTTTTTCTACATATGGTAGTACTTTTCAAAATTCGGAAAGATGAAATTTTAAGAAAATGGTTATAGTAAGTTAGTAATTTGGATTTTTTAAAGCGCTGTAGCTCGGGAACCGTTCAAGATAGAAAAAAAATAAAAGCACTTCGATAGCCCAAAATTTTGAGGAGAATGCGATGGTGTAAAAAAAATTATATATATTTTTTTTTTTGAAAATGCTGAATACACGCTAAAGTTGAAGATTTAGAGAAAAACGGTATTGGGAAATTAAAGAGAGAATTTTTTTCTACATACTGTAGTATTTTTGAAAATTCGAAAAAATGAAATTTGAAAAAAAGGGTTATAGAAAGTTAGTAATTTGAATTCTTTAAAGCGCTGTAGCTCGGGAACCATCTTAAAAATGACAAAAAATTTAGACGAAAAAATTGAAATTCTTGAGTTAGGAGGCTAGGGCCGCCGAACGGGAGTATGTGGAAGTTGTAGGGGAGGGTTTTATTTTTTTCTTTCGATTTTTGATGGTTTCAGAGCGATTGCGCGGCTCCTTCACCATTTTTTCGCAATTTTTGAGGTATCGATTTTTTTATTTGCCGTGACAGAAGTTCGGAAATTTTTTTTTTGGATTCTAGAGAAAATTTCCCACAATATATGTATTTTTCCAATTTTTTATCGTCAACCGTTACGACGCCAGAGCCCATCCAAAATGCGATGAAAAAATTTTTTTTATATTAGCGAATCGGGAAAAATAGTGTGATATACTTCAGCTCTTCCTTATTACGATTCCGTCAAAACATTTTCAAAATTTTCCTTACCTTGCCTGAAAATAATTAAAATATATGCATAATTTGCATTTTTTGTAAATATGTAGCAAAGTAATGGTTAGAAATATCAAAAAAATTTATTTGAAAAAAATGTAGAGAAAGTCTAGTACTATATGCTAGAAAAGTGGAGGGGGGTAGTTTGTGTCCATAACAGAGATACGGTGAGTTATAAAATCATATTATTCTCAAACTTATATAATGCATATATGCACTCCACCTTACCCCCTCCAACTTTTTGAATGTATATAGAGGCCGGTATTAGAATTATTTCATCATTACACATTCGATCGGCAAGATGGAAGATATACCAAAAAGGATCATTGGCATTGTCAGGCCATTCGTGCCCGGCAAAATATGCAAGTGTGAGGAGTGCGGGGGTACCGCACCAGGAGCGGCACCTTCGGCACCGCCTGCAACGCCGACACCACCAGCGACGACGACGGTGCCGCCAATGAGAAGACCAAGGGCTGCACCTAGGTCGGTGTTAATATCGTTGGGTATTACTCCACGGTAGGCACCCCACCCTCCCCCCAGGCCCTTTTAGGGCCACAAAAACGGTCCTTTTCAGGACCACATTATATTTTGATCGTAGTTTAGTAATCGTCACTTATGGGGCGAGATATTCGTTTAACGACGATTTGTCTCGTAGCTTAAGTGCCAAGTTATATGCTTGAGAACCTATGAAAATGTTAACAGTTCAAACAAGGTTTCTATTATTTTTTTTTGTAATGTATTCTTCACAAAATATTAAGAATAAGTCTTATTGTCTAAACAAATCTAATTCCTTATTTAAAGTTTTTGAAAAAATCAATAATTCTATAAGCTCTCACCAATACATAACATTTAGAATCCATTGGTGGGGTGGGGGTAGTTCTATATGTATGAGACTGGGCCAGTTACACAGTCATATATTCATCAACCCTCATACGATGAACATGGAGGAAGAAAGACCCGCCAGCCGAGGCTCATCCATCTTTAGTGATGACACCGTAGCCGACAACGTTGGAGACCTGCAAGTCTTCGACGACGACGACGAGGTGGATTTTGAAATTGACGTCCTACGTTGGGACGACTTGGATGAGCCGATTCCGCTAGTATATGACCATGATCCGGGTCTAGTGGAATTAGACGATGCGGGCGATTGGGTCTTACAAAGACTCGAAACTCCGTCGCCGCAGCCAGAGCCGGACTCGACGGAAGATGCGGTGCTGGAAATTCCAGCATCACCAACACCCGACGACCCACAAGGCCCCTGCGATTCGTCAAGCTGGTGGTCGACCAGCGAGGATGGGGCACCATAAGCCCCACACTCTCCCTGGCCCTTTTTAAGGGCACACAACAACGGTCCTTTTCAGGACCACAAAATACTTTGATCGTAGTTTTAGTACATATTAGTACTTTGTTACTAATATTGTATGTATAGAATATACAATATTAGATACAAAGTATTAAAACTTTAACTGCTGGTGGAACCCAGCTAAATCGTTCGTTCGTATTTGAGACCACAAACAACTTTTGGTCTCAATACGTAATACGACATTTGTTTTCACCCCCCACCATTAATTTGTCTCTATATATACGACCACCAATACTTATTACAATCATTTTAGTTCAACATGTCTGCGACTCAACAACAACAACAACAACAACAATCCATCCAATGCCCTGTGGTAGATTCTACCACAGAGAATTGTTTGGAGTGGGAGTCGAACGATCCTAGATGGGATGAACTTTGGCGGTTCATCATCCAATATACAGAGGACAGCACCACCACCCCCGCTGATGATGACGGGCCGTGCGACTCCACAACACAATAAAAGAGTCGCATGTTTTACAACCAAACGGTCCTTTTCAGGACCACAAAATAATTTGATCGTAGTTTTAGTTGGTTATAATACTTTGTAACCAATATTTTATGTTTTTTTCATAAAAACATACAATATTGAGATACAAAGTATTAGAAGTTCTGGCGACAGAACCTTAACTTCATAAACCGAACCATGTTTTAGCATACTTGTAAATATTATCAGAAAATATTTACAACTATTGCTATTGCGTAGTTTTAGAGGATTATTCACTCTTTTTTTTTTATTACCTAATATTATGTGGGACAGGGCCTATATGAAATAACACACAAAAATAAATTTTCAAGTCATTTTTATTCTCATTATAAAATATAAAAATTTGATCAAACACTTTTTTTTATTAACTAATATATATATATATATATATATATATATATATATATATATATATATATATATATATATATATTTACAAACTTAATACTATAAATTAAAAGCTAATATCTACAACTACCTAACACCTACTACATAATTTATTAAAGTCCTCTAATTGTCTTTTTAACCGCACAGATTTCACCTTTTTTATCTCTAATTGTCTTTCAAGTTCTAAAATGTCACTGTCACACTCGTTCACTTCTTTCACTAAGCGTTTTTTCATTTCGTAAATGTCTGTCAATTTGGTCTTCTGAGAGTTGGTGAAGTCTTCGACCCACTCCGGTTGTGATGGCTCCGAATATATTAACGAGGAAGAAGCGGTTTTATTTGGTGAAGACGATGACGATGACGACGACGACGACGAAGCAGCGGAAACTTCATCGCCTTCAAAACACCGCTTAAACCGCTTCTTCATGGGTTTCCGGCACCCCAATATCGGCGACAGTGGTGCTGGCGAAGACTTCACCTCCGACACTATTTCATTCTCTACGCTGGCCGGTGTTGGTGGCGTTGGTGGTGTTGGTCCATCGGGGCCTTCTATGACTTCCACTTCTACCGACAATGGCTCTTTTGGTGCTGTTTTTAGGAAGTCGGGTAATGGAACACCTTTAATCGCCGAATAAAATATTTTTTTATCGGCGATTTCCGACTTCCGCATAGTCAAGAGCTTTTTCAATTTCGAAGCTTTCGGAGAAGATCCCTAGGCCGCGATGCTTTTCGCACAACCACATCACTAATCATATTTATCTTTGGCTCCTTCTCCTCCGTCCAGCATTCCAGGAATTGCGCTGCCGACTGAACTAACTCTTCGTCGCGACCATCGTTGAGGGCTCGGTCTTCGGCATCTTCATGCTCCACGCCATTCCAGTTCTCGAATACCCCCGGACTTAACACTTCCAAACCACTCATGTTATCCAGCATGCCTTGCTGTGAACCGCAGCTCACGTCAAGAGCATCTAAAAGAGACCGTACACTCGACATTTTCGATATTCAAACTCACACAATTAACTTTTTCTTAGCACTGTACTGTTTGCTGTTCTGACGAACTGTGAAGAGCTCGAGCCAGCAAGTCTGCTTTTATGCTCATTTCCTCCACTACACCACTTTTATTCCTTTTGTTCGATGCATTAAGTATAATATTTAAACTTGTCAGATGCAAGGCCAAGGCCAAGGCCGACGTAACCGGCAATACCAGGGTCGTTTTCAAGGTTGTAATTTTCATGGATTTTTTTTTTGTCCCTGTCAAGGTTATTTTAAAGAAGCATATAAATATAGTACTAAACTTGTTAGATGCGAGGCCAAGGCCAAGGTCAAAGTACCCGTCAATGTCAGGGTCGTTTTCGAGGTTGTAATTTTCAAGGATTTTTTTTGGTCCTGTCAAGGTTATTTTAAAAAGTAATACATAATTAGAGTACCGCGATTGAAAAGTACAACATATTCAAACATCATGTTGCCAACCGATGAACAAACTAGTGAAGCAGCCAAAACGTACAGTCATATACCAAAAGCTTTTTATTTAACTTGTCATCATTGTAAAAGACTAGGTATCTGCTGGCGAAATGATCTTACGTACGACTTCAATTACTTTGACCTTTTCAGGGTTAAATTTGTACAATGCGGCTTTTGTGGACTAGTTTACTACCAGTTCAAGGACATTAATGAACGTGCCATCCAGAGAAGAAATTGGGTCATAGAAGAAACTTACCTGTACAGAAGAAATTAACATGTATTTTATTTCTTAATTTTTAATTTTTTTGTTTGTTATTTTTTTTATTTTTTTTTAATAATAAAAAGTAAACTCAATCTTTTGTTATATTTTAATTTTTTTTTTTTCAATAAAACAATAGTAAAATGAATCTGTACGTGTATTTATTAAACATCACCTAAAATACGTTTTGCAATCCATATTTTTCTGCAGAGTCCGTTTATTAATGAAATAGAACCATATATTAGGGTGAAATCTAATGGTTTCAAATCAGTCTCACATAACAATGTCAGAAGTAAACACTATTGATAAGTTCGGTCGCAAAAGACAATTTAAGGATTTTAACTTTATGCGAGGTCCTTCAGGAATAGGTTTTAAACTTACACCTAATGAAGATTACGACATGGGAAGCAAAAGATTGTGTTAGCAGAACCTCTTGAAGGAGACGATGCGACCACACGAAATTATGTTGATAATAACCTTGCTCAGTGTGTGCAAGATACGCAGAAAGCTTTACATGACTCAACAATTGTTATTAAAGATATATTCAGAAACCAACTTGAAGGTTACGTACGCAAGAAATTAATTGAAACCGGTCAAGAACTTAGAGGATACATTGAT
Organism: Diaprepes abbreviatus; assembly: GCA_034092305.1. Classification (NCBI taxonomy): domain Eukaryota; kingdom Metazoa; phylum Arthropoda; class Insecta; order Coleoptera; family Curculionidae; genus Diaprepes; species Diaprepes abbreviatus. The sequence continues at coordinate 15,746,078 of JASJET010000141.1, read as the reverse complement.
GATACTGTTATTGCAATATATGAACTTAGGCAAGACGAACTGCGTGATGAACTTAACTCTAGAATGTTGAAAATTGAAAAGACTATGGAGGATCTTGTCAGCAAACCTGTTTCACATTAAACACTTACTCGTAGACCTGTGCGTTTAATTTACTATTAGACAAATTTTTCAACAATAACTTTTACAGTTTGTTATTTGTCGACACTTCATTATATTTATAATTTTAAAATAAAGGTTCAATAAAAAAGCAATCAAGTAATGAATACATGTTTTTTATTTAAAAAAAAAAAAAAAAAAAAAATTACAATACTATCGTTACATATTAATGTTGTATGTTTAATAGAAATAATAAAAACAATACAAATAATGAAATATGGATTTTCCAGATTACGTGCTGTCCTGACTTAGAAATGATTCCAACACGGTGACTAAATTTGCTAAGTTTTCTTCCGGGTCTGTTTTGTAAAAATCTATGTCTGCATGCCCCCAAGGTAGAGTTTTGGTTGAACTGGGAATTACATAACGTTTATCATCGCTATGTGACAATGCTACTTTATTTATTATGTTGGTATAAATGTTATGTAATTCACTTCTAAATGTCTTCATCTTTCTTAATATCAAACCACCCCGTTCAACAATTCTTTGGTAGTCTTCCTGATGAAGGTCTTTCTCGATAACACATTTTTTGATACCTTTGGCTTTTTTAAATTCATTATTAATGGACTTTACATAATAAGCCTTCGCGCCGGTACCATAAAAACTTATTATCGGATCACCAGGAAACTCATCTTTCATTCTACCAACTACAGAATTACTTTTAATTATGTTGAAATTATTAATTTCGGGGTAATTTGATGTATCGAATTTTTCGGGGTTTTCTGATATAGTTTGATAAAAGTTTTCCGTATACACTTTTAATATAAGCGAGTCAGTATCGGTGTAAAGTAACGAAGCATCATCACCAAACTTGGATTTAATAAAATTATAATAAAAATCGTATATTACAGTCTTTGATATATCTGATATGGAAAAACCGATATAAATTGGTTTATTGTACAATATTTTAACTTTATTCATATGTATAGCAACAAAGTTCTCGGTAAATATCGAGCTACTATTGAAATTGGGGCGGGATATTAGTGCTCTAGCTCCATTTCTGCCTACACTGTTCTCCCAATGTGTTACTAATTTTATATCCTTTCGATTTTCCACATTTTCCATAGTTTTACCAAATATCGCGTTATTTTTTAATTTAAAAGTGTCCTTCGCAAATTTTGTGGTGGCCTTGTTACGTAAATTGGTATTAAAATCAATATACGATTTTAGCCATTTTGATTGCTTAAACTGTAATACTCGATGGGTTTGCATTACCACTAAGCCGTTGGCGATGGCTTGTTTTAAAGTTCTATAGTGTACAATGTATTTTTTTTTTATCTTGTAAATTAGGAATTAATTTCGGTAATTTAGCGTTTTCTGTTGGCGGTATGATATTTTCTACTAGAAATGGAAGATCAGAATGTGCATCATGCAACTCAGTCGGATAATGCACATCCACTTCCAAAACGTAGCCATGTAAACTATCATCACCAACAGCCATAATATTTAAATCCAGAATTTCGCGCTCGCTTAACCATCGAAAACCACCATATGGTAATGCTTGTGACATACTATGACCATATAGATTTGTAGCATCAAGGTATGTTATAAATGAAGAAGGTTTTGTTGGGTCATAGTCTGGTAAAAAAATATTATTAGCGATGTGCTTCCTTTCTGTACACTGGCTTATGCCGCCGCGTATACCTTTCTTAAAAAAATGTATCATGTCTATATCAGTTAAGAGCTCTAACTCTACCTTAGTCATACGTAGCATACAATCAAATGATAAGCTTGGAAGGGTATAGTAATGTGCCGGATCAAGTTTATCGAATTTTAAACAATTATTCCGAAATTGCTCAAAAACATCACACAATAGCAACACATCTGATTTTAAATACACGTCCGAATAGTCCCCCAAAGTTTTACACCCAAACAAGCGCCATACTTCTTTTGCTCTTCTATAGCTTTCATCGCTAATATGTTCTTCCCGTAAATTATCATAAAATTCATCTTTACTTGGAAGACATGTATTTTCCATTTTTTCTATAGAGTCAATAAAGCTATAGGGAAAAACACCCTTTTGACGCATCAAATTAAATTGGTTGATATTTGAAAAATGTTTCCGCGTTTCAATAAAATCGTCGTCGTTTAAACCGCTGCCTAAATTTTACAAAGACGTTGACAGAAATTTAAAACTATCAATAAATCGCAACTTTAAATATTTCCTCTTGACTTTTCCACATTTACTATCAAAATAATCGTGCACATAAATGCTTTTGGTAAATGATATGTACTTTTCCTTACTTTGAGCCAAAACACCAATTGTATCCCCATATTTACATAACTCTTTTATAAATAAATGGCTGTCGTAGCCGCTTAAGTTATGAAATATGATAGGGATAAAAGAGGGTAATTTATAATTTAAATTACAAACGGAATGTGCAGCACCAAATCTTTTTGCACCAGTTATGTGACAGTGGTCTCGTACTTTAATCTCACCCTCTTCAAAAGGGCCTTCACATATACCACATATTTTAGCATCATTAAACTCCCTTTTTTCCTCAGGCGTTAACGGTTTCATAGGCTTAATGTCTTTTAAATATGTGTTGTATATAGCCCTTAAATCACACTCGATACGATCCACAAAGACTTGAGCTGCATTATTCCCCCGAAATAGCTCAAATTTCGAAAGTGAGTCGTCAAAAGAGCATTTAATTAAATAAGCAAAAGAATATGGTTCATGTTTAAAACTTTTTACAGTGTAAGAATTTTGTGGGTTTGGTTGTACCGTTTCAACGGGTTTTAAAACAGATTCGAAATCTGCATAAACCACGAATGGAACGCGCATTTGCTTTTCTATACCCTCGAATTTTAAAATATTTTCCGGCACACTCTTTCCAAATTTATCGATTTTTAAATCCACTGAGGGTGTTTGCGTGAAAATGTGGTTACAATCGTAGCTTTGATGTAAAGTTAAAGCTGACGGTGTACTAAAATAAATGAGGCAACCATCACAGAAATATATTTTATGTTGTTGACAACTAATTTGACTTGAAACTAAACGTGATAAATCCCGAATCCAACAATAATGACCCTTTGAACAAGTCGTATCACAAAAATGTTCACCGCCATCTTTACTACTACAGTCTTTTGTAATTAACAATAAATTTACATGCCTATCCAACTTTTTTGACGCATACCTCAATGGACCAATAACTTCATGTATTACTTCATTATTTTCATATTTAGATTCCAGACCGTATACGTTAATTGATATGTTGTTCATTTCCTCAAATTTTTTAATGTCACGTAATTTTACTGGAAAATCCATACCTGTTACATTTAGCACTCTAGAAAAATGGGGGTAGGATGTCTTCTGTGAAGGCTCTGCTGTTGGAGGAAACAATGCTGATGTTACAGCCCACGCAAAGCAAAATTCGTCCTGGTTAATCACATTGACGACAGCTCCTTTCTTTTCAATAGAACACGGCAACTTGATGTATGATGAGCCACCCATAGGCATATACTTGTTGATACCAACTTCCAAGTATAAAATTCGCACAAGAGCCCATCCTATAACAAGAAAAATAATATATAAAAATCAGTTTAATATATCGGGTTTTGATTTTTCCATACCTGAATCTTTCTCCTGGAACTCTGTCGCCTGCGTTTTTATTAATTCGGTGAAAGAATGGTAAACGGCATCCAAATCACTTTCTACACTAATTATTTGATTAGCAGTGTTGAAGGATTTTTCACTGAATATTTCTTGTGATGGAAGCATGTACTCGCCAACAGCTGTCATGTTAACTTTTAAAGCATGATGCACACGCAATAAATTATTAACAAGTTCCACCACCTTGGATTTAATGTCTGCAAAGAACATTACGTAATCGGAATGCTCCATATCACTGCTAACCCGATAGGTTGCAATTCTCCTTTTGAAGGCACATTGAACGAGTTGCACACCATGACATACCGGCAAACATGAATTATTTTTATGTTGTTGTGTTCGTTTATGCGCTGACATATGATTTATTGGAACATCTACATTACATGTAGCGCAATTAATTACCGGAATCGTCGATGTATACTCTTCAATTCGGAGCCGTTTTCCTCCAGGCACTTCATTAAATCTCGCCGCACACGATTCTCTTTTATGACGTCTCTTATTATAAATATTAGTAAACTTAGAACCGCAATTTTCACAAACATATGCCATGATTTGTCAAATATTAACACATGTACTACCTATACAAGTCAGAGCCAACTGATGAATGAAACTGCCCCATACCTTATATAAAACCATTCAAGGTCACCCCCAACCACGTAACATATCTTCAAGGTCACACACCCAAGATGACCTTCAACAAAGTCAAGGTCGTCTCGACCAAGGTCAAGGTCACACACACAACCTTGAACACAAGGCCAAGGCCAAAGCACACGTGCACTTTCAAGGTCAATGGCAAGGACATGTGGGCGGGGCCAAAGAGGGGTGAAGCAAGGTCAAGGTCAAGGTCGAGGAGTGGGGGATCGAGGGAATCGGGTTATGTTCACTACTGATATATAATCCTCTTTTATTTTTTATTATAGGCTTATTTATCTTTTTACGATTTCATTTTCTTTGTACCACAGTATGTCTTACTTCACTGCCAAAACCAATTTAATCTATTTTTTTCCATATGATTGACTTGGTACTTGACAGTATCATCAGTTCAAATACAAATTATTTGTCCAAGAAAAACTGGTTATTATATTTAACCATTGAGTAATTTCTAAAATGTTAAGGTCAGTACACTGTTTTGCTAGTTTTGCCTCTGCCTTGGTATTATTAAAACCCATATCTACTTTTTCAATAGTATTAGAAGTTTCAAGCACCCTAGCGATAATCACTTTACTTTTAGATTCTTCAGTTGAACGTTCATTTTGATTGGAAGTAACACTTCTTACTCCTCATGTTTCTTCAAAAACTTGTAAGTTTCTGTCTAATTCATTTTTGCTTGTTTCCTTTTCAGTCTTTGGAATTCTCTTATACTTAAACATTACCATCGGTGGTAGCATCTAACCATCAGCACTACATGTTATCAATGCCGTAAGACACTCTTTCTCATCGTTATTGATGAATGTATAAACAGCTTTCTCACCCTTTCTTACAATAACTCTGTCATTCTCTGGGATAAGACACAAAGCCGTCTCATCACAGATAAACACTCTTGCAGGTTCGTTTGTTATATCAGCAATATAACTAATCCTTGCACTTACAATTAACGCATTAAAAATATTACAGCCACCTCTGAATCAAAACTGTATAGGCAGAAATTTTTGGCAGCAGGCTTGGATTTTTTTTTGAAGATAATAACCAACTATTAACCGTTAAGTGATTCAAATAGCAAAATTTCAGTCTATACAATTAATTCATATAGGTATTTCGACCCCGTAAAAACACATTCAAAATTTTGGCTCCGAAGTTTGCTGAAATGAGGTGGTACCCCATCGTGCATGTGGTATATGTTTCGGCAGGTTTCAAGTAGTAAGCAATCTATTAAAACGTGAAAAATGTTCTGGAGGAATTTGAAACAAAGTTCTTCATTCAGTCGAACCAGCAATACGAATGGTCCAATAAAGAAATTGTCAATGATTCCTGTCCAAATATTAATTGATTGAAACTGACGTTAATGATGCGAAACACTAGTTCATGAGGATTTTCATCAGTCCATATATATAAGTTGCATAAATTTGCCCCTGCTTCATCTGTGAAGAGAATAATGATAATAATGTTTACATTATTTCGTTGCTGATCGAGTGGCCTATTTGCAAACTGCATTCATTATACCGGGAAAATTTTCAAGAATCGCTTCATATACTTTTTTCAAATGATATGGATATAACAGCTGTTCTGGAAGAACTTCATATACAAGTTTTTGACGTATTAAACTGCGCTGATAATTTTCGAGTGCTCATTGAAGGATTATCATCTACAGCATTTGAAATATTTTCCTCTAATTGCGGCGTACGTACTGTTCTTCCTTGACCAGCATCAGTACTTCTTTTCCCAAAATTTCCTAAAATTATGAAAAAATTTAATAATATCACCTTATTAAATGGAATCGCCTACCATTCTCACTTAGACGCTGGTCAACTCATTGAAATGTTTTCTGGTCTGGAAGAATACAATTAGGATATCTGTCGCGATATAACCTTCTGGCTTCCAAAGCATTGTAAGATGCATCAGATATATATCTGCATACTTAATAAAGGTGTATTCCTATTTCGAATCATTTTACAATTAATTTCACCACAAAACCAAAAAATAAGTAAATTAGTCTCCAAGTAAAAAATCAATGTGTCAGCGAAGAGAAAGTTGACAAGTTCTAAAATGCAGGATATTTATTTCTTTCGTACGTAGCAACGTTTGCTACAACGATAATTTATTTTTGGTGCTGACAAAATAAAACGCTCATATTTCGCAAACCTAGCTCGAACTGCAATTCGCAAAATTGGATGTTTTTAACTTATAAGGTAAACTCTAACTTTGAATCGATTTTTTTATCAAAAGGTTGAAGTCTGAATATTTGATAGGATCAAAAATGTATCGTCTGTCGAAATGCGCCAAATACAGGATATAAATAAAATGACATTTTTTTGAGAACGGTTAGAATTAGCGACATGAATGAAGAAAACTTAATTTTTAGTCAGTAGTTAAAGATATGTAAAAAACGTTGCCCAAAGTTCTTATCATACAAGGCGCAAAATAAATGAGCTCATGAGTGTCACAGCTAGTCTGTCTCAGCACCTGTGAGTAATTCAAAACACTTTTTTGGATAGTAATTTGAAAGGTCTTACCTGGTATACATTATATTAAAAAAAATTGAAATATATCCGGTGGTTCAATAATTATATGTAAAAACTTGATTCTATTGCAGCTTTTGGGAGCCCATGACTCCGAAAAGGCAGCCTATTCGAAAACAATTTAAATGAACTTTTAGTATTCCTTTCAAGTGTTTTTTTCCAATGCGGGAGATTTTCCACATTTTCCCGGACACCCTGTATAAGTAAAAGCCTGACTCAAGATCCACAAAGAGGTTCCTATATATAACAGATTGGAAAATATTATTTGTTTATGGATTTTTAAGGTTAGAATTTGGAAGAATCATCCTTTATTAATTAGGAATAATCATTCTTAAATTAAAAATAAAAAATTATTGAAATTCCATCTTTAAGATTGCTATACCTCATCGCTTTAGCTGGTTTTTACCGATGTAATAAAAGAACTATCTTTTTATCAGCAGTACTAGCGTTTATTTTTTCCCAAGTCATCTATGGAAATAAAAGCCTCGTAGTTTAAATAATTCAACTTTTATTATATTTATCCTTTACGTAAAAGTATTAAAATAAAGAGTAATATGTAGACATACATTAGTTAATAAATGGGTATGCAAAGTCTGTAACAATACCGCATTCATTTCTTCCACGTAAGACTCTAAAGTACCCATCTTCTTCCCAAGAAGTGCCCCAGGAATTCTTAACTAGCCAATAATCCTGGCCATTTTCAGAACCATACCCAACAACAAGAACACAGTGATTTAATTTTTGAGGGGCGCAGTCATCTGCAATTATACCTGGAAAAAAATATCATATATTAAACTTTCTTGAAAGATTAGTAATTTATAACTATTCGAGTTTCATCCCTTTCAATCGATGTTCTTTAAAATAATCCAAAACGACTTTGAATCTCATTACATCATTACAAGTTATTCCGTAGTTTATCGCTAACAGAAATCATTAATCCAATATCTCAGAACCTATGTCATTTTAGTAAAGCTAATACTTTTTATATAGATTTGTGACGTATTGTTAAAAAGGTATACGTACTTGCTAGCTTGAAAGCTGGACCCTTTTACAGATAACAGGAACAAAAGGTACATTAAAGTTTAACTCGAGCGACGGGAGAAAAATAACGCCCACGAAAAGCGATTGGCAATAATTAATGTTGATTTTTTATTATATTGTGCAGAACATATATAAAATCCAGCGATGTAACTTTAATGAAAAAAAGTCAAATTTATGTACATTTTGGATCTGTTACCTATAAAAGGGTCCTGCTGTCAAGCTTCCAAGTATGCATAGGTTTTTAATCCCATATCATACATATGTACATTTTGGATCTGTTACCTATAAAAGGGTCCTGCTGTCAAGCTTCCAAGTACGCATAGGTTTTTAATACCCATATCATACATTTACTGAAAAAATAGTAACTGCTAAAATGACGTAGGTCTGGGGACTCTGAATCTATAACGGTTTAGGCATAAATTCATGTATCTTTATGCAAGAGTTACCACAAGAATATCTTTCTAGTAAAGATGGACACCATTGAAAATGAGTTTTATAGTTTAATGGTGATAGCGAAAAATTATAATGTTGTGTCAAAACTGATTTAAGTCTTTCATTTTTGTGTATTTCATAAACTTCTCATACAACTGAAGCACCACATTTGTCATTTTTGGCAAAGAAATATAATAATACGAATGACTATCGTATTTGAGGATGAACTTCCATCATATTTGAAAGTAAACTGTTGAACAAAACAGTTTGACCGTAAATCAATTGATGATGACTCGAGAAGTAGAGAGTCCGAAATATAACCAATTCTGGTATTTGCAGGTAAAGCATTAAATATATTACAACCAAGCATTTTCACAATTCCACATGAGAAACTAGGTACAACTACAGTTTCAGTAAGACTGATCACCTCGAAACCAACATTCTATAGGCCAGAATCTTTGGAAGCAGACTTAGAATGAAAAACTATTAACAATTATCTGATTCCAAAAGAAAAACTATATAATTAGTTCATATAAATTTTTCGTCTCCAAAAAAGGCAAATACTGAATTTTCCGCTATGAAATACATGTAATACATTGACAAAATTGTATACGACTAATGGCCAAAAATATCCTTGTGTATGTCACAAAAATGTTCTCGTTCTTCACGATAGTGGGCAATTTCACCACGAGTATATCTTCTTGCAGCTAATCTGCCAGTTGGCACATAACAATCATTTAAAATTGGTTATTAATGCATATTATGAAGACCAACAGGAATTTCTTTCGATGGAATAAAGTTTCTGGAGGACAGGTGAAGAAAATGTGTTCATTTTAGGAAGCTTGTGTTGACAAATAGGATTATGGGAAAAAAATCGGAAATTTTTCGTTTCATTATTAGGGAGAAACTATTTTTATTAATGCTCGTATAAAGATATTTCAGGTATTTTCAATAAATTTAAACAATACATCGGTTTGTAAAATTATCGAGTTTTGTCAGAAACAGGGCAAAAGTTGACATTTTTAATGCAATCTGACGCGAGGGGCAGCAAGTGAAAAATTTAACGTAATAAAATTTTACCTCTATATAAATCTTAAAAAATGATCCTTTCCACTACAACATGATCAATGGTAGCATAAATAAATATGATTTTTCTTTTCTGTATATTCACTATGAAGTAGCTCTGATTGTTTATAAAGAATTGATAGAATTTTTTATTTACTCCTTAACCAGTATACTAAATAGTAACGCATAACAGAAGATGTTTTAAAGCAAATAATCGTTTGAATAGTTATGACTTTGATAAATTAAGTGAAACATTCTAGTTGTCTGAAATGTCAACTTTATTTCAAATAGTGGACAATTCAAACATTTCTAGACTTCCTTTAAGCAAATGATAGTGCTCAAATACAGTTAATTTTCTGATTACCAGTAGGAGAAAATTAACTATATTTTCCAAATTTTCAATAAACGGTTTTTCATTAAAAATCATTAGAAAGAGCTATTGTGTCCTCATGTATGTCCAAAAGTCACTAATAAAATGATATTCCTGGTCAATCTTCAATAATAATAATAAAATATTGGATTGGCTAACGATTTCGCTATTCAGAATAAATTTAAAATTGAGTCTATGTGGAAAATTACCTGATATGTAGAATTGTAATGGGGGCCCATAAATACCGGTGGCTACTGGTCCTATATTACCAACAGAATCATGGAGATCATCTTCGTTGGCAACACTTTTGAAAACTGATATTTTGGTTACTACTTCAGAAGAGGAATATTTGCATGTATCATCATAACATGAAATAAATAACTTTTTTTAATTTCTTACTTTTTTCTTCTCCCTCATTTCCACCTACTTCAAATATTTATTGCAACTATTATTATTCTAAATTACAGCGGATATGTATGGTAGGGTAGTTAACATAATTTTGTACAGTAGAAGTTAAAAGAATGAAGTTAATTTTTTAAATTAACATGTGACAGAAAATGATCATTATGGTAAGTTCGAAGTAACCCAAAAATCTATGTTAAACACACAATTTTTCAACCATAAAACGCATACTATTCACGTCCAACAGCAGAAATTACAGAGACTTGATTACCTGATCCAAAATTTAAACTTGTTTTTACAAAATTTATCAATCAAAAAAAGAAAACAAGTCCTTAGTATATCGATCCAACAGTTGATTACGTCCCTATCTTCAAGTCAAAATTAACAGTTTAATCGAAGTTTGAGATATAAATCAAAAGATTCTCTCTTGTTAAAAGTCGAACTTCACTAGTTAAGAAGAATAACAAATTGTAGTACTTATCAACGAAAGAATAACTGCTTTCTGACTCAATTCCATTTTGTTGGATATATGGGAAAGTTTTATCCAAATATCCGCCACTACATCCGTCATTAATATCTGTTGAACAGTCAATCAATTGTTGTTCAGAAAGAAAAATAAGGTTTCCTGACTTACGGTAGTAAGCGGCTTCAATTGAACCAGCCTAAATTGAAATTGAAATTAGGATGTGTTAAACTGCAATCTATTTTTGATCGTTAGGCTGACGTATTTAATCTATTTCTTTCTACCAAAAAAATGTCATTCCTATTTTTTATAGAGTACAAATATTTAACTAAAAATTTAAGAATATCCGGAAGTTCTAGTGTCAGTAAATAACAGAAGATAGGAATTTCTGTCTAAATATTGAGGTTATAAAACTTCAGAGAGAAAAATTGAGCGAGATCTCAAATCGAATAATCCATTGATAGGAAAAGGAAAATATAAGAGAATAATATATAACATTTTTCATTTGTTTTTTTTTTTCTAATTTGGAGTCAATCATTTGTTTCCATTTCAGAAGTTAACTTTAATTATCGAAAGTTTATGATTCCATAAATAAATTCAAAAACCTGTCAAAATTACAAGAACAAGAATCGAAGAATGTACTAGATACTGAACTAATAAAACTTCAAGAAAAGGAATAGAAAATTCAAAATTAAATGAACCAATTATAAAAATATAAATGGTAATATTATGTTTTGTTGAAATACAACAACTATAGGCGAGGCATTAAATTTGTTAATATGAGAGTGTCTTGAACAAAAAAAAAAAAAAAAATAAGTGATCGGGCGGGTAAAATCTGCGACTATAGTGGTGACTGCTTTTATCTTCTGGACCTCTTTACTTAGTCCATCTGAACGTATACTCTCTACTTAAACCTTTCCTTTCTACTGTCTATTTTGCAACGAGATTAAAGTATCTAAAAAGAAAGAAAATGAATTTGCTTATTTTTGTCCTGTCTTTATCTCATTTGCAATTAACGTTCTTTATAATCTTTTATATCAATATGCTATTAACCTTAACCACTAGATAGCTTGTGTAGATTATATACTTTTTATTTGATAACTTGATAAATAAATAACAGTTGATTTACGTTGCTTTAAGATTTTATCTAACCACGTAATTTTCAATCAAATTTATACGATCATTTAAAGGCTTACAATACAAAATGCCCAGCATCCCCCACAAGATCCTTGATCTTTAATTCTAGTAACTTGACCTTGGGTTCTCTAGTCAACAGAACTTGGAGTAGCGAGTCCAGTTTGAACATGTTGAGTGACATTAAAATAATGTTTATTGGATATTCTAAACTTAAGCAATGCCTGGAATTCCTCAGAAGTCAAATCAGTGAATTTAGTAACACCTACAAAAGAAATTAAAATCAAATGGTTTCAATCTATTTCAATCGGTTCATATAATCTAGTTAATGAGATTCTGAAATATTCATGTTTTAAAAAAGATATTACGATTAAGTTTGTGAAAATTGGTAAGAAAACCATTCACTCATTGCTTTCGTCGATAACATGCACCTGTAGTTTCGATTAAATTCTTATTTGCATATTTTAGTTTTATGTATTAATAAAAAATTAAATAAAATTACTCTTAAGGCAAAAAAAACCTGAAATATGTTTAATGCTCTAGGTTTTATTTTTTTCCTGAAAACTAGTAAATCATGCTTCAGATTTGGACGGAATATCAACTTTTAAATCTGACTATATTTAACTAGAAAAAAAATAATTTCTCGGAGTTTTTTCAGTTTCACCGTACTAAAAACAAGCGTTTCGGTTATGTTCAACTATTTAGACTGTTAGTCAACTATAAAAAAAGATATATATATATATATATATATATATATATATATATATATATATATATATATATGTGTGTGTGTGTGTGTGTGTGCGTGTGTGTGTATGTATGTATGTATGTATGAATGTGCGTGCTGTATCGTTTGTTTTCATGAATGGTGGAATGAATTGTTTGGTTATTCCGGGTTCCAACGAAATAATTTAAAAAATCGTTTTCACGACCTTCACCAAAATCTTATTCAGAAATTTATGAGGGCGGTTCGTCTCGTTATCGTCAGTTCTAAGCTTGTAATGAATAATATTATCTTGCTAGTTGGGAGAAAAAGAAAAAAAAATCAGTTGGGAGTGACCGCCACAGTTCTCAGACCTCAACCAAATCGAGCTCCTGGGGGAAGAGTTGAACAGATCTGTAACGAAAAGACAGACTACTTAGTAATCCCACTTATGGGTTTTACCAACAGAGTGGAAGAAAATTAGCGCTGAAATATTAGAAAAGTTTCTATCTTGAATGCCTCGAATTTGTAAAGCGGTTAAAAAAAAACAAAGGTGGATTATTTGAAGAGAAAAGTCTTTGGTTTATTTCATTAGTAATGGTTCAATAGTATTAGTGTAATTGGGAGTGTTAATAATATGATATCAAATAAAAATAATTTGTATTTTGAGAAGTTAAAAAAATAGCGAATATATTTATGAGAAATACATAGATTTTTGTTTGTAAAATGCAATATTTTCTTTCCTTAGAGTTTTTTTGTAGAACTTACAGAGATATAGTAATTTGTTTAAAACAACAAATATCTCATAAAAATAAATGTTTTCTTCTTGGATTTTGTAGACTTTGGAAAGTGCCTTCAAACGGCCAATGCAGTTTTGTCTTCCCATAAATAAATCGAATTAAAGTTCAGAAAGCGAAATTTTTACTTTATTGAATTTACCTTGTTTGTAAGATGAAAGGCCTTGTTCGTAGAGGGCATTGTGTTCTTCAATAGAACGTAGATTATCTTTGAATATGTTAAAACGTTTGGTTTCTTCAGCTTGATTTCTGTAAGTCTTGCCATGTCGTACCTATAACAAATGATTCTTCAAAATAACTAAGGGAATAAAATTTTCAATTAGTAAAATATAAGAAAACGCCCGATAAAAATATTCCCAAAAATAACGGAATTTCCAAATGTTCGCTAATTATTAAAATATTTTTTATGATAGCCATAATAGAAACAACCTACTCTGTCTAGTAAAGTTTAATAGCGACAACCTGTTTCCACTTATGTGTTAAATTAAGGTCAATTTGTTTATTACTTAAAGATACATAAAGGATTTTGGAACAAGAAATGAGTTTTGTGAAATTGGAATATTTTAATTTCATTAAGTTTTTATTAATGGAACACAATTTTTCAAAAATATTCATAAACGAATTGTTGCTGTTCATGGGAACGAAGTTTTATCAGAATGTAAAGTAACATACTAGTCTCAGGAATTAGTGTGAGGTCCTAAATTCATGCAAGGTTACTTCAGAAACTTGATATTTTTAGAAAAGAGGATTCTATTTTTTTTTCAAGAACAGTCGCCTGAAAGTATCTACGATTACTTAAACAATAAATCTCTCTAAATAAAAACTTTTGACTATTTTACATAATAATCTGAGTACTCGTATGACTACAGTTTTAGCAAGGTGAATTTCAAAAATGTTGATTTCCAAATGAAAACTGCATAGGCTGCAAATTTTCAGTGACATGGAATCTTTGTATGCAGTCTCTGACTTTTTCACTAAGAGAGTGTCGGGCAATTAAATTTGATTATATTACTGGGATCCAGATAAAATTGGATTTCATGCAATAGGTTCATAAGTGTTTTTCACGACTTTCAGGTTATGGCCACCGTCTTTAGTAGTTGTTATTCTTGTTAAATACATGCCGAAGAGTACTGCAATAACAGCAGTTACCTTCTGTAAGATGTTTCGCAAATTATATTAGATAATACATTAAGAACGTTCTGATTTGTATCAGAAGAATGTGCCCTCTGATTAGAACAATATTCAAAGTTCAACTCATCGCATGCTAGTGTCACTTATCTGAGTTGGACTATACGCCGTATATGTCAGAATTGTGTCCGCCTGGTTTTTTTATTAATTAATTTTATTATTTTGGCTCTTTTACCAAATTATGCTGTAAAATTTTTTTACCTTAAAAGTCTGGAACTCTGCTCCTTGCTCCTCCAAAAATGATGCACCAACTGCAACTACCAGCAGAACAACTGAAATAAGACTCTTCATGATTATGACTTATTTATGATTTATCAGACAAGGTAAATCTCTTTTATACTCAAACCAATGCGTAAAAAGAGACGTCATAACCTCTACTTAAAATACAATATGTAAGGGAAACGAGATAATTCATTGATAAATAAACCTCTTGGAAAATCTTGAAAAGTCTCCTAACCCAAATTTACCTCCATTAATGTTATTCTTAAGAGATTTTCTGATCTACCAAGAATTTCCTTCAATGATTTAATTTAGCATTGTGATAATTGAAAATTACTTTTCTCTTATTACCAAAAATCCATCCCGTTATTCACCAATTTCCACCTTGAATTGCAGTGACGTGGTTCAATTCCACACCCGTCAAGATTTATTAAAATCGTTTCGCAGGGCCGTAAGTGATCACATAATTGATAGACCATAAAATCTTGACGAGTGTTGGAATCCATAACACCTATTATAGCAGACAAAATATAATGATAATGGAAGAGGGTTCTTATGCCGGGTCCGCACCCTACTTAAGGTAAATCTATGAAAGCTCACAGAACTAAAACTTCGCCTCGGAACAAGACTGATATTAAGATGACGACTCACGCAAAGAATCGGCTAAAGATCTGGAATATTTTTGGGTTATGAATACAAACGTACATATTCTTTTTCCACACATATCCACAATTATTAGTTTTGTAATAATGGAAATAAAGACCTACCGGTGATATTGGGTGGCCTTTAATGATGACGAAGAAAAAAAAACAAGATAAAACTCGACATCATTCCCAGTACTTGATCAAATTAAAATCAACCGAAGGGTTTAAAGGCATACACAGTTCTCTAAAATTTGGTCTAGGACCCGAATTATCCTTATTAAATATAATAAAAATGCCAACCAACTTTTCTAGGTACAACTCTGCAAGAGAAATGTCGTTCTTATCAAAATCTAATGATTTTTTTCTTCTCTCAAGAAAAACGTCTAACCAAATGGTGGGAATAGTTACAGGGATGTTTAGTTTAACGCCAGGACAAGTAGCAAGTCCTCAAAACAAGGAAAGAAATATCAAATTTTAAAATTATTTAAGAAATTATGCTATTTATTAAGCAAATTGGGGAATATCCAAAAATTCATATCGAACAAAAGTGGTCCTATTGTAACAAGGAAAATAACAAAGATCATGAGATTCTAAACCAAATAAAACATCACAACATCGATATCTGTGCACTGCAAGAAACAATAATAAAGAATAAAGGTCAACTTCAAGGTGTGAGCATTCATATTGAATGGATGGATGGCATCTGGCATACCAGGTATCAGCAATGGAGCCTCTGACTAATACAGCTTTGCAAGCATGCAGAGGGTGCCGCGGGTGTCGACCATTTCTTTCCCGTGGTATCAAAAATGAGTCTCACCGAACCATGAAACGATGAAGGAACCTCCAAGGAATCCTCTTCTCTCACTCTCGAAGGAGGAACCGAATAGGTACCTTCCCGACCTCCACTACCCTCTTTTCCGTTAGGGTAACAAGGAACCGTGCAGATATCTTTAGCCCTTCTCGACCTTCCCGGTCCCAGTAATGCAGGAGGAATTGGAACAGTACCTCCTATTGAAGGTCCTGCACTATGACCTATAAACAAATCGAAAAGGCCCAACGTTAGTGGGGCTGAAAGAAAAAAGAGAAGGAGGGCTCGATTGGAGCGGGGACTGTCCCCTCCCAGAAGGGCACTTCTCCTTTGAAGAGACCGGAGGGAGGCTCCGAAAGGTGATTTCTAAGAAACCTGGTGGCGACCCAGTAAATAAACGTCAAGGGATTCAGGGCTCAATGCCTTAGGACACCGCGAAAGCAAATAAGCGTCCCAGAAGGGAGAAATTCACTGGGATGCATGCCACTTATGCTCAGGTGGCCGGAGACGAGTCCTTATGTCTGAAGATGAGTCAAGCGGAGCAATCTGTCGACTTTACCGAATTATCGGAAGCAGTAATGGAAGCAATTATTGGCACTCCCTTTAGCAGCAGTGCTCCAACTTCTCGTTTTTTATCGACGAGACTGTGGAGAGGCCAATTATTGGTCACTGGATCGAATGTCTAGGAACTGGCTAGCCGGGAAATTGGCGAGGATCAGGCCTTTGGAAGATAAGTTGGTGGTCATCGACATGGTCACCTTAAAGTTGCGCAGGATCATTCTTTAGATTCCTGACATCAAAGACCAGCCAAACCAAGAGGCCTTGAGGCTTATGGAAAGGGGGGACTGGAAATGTAGGATTTGGGGTGAAAAGAGGAACCCAAGGGATTCTAGCTCATTCTCGGGATCGACGAGAGTTCAGGGAGGGTTCGGGAAAGACTAGAATGCAAGCCATTTTATGGTGTAATGAGAGCAATGATTACCTTGAAAAGGCAACCATTGAGAAACGACAAGAAAAGGACTGGAAGATCAGGATTTTCTGAGAAAAAGGTCAAGGATGGAGCAGCTGCAGAAAAAGTTTCAAATATGCAGCAGGTTCCTTTTAATCAGAAGATGGTCGAATAACTTCCTCAGGTAAGTCTGGATTGCATTTCCTTTACTTAGGTTATTTTTCTTTTTAAAACTTTAGGTTAGGATTGAATTGGTGAGGATATTCCTAAAATAACATATAATCATTTATAAACAAGATGCTTACTAAAAATCATGTAGGCTAATTTACAGCACGGGAAAGCAACATCTGCTGTCCTATATAAAAAATGCAATGAATTGCGAATTCAGCTTGCTCTAATACAGGAGCCATGGCTGAATCGTAGCAAGATTAGGAGTCTGGGTTCTACGGGCGGAGGATACTAGTGTATTGCACCTCCTGTGAGTGCTCTAGGATTTGTATTATAATTTAACAACAGCTGGAGTAACTATCTCTACTAGAACTCAGTGGAAGAGACCTCGTAGTGGTGAGAATCTCTCTTAAATCTGGTGAGAGTTATATTGTGGCATCACCATACTTTCCCGCGGAACGAGAGGTGGTGGACTTAGTAAAATATTGCGAGGAGGAACACTTACCACTTCCATTGGGCTGCCATTCCAATGCGTACCACATTTTATGAGGGTGCAAGAATATCAATTCCAGTGGAGGGAATTTACTTGACTTCCTCAGTTTTAACAAACTGGAATTTATTAACAGAGGGAACACGCTTACTTTTATTACAAGTAGAGGAGAGCTGCCATAGATTTAACTATTTGTTCTTCATCCTTTCAGAACACTGACATATCATATTTGAAATTGACGTCGAACAAGACGCAGCAGTAGCGAAATACTAAAGCCCTAGAACTACAAACCGGGATATGTTTCGGGGGAACCGAGGAGCAGAGTTATAGGGTTCTTAATGAGATACCGTGATGAAGCTGATTTGAAAATCGCTACCAAACAAATCAGTGATGCACTCCGGAGTCCATTTGAAACTAGCTGTCAAATAAGACGAAGGCCCATGAACTCCAAAATATCCTGGTGGAATTCTTAAATCGAGAACCACCGGAAAAATGTTCGAAAGCTTTTTAAAAAGGTGCTAAAATACTAAACTGAAATAAGCTGGGAAAAATATAAAACTGCCCAGAGAGAATACAAGAAGCTAATAAGGGACTCACCAAGGAACTTGTGGAAGAAATATTGCGACAGCATAGAAAACATATCCTCAGCATCCCGTCTCTGGCTCTTCCTGAAGAAGGTCAAACCACGACAGAATAGGGGATCCTAGAGTGCACTTTCCAGGCTCAAATCGATATGAGGGCGAATCTAAAGAATGGAGACTCTCGTTAGCACATCATAACTACAAATTAGTTAAAACGATAGTGACCTATGAAAGAGTGAAATGGTCGATGGAAATTTTTACCCCTTTCAGGTTATCGGGTAAAGATGGTATATTGCCAGCTTTACTACAAAATTCATCTGATATAATATTAATCTATCTACTGAAACTATTCTGCTCACGTTGGAGCTTGGGATACATAGCGATGGCGTTGAGGGAAACAAAAGTAGTCTTTATTCCCAAGGTAGGAAGAACAGACTATGCAAATCCTAAGTCTTTCCGCCCTATCAGCCTGACCAGTTTCTTATTAAAGACACTTGACAGGTTGCTGGATCGACACACACATTTACAATTTGCCTATCAGGTAGAAAATCCTCAGATGCGGCGCTACACCGACTCGTCACAAGAGTCAAAAACTCGATGTTGGGTAGACGCTTTGCCATAGGTAGCTTTATTGATATCGAATGGGCATTCGACAACACGTCTCACGACTGGATATGCAATATTTTACAACGACGAGGCTCTGAATTGATAGTAGTCGCATGGATCAGAGCACCGTCAAGTAGGAGCTATCCACAGGGAAGAGTGCTATCGCCTTTGCTGTGGAGCCATATGGTGGACAGCCTGTTGAGTGAACTGAATGATGCCGGTTTGTATACACAGATCTATGCCGATGACTTGGTCATTTCGTGCCCTGGTCGCGATGTCCGGGACCTGGAGAGGCCAATGATGCTAGCCCTCAAGGTCGCGGAACGATGGTGTCACAGAGAAGGGCTTGGAAAAAAACCGGAAAAGGCCGAGGTGGTACTCTTTAGAAAAAAGGAGAAAATTGGGGGAGACTTCCCACAATTACATTGGTGGCAAGGACTCTTCAATTCAAGGGGCCAATTAAATACCTGGGAGTAATTCTGGACTCACGACTAAGCTGGAATGTTTATATTGAGGCTCGAATTAACAAAGCCATATGTGCTTTCTGGGCTTCTAAACGAGCATTTGGGTGCACATGGGAGCTGACACCTAAAGTGCTATTTTGGATATACACTATGGTGATCTTCCCCATGATGACGTACGCTGCTATTCTATGGTGGTGTAATACAACAAAGTGCAAACACAGTCTTCAACTTGACAAAGTTGAAAAGAATTGCAATGGCGATTCACACCACGTACCTAAAAAATATTGTGGAATGTTCCTATGTATCATCGCGAATACTAACATCCAAACTAAATATTGGTAACTAAAAATTAACTCTATTATCGATATATGCTCACGATGACTATAAACCTACGAACGAGAAATATTTTTCAGCCAACTCAGGATATTATTGAATCCTGTCCGCAGAACCAACTATTAATAATTCTGGGACATTTTAATAAACGCGTTGGTAACGAAATAATCCCGAGGGTTAAACAAAGATTTAATGAAAAGGTACTCAATGATAATGGACAGATGATGATAGATCTTTGCTCACTCAATGAATTGCGAATCAACAATACTTTCTTCAACCACAAATATTATTATAAGTTGACTTTCTGAAGCACAAGAGGTTTCACATCAACAAAAGAACATAATTACCAATAAATTTATACATCCAAGTCAGATCTTCGAGATTAAACTCGGCTAGCGTAGGTAGCGACCACAGCATGCTTCTAGGAAAAATTAAAATAACAGGGTAAAAAAAAACAGAAAACTATTGACGAAAACAGAAAAAGTAAATGTTAAGTCACTGTGGGACCCATGCATAAAGGAAAAAATCGACGAATCCCCAATAAATGAGGAGGAATACATTAATATCAGCTGGAAAAAATTGAAGAACATCATTAAATTAGCTGCTAAAGAAGCCCTAGATACTGGAATTAATAACAAGTCCAAAATTACACCAAACAAAATACCATAATTTTTTCAAAAAGTTAAAAAGAAATGCAAAAAAAAAACAGCCTATCTAAGGTATAGAACACTAAGGATTGCCGAAAATTTACATCCGCAAATGTAAAATTTATCATATTTAATCTGCCAGATTGAGTTTTTTAAAAAATATCTAAATTCATAATTAACACTAACAAAAATGCCCCAATACTGATTTTAGACAAAATCGGGAGACGTAAAATCTTTGATCCACCATCTTGAATCCACCATATTGAATTTTTTAAAAATAATTTCAGATTCGTTATGTGCGACCCCGAAAACTGCTCCGTACCAATTTTGAAGAAAATCGGACAAAATAGATGTTTTTATCCGCCACATTAGATCCGCCATATTGAATTTTTTAAAAATATTTTGGATCCATTATGTGCGATCCCGAAATCTCCCCCACGCCAATTTTGAAGAAAATCAGACAAAATTAAATTTTTTTGTCCGCTATATTGGATCCGCCATATCGAATTTTTTAAAAATAATTTCAGATTCGTTGTGTACGACCCCAAAATTTTCCCATACCAATTTTCGAAAAAATCAGACAAAATTTTTTTTGGCCGCCATATTGTCAGTGCTATCTGGGATTTTACTGCACCAATTTCGTCCAAAAAAATATGGGACCACCTCAGCAACTTTCTGAACATAACGAAAATTATCATTCAAATCCGGAGTAACCGGGTACATACATAAAAAAAAACATACATACTCGACGGATTAATAACCTCCTTCTTTTAGAAGTCGGTGAAAAACCTAAAGTTAAACTAATAATACAAAATGTCTTTAACAAGTTTTTTTGAATTTTTTGCACCATAGCACTAAATCACTCTTAAGTCTGTTTGGAGGATGTTCTCGTGTCGCCATGTCCGGTGAATGAGAAGCTGCTATTTACATTCATGATATTCCACACCTTACTCCTAACGTAGATCGAAATCTCCTGACGTCACGTATCATTTTTCCAGCTGAAATCGGCGTCGCGTCGGATGACGTTTGATTTACATAACCTCTTGCGTTGACCGCCCATACCTACAATACTTCTAATTCTCTGCCAAATTCCAATTGCTATGAAACTGAGATGGAATGTACCATTTTACTTCTATCTTGAGTCTTGTCATTCCATTAACTTCTGGCTAGTAGTTTAAGTTTTTCTTGTAAGTATAAGATTCCTAAAGTATTTTCGTTTATTTTCCTAAACACTGGTATGTAGTCCTATTTGCCAAAATGGTTTTGTTGCACTTGTAGCTGTAGGAGATGAATGTTCATGCATGTGTACACATAAACGAAGTCAAAACGGGATCTGCCAACTGCGCTGGTATAGAGCTTCGTGCGTCACTAAATGTGGTAGACCATTTGTTGGACTCAACTTGCCTCCAGTTTGCTTGAGTCGTGCAGACAGTGATGGTGTCACTAAAATATGTTTAAGTTGTATCTAAATACCTTATGTGAATAAAAAAAATATATTAATAAATTTCTCTTATTTTTACACTTTTAACTATTTACAAAGTATTTTTAAAGAATGATAGGTTAGATAATAGAAGTTAGGTGAGTGCTATTTTTTCTTGGGTGTATTAAAACTGGATAATTACTTAATTTAAGCATTTTTTTCTAGTCAAAAAGGAAAATATTTATTAAATATCGAAACGCTCTAGATTTATTTTAATTGTTCCGTTGCCTGTGTGTACAGACAAGGTAAAGAAGCACCAAGTTAAAATGTATTTAAAAAAATAATTTTTAGAATTTTAAACTATTTTCGTCGCATAATAATTAATTTAAACTACAATGATGGTTTTAAAAACGTTTTGTATAATAATATAGTGTTTTGAGATTAAAATACTCTGGTATTCTTTATACCAAATGAATAGAGTTTAAAATAACACAATTATATTTGCGTAGAATTTTGAGATTCATTGGAAAAACACTCTATCTAAAAAAAATGTATCGTTTTTGGATACGTTTAATGTTGTACTTGTTTAATTACCTAATTTATTATTATATATATTTACGTACTACTAACGTATTCACTGTTTTCCATACAAAAACTACATTAACATATGCCTTTACATATTGGTACCTTATTTCGGTACTGTCCTAGGGCCCCAGTACAATATTTGTACAAGAACTTTAAAGAAGATAGTGCAAGAGGATTCTTAGTTCAAGTATTTCTAGTGCAATTTTTTTTGCATAATTTTATGTTAAATTTTCCGTTGCTACTCGGAAATTGCAATCTGTTCATTATTTTATATTTAGTTATTATTTTGACTAATGTTTAATCTATTTTTTTTTTATTTGGAAAGGTAACACAGTACTTGTATAGATCAGAGAATCCTGAAAGGGAATAAGCTGTTATAAAAGGTCATAATATCAAAAAATCTCTGCGATAGCAATAGCCAGTTCGTGTCCAGAAATTCTAATATCTTTCCGTAGTCCTAAAATCCTGGATTAGTTAGTTTTGTGTAAATAATTAGACTGATTACTTTGTGTGTGACTCCCAGAATGCCTTGGCCTTGTTTTTTATACTTAGAGGATTAAATTCTAAAATGCTTAAATCTTCCATTTGATAAAATTGCAAGTAGTGGAAATCTATATTAGAAAAAATTTCTTCTGTGTTAATTTAATTAAGTTTTTCATTTTAAGTAGTTGAAATTTTTACCAAAAAATAATATTTTAAAAAAGAAAAAAAAATATGGAAAAATAAAATTTGAATTTCAGGTCAAGTGATCTCCGGTGGCAGAGTAGCGAGGCATTTTTATAACGGAACGACAGAAGTCATTAAACATAGTATGTGTGCCAAATTTCGAATTTATAAGTTAGAAACCAACTTCAAAATGTTAAAAAAAAAAACAAAAAAGTTGAAATTCGGTAGGCTGTAACTTGAGAAGTATTGAGTATTCGATTTTTTGTTAAATGACTTACTACCCTTATTTAGCCAAATGAAACCGCCTGTCTAATTATCCTGCTGTCGAGAAATTGCAGCATGTTTGGACTACTGCAAGTAACTTGGAATACTCAGCTATCTAAACTAATATAAATGCCATCTGTGTTTTTTGCTGTAAACACAACGTCAAATGACACATGAAGCTAACGAGTACTAAAAACAGGTCGCCATCTTGACATGCCTGCTGCCAGCTACACGGGAGCGAGAAGTCTACTTTGAAAACTTTTTCGGTAAGAAGGCAATCTTTGAAGACATTTACTATAATAAGTGAAGTGATCTTATTAGTTTATGATGTTGTTAATATTTCTATAATTAAAAATGTGACATGATATTTTAAGTTAAAGATTAGGTTATTAAATACTGTTAATTTTGAATACCAAAAGTGGACATAATTTGGAATATTTCAAATTTTGTGCATATCTTTAGAAGCAAATATTAATTCCGGCTTCTTTTTGAAATTGCAATATCCCACAAATATAAGAAGAGAAAGAGGTGGGAGAAGGAAGAAATGTCCGCTACTATTGCCGCTGTTCGCGAAAAAAAATGGGATATTTAAAGGCAGCTAAATTGTTACTTCTTCTCATATTTCTCTTGTGCCCATAGTAAAAAAGATAAATACCAATAGAGGTCGTAAGCCAGCAAGATCGGCAATAATTTCAAGTTCCCCTTATAAGAAGGAATTTGAGAACGAACAATTTAAAAAGTCGGATAAAGAGAGAGAGAGAAATAGCGAGGATAAGATGGGTGAAAAATAAGTACAGTGTTTAATGTGCGAATTGTGGGTTCACGCTACTTGTGGAGGTTATGGTCCCGGTGTGTATATCTGTGATTACTGCAGTAATAGTAACTACGAATAGTAAACTGTAAGTTTAACCTTAATACTGATTTGTGATTATTGTGACTGTAAAACTGTAACAAACATAAAATACTTATTGGTTTCTAAGAAAAAGTGTAAGCAATTGTCAAAGAAAAAAAATGAATATAATTTGGAATACTATATTCCAATTTAGCCGTATCTTAAGTCAAATCATGCTTTTGGAGTTTTTTTAATTTGATAGAAATATTGATAAGGTTCCTAGTTTTTGTTTTGTTTGATTGTGTGTATTATTACAGATTAATAATTTTACAATAATTTTATTTATTTTTTATTGGGCTAACCCATTTCCTTTTCTACTCATTCCCAAATAACAAACCGATATTTCAACTATTCTGCATTTCCTTTATTATCAAAAATATTGGAGAAATAAAACTTCCTCAAAAGATTAAAATTAATGAATATAAAACTTATAAAAGGGGAAACTTGACTAGCTAGTATTGTGGAATACTCTTAGGACAGAAAATAAATAGCTTATCCCCAAAAATATTTGTAATAAAAATGACTTATTATTTACAACTGCCCTTTTTGCTCATAATATAAAGTAGCCTAGATTACTTTCAAAAACAATAATTTTAAAAAGTCAACCCAATTTTCTAGAATTTACACAATACATTCCCAATACAAAGAGGAATATTTTAAGGCAATTCACTAAGCCAATTGTGGTTCTGCCTTGCAATGAACCCATTGTTACGCCGTTTGAACTCCACCAGACACGGCTTTAGTATTAGAAATAACAACGAAGGGGTAGTAAGATTGAATCATCTTCTATACATGGAAGATCTTAAACTGATGACTGCTACCAAAAACCAGCTGGAGCAAATGCTCAAAATTGTGAAGGAGTTCTCCAGGGATATCGTAATGCAGTCTGAATTTGGCAAGTGTCGTATTTTAAACATCGTTAAAGGAAAGATACAACCGGGAGCATTTGAGATGCAGAATTGATGATTAAGAATTGACCATCGCACACCACCCTCGGAGTGCTATTGAACGTGCAATGTTTCCAAGACACAAAGGAGGAAGAGGATTGGTCGATATTGGTAAGCAGGTCGATCAACACAAAATAAACTTACGTTCTTAATTCCACAGGTTAGTGGCCTCTTCCACACTACATCGAGCAATATGTGAGGCAAACGATTCAACGCCGCTACAACTGAGGGAATGGGACATTGCTTTTCACTATCGAACAGACCAAGAGAAGTTACAAGCCTGGCTATATAAACCACTTCATGGACAGCATGCAAATAAGATCATCTGGAACAATATCGACAACTCAGCGTCAAACTACTGGTTGATTTCAGGACAGATGTTTTCGAAAACGGAAGGCTTCTGGTTAGCTATCCGATGAAGAACTATTGGAAGTTCGTCATCAGTGATCCCTTAATGGAAAATCCGCAGCCTATTCTTGAAAATATCGAGTTTAAGTTATATTGGGACCAAACGGTTCTAACTGATCAAACAGTTGCATATAATAGGCCGGACATTATACTCACAGATAAAATTTATAGATAAACTACACTGACTGACATTGCTATACCTAATGACAACAATCTAAGACCAAAATACAATGAGAAGATCGCCAAAGACAGATATCTGGAGGTGCAAATCCGTAAACAGTGGGCAATGAACAGCATCTACACCATTCTCATAATACTATCAACAACTGGAGTGATACCATAGAACCTTCTGCAAAACATTAAACGACTGGGCCTTAGTAAGTATCTGTATAAACCGATTCAGAATGCAGTTCTCCTTGCAACCGCGGGGATCGTCCGAAAGTTTGTAGGAAGTACAGAAGACTATGGCACCTAGGACCCAATAACATGGAAGGGTACCCACAGAGCTTCATACTTTTAGTGTCTTTGTGTACCTGGTATGAGTCAATAATCCCTGTGGGGAGTACGAAGCCGTTCAGCTTGTAAATCTAGTAAATGAATGAAGGAAAATGGCAAATAAAGTAATAATAACCTCGCCTCTGAAGTAGGAAAGTTTTAAGAAGAAGTATATTAAATCCACAAAATACATGTATTTTAAAAACAAAATTTATTGTGGCTTAATGTAGCACATTTAAACTACCGTCCGACAAGAGCATACAAAGAAAATCTAGCAAATATGGGAACGAATTTTGATTGAAATATCCTACTTGTTACACACCAATGAAATTATTTTTCAAGAACAAAAACAAGCAAGTGTACTGACGTAATCTGGAAATATTTACTTTAATTTTCTTTTTTCAATTTCATTTGCCACTTATGCCCCTGTGTCGTAATTTCCATAAATTCTTATAACATTTTCTATCAGAACTAAACGTTATTTTTTACTTTGCTCATTAGATTACTGATTTTGTGCTTTCTCATTATTACATACAATTTCGGAATATTTATTAAATCACCGTTTTGTTTACTCTAGAATAAATAATTTTTTTTGCAGCCTTCATTTTTGTATCTAATCTTCAGTCAAATGTCCTGACAATGAATTTTGAAGTAATGCAAAGATTGTATTTCCTTTGGTGAATTTACCAACTTATTGAGTCCCATATATATATATATATATATATATATATATATATATATATATATATATATATATATATATATATATATATAAGAATGCAAAATTTGATTTTAATAACGATATTTGGTTTTAATTTTTTTTTTGTGGAAATGAAATTAGATATTTTAATTTAATTATAGATTGATGATATATACGGATGCGGAAAATCCAAAACAAAACATTTAAATAACGGCAACGTAACAAGTAGAAAAGGGCAACCCATTTAGGTTGTTGAAGAAGCGAAATAAGCATAACTAATGTATCGTAGCTTGCTTCCAGCAAATATCGTTTGGGGTAGTCAAAACACAATGGGTCGAAATGGACGAAAATAGGTGCCCGAGAGCGGATTTAATTTTAAAAATAAAAAATATATATTATCGGATCCAATATAGCAGACTGAATCTTTAAAAATCATGAAAATAAATTTGGAAAAGGTCTAGTGTGGTTCACTAGCTGTTAAATATGAAGACAAAATAAAAAGAATAATTGTATTTTTATGAATAAAATATTG
Source organism: Diaprepes abbreviatus (assembly GCA_034092305.1). Taxonomy (NCBI): domain Eukaryota; kingdom Metazoa; phylum Arthropoda; class Insecta; order Coleoptera; family Curculionidae; genus Diaprepes; species Diaprepes abbreviatus. Next base: position 15,718,720 of record JASJET010000141.1, on the reverse strand, counting down.
CGCTTGATTTCAAGGTGCATTTTAAAAATAAACGCATATATATCGATAATCGTTAAAAGGACGAAAGTGCTTTTTTCCTGTATGCTTAGGACTTCTTAACAAATATCAAAGCAAATAATTTGTAAATAATATACTATTTATTGATTAACATAAGTGAATAAATAATACGTCTGTATTAAAAATAATAAAAAGAAATTTTCAATCATTGACTTCGTTAACAGCTCTTGTCTAATTCTTCAATACATACGAATTGTTTTCCTAATCCTTACGATGTCAAAAAACATTGTGATGATCCGTCGACGCCAAAAGTTTTGGAACACATCTTCCACATTTTTTTCTCGAGAAGATTTCCAGGCAAAGTCTGGGCGATAGTTTTTTATCAACCTATCGGGAATTTTGCAAATGTTGTGTTGTCCGGTCCATGGATAAGTAATTTGTGGATTCTTATTGGCATGTTGTACCAAGAATATTGTTTGAAGAACAATCTTGCTGTTTGAGATGTGTATACTCAAATCTTCTCCATTGCAGTTTAATGTCCGCTTCAAATAGTTTGCAAAATGACGTGAAAATGGAGGATCAGTTTGCACTTTGCTTTTGTTGTAATAGTCACTGTTCTCGAAAAAACGTCGAGCTGTGTTGCCATCGATAGTGCTTCCTAACCCTTTCTTTGGCATGTCAACAAAAAATCGTAATTTCTCTTCTTAAAGGCCTGTTGGATGGCGGCCTTTGTCTGTGCTTTCACCTCTTTATCTTTCTGCTTACGATTTTGCCACTACTGTGTGTCACGTTGATACGACAAATACAAACAGCCTTCGAAGCATCGAACTCTTTCTTTACCGGAACACGGTATTAATCTTGTTAAACTTTGAATCGATTTGACCGTTAGACCGATTTCATTCCAGCCACAGCGTTCACCTAGCCATCTATCATTATCATAGATAGGTTGTACTGTCCTGAAGCTGGGGTGGCAAAGAGAACTCCTTTATATGGTACAAATAGTTTAGTTCGAGTTCATAATTTTATTTTTTCTTTAAAGACGTGTGTTAGGTTTCCTTAATAAATTCCAATTTCAGAGGTCTGCATTTCATAGTAGAGGAGGGTTTGGGAATGGATAACAGAATTTATTCTTGTTGATTTTGCGAGTTAACACCTGTTAATTGAAGTGGCTCAAGAGAGGTAACGAATAAGTTTGTATAAGAAATATTCGGATCAGTGAATTTAATTTTGTACTGGCTCTGATCTGACATTCCATCAAAGCCCCATTTGCAAATGAAACTCTTATTTGCTAATCTAATTTATCGATTTGTTCAAGCGGGTCTAATTGAAGCAATATAATTCTATCCATTGTATGATACAGTAAGCCTTGCAAATTTTCTTCGGCTTTTGATTTAGTAGAGGTTAGATAATCGTCAGGTGGATAACGTGCATTTTTTTGTATTTAACGTACCTAAATAAGGCGGAAATATATTACTGCCTTTCTTTTTAGCCTAATTTCGTAATCGTTGGTATTTGTCTCTTGACAATCTAATGTCAAATAGAAGAGTGGCACCTTCATTGACATTAAGCAAGTTCGGAAAAAAACTGGAGATTTAGCTGAATTGCGTGGAAGTCGTATCCTATACTTTTATTTTCATTGCATTTTGAGAAAATTTGTTTCATTTTTCTTATAGAAGTTAATAAAAAAAATTAAATAGCGATTTTTAATTAAGTGCATACCTCCTGAAGGAGCCTTCATTTTAAAATGTGCAGATCGAAATACGCAAACCAGAACTATGCGCGACGCTCCCACAAAACTGCTGCCTTTGACCTGAAACGAATCCTTAGAAAGAAAAGACTGGCCGTTCATATAACCGAGATTTAATAGAAACGTTAGTATAACCAACCTTCTAGTTTAAATTTGTTAACCAAATTTTTTTTTGTTTTTGGTCACATTTCCTCAGTTCTGATCTACTAAGCACTTCGGGTTGTTTCGGGCCAGTTGATAGTCAGAGAACACCTACATAATAAACATTGATTCTAATAAAAATACTACTGAAACGTAATGGTAATTTCTAAGTAAATAAGTTAATAAACCAACTTAAAATTAAAAATTATTCTCAAAAATAAGCTTTGATTCTTGTAAAAAATAAAAGTAGTACATCTCCTCACATACCAGCTCATATATTAACCTTTTGAGGATATTGTGTTCTCTGAGAAATATTAAAATGTCCATTCTCTCTGGAGTATCCTCCTATGGTGATGAAAGGATTATGACGACTGTGCAAGGAGAATGAAGATTCATCAGTAAACAAAATGTTGCTAGTTAACCTGTCGTTCCTACTAGCCCTTTCCATTATGTCTTCACAAAGCACCTTACGTTTTCCTAGTCTTCCGGAAAAATTTCTCGATTTGTTCGCAATTTGTAACAGCGACATTTGTTCCGTTTTAAATATTCCGAACTGTTTAATCGTTCATACTAAGTTCTTTGGCAATTGCGGTAAACTAAAAACGTCAGTCTTTGAATTTGCGCGTTTTTCGGTAATTTGAGGAACCGGTTGCTCCTCATCATTATTAAATATTATAAATTTTTAGACAAGCGGTGGTCTCAAATTTTTTAATAATTTCCGAAATTCTAGATTTTGGAGGAACATAATGATGTCCGTACATAAATACATATCTGCCGCCCGCTCCCACGGCGACAGCAATTTATTACCCCTCACCCTAGTGCAGGGGCGGATCCAGCCTCTCTCCTTGGGGGGGGTGGTGATATCACAAAAGTACAGTATGGCAAGAGAAAGTAAGTTGTCGACGGGGGGGGGGTGGTAGGTGCCGGAAATATTCCCCATTCTACTATAAAAGGCAGGGTCGGGTCTATTTTTCTGAATTTTAAGCTCTTGGAGAGGGGGGGATGCTAGCAGCATAATCATTTCTAGAATAAAAGAACTCAAAGTTCTTGGGGGCGGCTATTGCACAAAAACAAGTTGTTAACGGGGGGGGGGGGGAGTACCAGCAGCTTACACATTCCAAATATAAAAGGCAGAATCGGTTCTATTTCACTGAACTTTGAGCTCTTGGGAGGGAGAGGGCGATCGCAAGCATACACATTCCTATACTCTATTCAAGAACTAGAGAGAGTAATAAACCTGTTACCGAAACCCCCAACGTACTTGCTCCAGTACCGCAGGTAACGGAGGACTGCCGTAAATCTAATTATATTTAAATATTATAAGCTTTTATAAATTTACTGCAACAATAGAGTTTCTGATAGTTCATTTTTATTTCTGTCAGTGAGAAAAGTACACCTTACAGTGTGTCCTAAGTGATTTATCTTGTTTGTGCTTGTTTTTATATATTATTTGAGATTAGTAAGATACCGAAAAAATATGGCCTCCATTTCTATATTTATTCCAAAATTGTTAAACCAAGGCATTTTTCCTCAATGAAAAACTTATTACGATGAATGTTTATGATGCCTTAAGATATGAATATCTAGATAATAATGTTAAAAGTTCTTTTGAGATGTGTTCCCACATGACGGAAGTTGGAAAATCTACTATGTACCGAATACTGAAGGAGAAAAAAACGACTGGAATTGTTAGTACTTCCAAGCCACATTCGATCACAGATAGACGAAAAACCTCGTTGGAAGAAGAGATCAAAACTGCAATAAATGACAGGAGATGGAAAATCTACTATGTACCGAATACTGAAGGAGAAAAAAACGACAGAAATTGTTAGTACTTCCAAGCCACATTCGATCACAGACAGACGAAAAACCTCGTTGGAAGAAGAGATCAAAATTGCAATAAATGACAGGAGATGGAAAATCTACTATGTACCGAATACTGAAGGAGAAAAAAAACGACAGGAATTGTTAGTACTTCCAAGCCACATTCGATCAGAGACAGACGAAAAACCTCGTTGGAAGAAGAGATGAAAACTGCAATAAATGACAGGAGTTGTAAAATCTACTATGTACCGAATACTGAAAGAGAAAAAAACGACTGGTATTGTTAGTACTTCCAAGCCACATTCGATCACAGATAGACGAAAAACCTCGTTGGAAGAAGAGATGAAAACTGCAATAGAAGGAATTGTACATACATTTTATTATGAGAAGCAGATCCTAATTGTCCTAAAATTGTAACTAAAATCAATTAAGATAGGGATCGACCTGAAATTAAATGAACTGAGTTTTGGAAATTGCTCAGAGAACGTAATTTTTGCTGGGAAAAATCAGATAGGAAATTTGTTCTTATAGATCGTTCGGAAACTGTCAGTTGGAGAAGGAAATATCTCGCTCAAGTAAAAGGTAGAGTTGCTAGAAATAACACAACTTACAAAATTAGTAATTTAACTGAACTTTTGAAAGATTTTTTTGAATAAAGTTACTGCGGAAAATTGGGAAAAATGCATAAAATAAAAGAATAAAACAAAATGTGAAAACTCGGTCTCATGACCAGTGAGATAGAGCAAACAATTATAATTAATCTGAGCAAAGATAGCTTCACTGACTTAGATTACGAATTAGATACGTAATGTTTACCAGTGTAAACACAATTTATTACTTAAATTTTTGTTTTTGTTATATTTTATTGTTTAATGTTGTTTGTATATTTTTTATATATTTTTATTTTAGTGTGCCCCATTCTTTAATTTTATATATATTTAATTCCAATTAGTCGTAATTTCTTTATTATTCTATTATTGTATTTATGTGTTTTTCTTAAGAGTGTAGAATTAACACGTTTATTTTATTTTTTTGGGGCTATCGGATTTCCATATAATGAAGTAAACTAAATTAAGATGTCATTGCAATAGAAATAAAAATAAGTAAGTCTAATGTTAACTGTAACATATAAAAATTAATTACATTTGAATCCCTTTTTAGTGTTTAATTGTAGTTCTGCAGATGGTTTAAGAAATAAACTGAAACGTCAAATGTCCTAAAAATGTTTTTAATTAATAATAAAATGACCGATAGCCCCAAAATAACTTTAATATTATATGGACGAATTTACTTTTTCATATATGTTTAACTTCTTGTATTTTTGACAATGGATATTTTGTAAGTATTTAAATTATAACTTAGAATTTTTTGAGAGAATTAGGCTACGTTTTAGTCTGAATCTGCCTAAAACGGTTTTTAAACCAAAATTAAAAATAATAAAAAGACAGTTGTGATTTCTGTTAAATATGTCAAAATTATCTATATTTTCTAATGTGTGAATTATTAAGAAACCATAAGAAAAAAAAACAGTATTATAAAAACTTTTTATTTTAAGTTTATTACCGAAATAATTTTCTATGCCATAAATACTTAGTGATAAAATAAATCTCCTTCCGACGCCTATGACAAGGATTAAAATCCTTTTTAACACTTCACATATCCAAATATCTATTGTTATCCAACCAAATAGTCCATTATTATAGACCGGTATTTTTGATTATAAAATTTCTACCCTATTCCGATGAAAAATATATGTGTCTAACAGATTTTTCCAAAGACACCGGACCAAAGAACACAGGTAGTTCGCGAAGAAAAAAAGGGTAAAAAATGATTTACTACTCTCTCTAGTTCTTGAATAAACTATAGTATAAGAGGCAAAATCGGGTCTATTTTCCTGAACTCAAAGCTCTTGGGGGGGGGGGGGGCGATCGCCCCCACCGCCCCCCCCCCTTGGATGCGCGCCTGCCCTAGTGCCAAGCTGCTAATTTATGGAATTTAAGCACTTATGTCGATGCTTATGATGCTTATATTCTACCTCATTCTGGTTTGGTTAATAAGGTAGTATTTTACTTAAGAAACGTCCACGGTCCGGTTTGGATTTTCCACACCTGTATATATATATATATATATATATATATATATATATATATATATATATATATATATAAGAAGAATTATGGACTCAGGACTGAGCTCGAATGATCATATTAAGGCTCGAACCATGTATATATATATATATATATATATATATATATATATATATATATATATATATATATATATACACAGGAAGAGAAAAGTTGATTCTACGGGAATAATTCATTAACAAAATCAAGCTATAGTTCAAAAATTATAAGAAATTACTATAGAAGATTCAAAAAACAAAAACCTTCCATACAACTAGCGGTGGGGTTACCTGAGCAATTAACGAGCGTATCATTAAATTAGCTCTTTTACTTATTTAAAATGTATTATTTAAAAGTAATCTTCTGATGATCTTTTTAAAAATTTCTGCAAAATTTTCTTTTTCACTTATTGAAAATATAATATTTTAAAGCAATCTTCTGAGGATTTTTTATTAAGTTCTGCAACCCTCTTCCATCCATACTACCACCATTCTCACATTTACCATAATATTATTTTTCTATAATGAACGCAAATATTTTCAAAACGGCTTTGGTTGCTATGTAATACCAATATCTACTGGCCTCTGCGCTTTCTATTTGAACGATTACGGGTCCGGTAAGACATTTTCTGATTATTATTTTAAATAATTGATTTAATTTGTAAAAATTGCTAGCTACAATAAATAATTAAAAATAAATATTATTGATCAATTATCGGTGTTAGTGAAAAGATAATCTTTTACTATAGATAGTCTTGTTTCTGACAACCAGTATAAAGGGAAAAGAGAAAGAATTTGTGGAGGAAATAATAAAACACGAAGTACAATTGCTGGAAATTACAGTTAAAAAAAAGAAATGTAGGAAAATTATGAGAATACACAAAGATAATTAGCTGTTCAAGTCTGGGGTAGATGAAAAGGAAGGAGCGAGAGACCTAGTAGGAATGAATATACCACCAGATTACTTGAAAGATATAGTTAGCAAAGAATATGTAAATGAGATGATTCTAAAGATGGAAGTCAAATTATCGAAAAGGAATAGTCATTAACAACAGAATATATAGTAAATGAAAATGCAAAGATTGAAAAGAACGAAAATTTGTATACAGAAATGCAAAGAGTGATTGACGAAGGAGAAGAAAACGTATTCATAATTGGAGATTTGAATGGCAGAGTGGAAAATCAGAATAAAGGTATAGATGAATACTTGGGGAGAAAGGGAGAGGAAAAAAAATATAACGGAGAAACAATAATAGAGGTGTGTATAAAGAATGAATTAATAATAACCAACACAATGTTTATATATAAGGATATCTACAAATATACAAGAGTAGAACCTAGGGGAAGTGAAAAGTCTTTGATTTAATGTTTTCCGATATGCAAGAGTAAGTGAAAAATGGTAAAAGATGTGCAAGTTTTAAGGGATGCGGAAATAGGAAGCGACTTCTACTTGGTGAAACTATACATAATAAAATAAAAATCAAGAGACAAAAGAAAGAAATAGGCAGAAAATAAATCTAAAAATATAAAGTTAAAAATTAAAGAATCGAAATACCGAGAGACAGGAGGTGATATTAAATGAAAAATATGAGGAACAAAAGAGAAGTGGAATAAATTCAAAGGTAACTTCCTAATTGTAGCAAGAGAATACTGTGGAAAATAATAAACAAAGAGGACAAATTGTAAAAAAGAAAGATAGCTAGAAACGATACATAGGAACAACAAATTCAAGGAAAAATAGGAAACAGGGTTAAGGGGGAAATTGCCAAATATATATATATATATATATATATATATATATATATATATATATATATATATATATATATATGAAAGTAAAATGCAAAACAGTGAATGCAAACTTCGCTCCATCATATCCCTTATGTGTTAGAGGTCGTACAGTTAGAATAAATTATAATAAAACACAATTCATCCTATTCCACCACCATCGAGATGGTGGCCCGCCTGTACCACCATTCCGAGAAGAAAGTCAAAGCTTACCCTAGTAGTGAACATAACCCGATTCTCTCAATCCCCCCACTCCTCGACCTTGACCTTGACCTCGCTTCACCCCTCTTTGGCCCCGCCCACATGTCCTTGTCATTGACCTTGAAAGTGCACGTGTGCTTTGGCCTTGGCCTTGTGTTCAAGGTTGTGTGTGTGACCTTGACCTTGACCTTGGTCGAGACGACCTTGACTTTGTTGAAGGTCATCTTGGGTGTGTGACCTTGAAGATATGTTACGTGGTTGGGGGTGACCTTGAATGGTTTTATATAGAGTATGGGGCAGTTTCATTCATCAGTTGGCTCTGACTTGTATAGGTAGTACATGTGTTAATATTTGACAAATCATGGCATATGTTTGTGAAAATTGCGGTTCTAAGTTTACTAAGAGTTATAATATGAGACGTCATAAAAGAGAATCGTGTGCGGCGAGATTTAATGAAGTGCCTGGAGGAAAACGGCTCCGAATTGAAGAGTATACATCGACGATTCCGGTAATTAATTGCGCTACATGTAATGTAGATGTTCCAATAAATCATATGTCAGCGCATAAACGAACACAACAACATAAAAATAATTCATGTTTGCCGGTATGTCATGGTGTGCAACTCGTTCAATGTGCCTTCAAAAGGAGAATTGCAACCTATCGGGTTAGCAGTGATATGGAGCATTCCGATTACGTAATGTTCTTTGCAGACATTAAATCCAAGGTGGTGGAACTTGTTAATAATTTATTGCGTGTGCATCATGCTTTAAAAGTTAACATGACAGCTGTTGGCGAGTACATGCTTCCATCACAAGAAATATTCAGTGAAAAATCCTTCAACACTGCTAAACAAATAATTAGTGTAGAAAGTGATTTGGATGCCGTTTACCATTCTTTCACCGAATCAATAAAAACGCAGGCGACAGAGTTCCAGGAGAAAGATTCAGGTATGGAAAAATCAAAACCCGATATATTAAACTGATTTTTATATATTATTTTTCTTGTTATAGGATGGGCTCTTGTGCGAATTTTATACTTGGAAGTTGGTATCAACAAGTATATGCCTATGGGTGGCTCATCATACATCAAGTTGCCGTGTTCTATTGAAAAGAAAGGAGCTGTCGTCAATGTGATTAACCAGGACGAATTTTGCTTTGCGTGGGCTGTAACATCAGCATTGTTTCCTCCAACAGCAGAGCCTTCACAGAAGACATCCTACCCCCATTTTTCTAGAGTGCTAAATGTAACAGGTATGGATTTTCCAGTAAAATTACGTGACATTAAAAAATTTGAGGAAATGAACAACATATCAATTAACGTATACGGTCTGGAATCTAAATATGAAAATAATGAAGTAATACGTGAAGTTATTGGTCCACTGAGGTATGCGTCAAAAAAGTTGGATAGGCATGTAAATTTATTGTTAATTACAAAAGACTGTAGTAGTAAAGATGGCGGTGAACATTTTTGTGATACGACTTGTTCAAAGAGTCATTATTGTTGGATTCGGGATTTATCACGTTTAGTTTCAAGTCAAATTAGTTGTCAACAACATAAAATATATTTCTGTGATGGTTGCCTCATTTATTTTAGTACACCGTCAGCTTTAACTTTACATCAAAGCTACGATTGTAACCACATTTTCACGCAAACACCCTCAGTGGATTTAAAAATCGATAAATTTGGAAAGAGTGTGCCGGAAAATATTTTAAAATTCGAGGGTATAGAAAAGCAAATGCGCGTTCCATTCGTGGTTTATGCAGATTTCGAATCTGTTTTAAAACCCATTGAAACGGTACAACCAAACCCACAAAATTCTTACACTGTAAAAAGTTTTAAACATGAACCATATTCTTTTGCTTATTTAATTAAATGCTCTTTTGACGACTCACTTTCGAAATTTGAGCTATTTCGGGGGAATAATGCAGCTCAAGTCTTTGTGGATCGTATCGAGTGTGATTTAAGGGCTCTATACAACACATATTTAAAAGACATTAAGCCTATGAAACCGTTAACGCCTGAAGAAAAAAGGGAGTTTAATGATGCTAAAATATGTGGTATATGTGAAGGCCCTTTTGAAGAGGGTGAGATTAAAGTACGAGACCACTGTCACATAACTGGTGCAAAAAGATTTGGTGCTGCACATTCCGTTTGTAATTTAAATTATAAATTACCCTCTTTTATCCCTATCATATTTCATAACTTAAGCGGCTACGACAGCCATTTATTTATAAAAGAGTTATGTAAATATGGGGATAAAATTGGTGTTTTGGCTCAAAGTAAGGAAAAGTACATATCATTTACCAAAAGCATTTATGTGCACGATTATTTTGATAGTAAATGTGGAAAAGTCAAGAGGAAATATTTAAAGTTGCGATTTATTGATAGTTTTAAATTTCTGTCAACGTCTTTGGAAAATTTAGGCAGCGGTTTAAACGACGACGATTTTATTGAAACGCGGAAACATTTTTCAAATATCAACCAATTTAATTTGATGCGTCAAAAGGGTGTTTTTCCCTATAGCTTTATTGACTCTATAGAAAAAATGGAAAATACATGTCTTCCAAGTAAAGATGAATTTTATGATAATTTACGGGAAGAACATATTAGCGATGAAAGCTATAGAAGAGCAAAAGAAGTATGGCGCTTGTTTGGGTGTAAAACTTTGGGGGACTATTCGGACGTGTATTTAAAATCAGATGTGTTGCTATTGTGTGATGTTTTTGAGCAATTTCGGAATAATTGCTTAAAATTCGATAAACTTGATCCAGCACATTACTATACCCTTCCAAGTTTATCATTTGATTGTATGCTACGTATGACTAAGGTAGAGTTAGAGCTCTTAACTGATATAGACATGATACATTTTTTTAAGAAAGGTATACGCGGCGGCATAAGCCAGTGTACAGAAAGGAAGCACATCGCTAATAATATTTTTTTACCAGACTATGACCCAACAAAACCTTCTTCATTTATAACATACCTTGATGCTACAAATCTATATGGTCATAGTATGTCACAAGCATTACCATATGGTGGTTTTCGATGGTTAAGCGAGCGCGAAATTCTGGATTTAAATATTATGGCTGTTGGTGATGATAGTTTACATGGCTACGTTTTGGAAGTGGATGTGCATTATCCGACTGAGTTGCATGATGCACATTCTGATCTTCCATTTCTAGTAGAAAATATCATACCGCCAACAGAAAACGCTAAATTACCGAAATTAATTCCCAATTTACAAGATAAAAAAAAATACATTGTACACTATAGAACTTTAAAACAAGCCATCGCCAACGGCTTAGTGGTAATGCAAACCCATCGAGTATTACAGTTTGAGCAATCAAAATGGCTAAAATCGTATATTGATTTTAATACCAATTTACGTAACAAGGCCACCACAAAATTTGCGAAGGACACTTTTAAATTAAAAAATAACGCGATATTTGGTAAAACTATGGAAAATGTGGAAAATCGAAAGGATATAAAATTAGTAACACATTGGGAGAACAGTGTAGGCAGAAATGGAGCTAGAGCACTAATATCCCGCCCCAATTTCAATAGTAGCTCGATATTTACCGAGAACTTTGTTGCTATACATATGAATAAAGTTAAAATATTGTACAATAAACCAATTTATATCGGTTTTTCCATATTAGATATATCAAAGACTGTAATATACGATTTTTATTATAATTTTATTAAATCCAAGTTTGGCGATGATGCTTCGTTACTTTACACCGATACTGACTCGCTTATATTAAAAGTGTATACGGAAAACTTTTATCAAACTATATCAGAAAACCCCGAAAAATTCGATACATCAAATTACCCCGAAATTAATAATTTCAACATAATTAAAAGTAATTCTGTAGTTGGTAGAATGAAAGATGAGTTTCCTGGTGATCCGATAATAAGTTTTTATGGTACCGGCGCGAAGGCTTATTATGTAAAGTCCATTAATAATGAATTAAAAAAAGCCAAAGGTATCAAAAAATGTGTTATCGAGAAAGACCTTCATCAGGAAGACTACCAAAGAATTGTTGAACGGGGTGGTTTGATATTAAGAAAGATGAAGACATTTAGAAGTGAATTACATAACATTTATACCAACATAATAAATAAAGTAGCATTGTCACATAGCGATGATAAACGTTATGTAATTCCCAGTTCAACCAAAACTCTACCTTGGGGGCATGCAGACATAGATTTTTACAAAACAGACCCGGAAGAAAACTTAGCAAATTTAGTCACCGCGTTGGAATCATTTCTAAGTCAGGACAGCACGTAATCTGGAAAATCCATATTTCATTATTTGTATTGTTTTTATTATTTCTATTAAACATACAACATTAATATGTAACGATAGTATTGTAATTTTTTTTTTTTTTTTTTTTTAAATAAAAAACATGTATTCATTGATTGATTGCTTTTTTATTGAACCTTTATTTTAAAATTATAAATATAATGAAGTGTCGACAAATAACAAACTGTAAAAGTTATTGTTGAAAAATTTGTCTAATAGTAAATTAAACGCACAGGTCTACGAGTAAATGTTTAATGTGAAACATGTTTGCTGACAAGATCCTCCATAGTCTTTTCAATTTTCAACATTCTAGAGTTAAGTTCATCACGCAGTTCGTCTTGCCTAAGTTCATATATTGCAATAACAGTATCATCAATGTATCCTCTAAGTTCTTGACCGGTTTCAATTAATTTCTTGCGTACGTAACCTTCAAGTTGGTTTCTGAATATATCTTTAATAACAATTGTTGAGTCATGTAAAGCTTTCTGCGTATCTTGCACACACTGAGCAAGGTTATTATCAACATAATTTCGTGTGGTCGCATCGTCTCCTTCAAGAGGTTCTGCTAAATAGCACAATCTTTTGCTTCCCATGTCGTAATCTCCATTAGGTGTAAGTTTAAAACCTATTCCTGAAGGACCTCGCATAAAGTTAAAATCCTTAAATTTTCTTTTGCGACCGAACTTATCAATAGTGTTTACTTCTGACATTGTTATGTGAGACTGATTTGAAACCATTAGATTTCACCCTAATATATGGTTCTATTTCATTAATAAACGGACTCTGCAGAAAAATATGGATTGCAAAACGTATTTTAGGTGATGTTTAATAAATACACATACAGATTCATTTTACTATTGTTTTATTGAAAAAAAAATTAAAATATAACAAAAGATTGAGTTTACTTTTTATTATTAAAAAAAAAATAAAAAAAATAACAAACAAAAAAATTAAAAATTAAGAAATAAAATACATGTTAATTTCTTCTGTACAGGTAAGCTTCTTCTATGACCCAATTTCTTCTCTGGATGGCACGTTCATTAATGTCCTTGTTTTTAAAATAACCTTGACAGGACCAAAAAAAAATCCTTGAAAATTACAACCTCGAAAACGACCCTGACATTGACGGGTACTTTGACCTTGGCCTTGGCCTCGCATCTAACAAGTTTAGTACTATATTTATATGCTTCTTTAAAATAACCTTGACAGGGACAAAAAAAAATCCATGAAAATTACAGCCCTGAAAACGACCCTGGTATTGCCGGTTACGTCGGCCTTGGCCTTGGCCTTGCATCTGACAAGTTTAAATATTATACTTAATGCATCGAACAAAAGGAATAAAGGCGGTGTAGTGGGGGAAATGGGCATAAAAGCAGACTTGCTGGCTCGAGCTCTTCACAGTTCGTCAGAACAGCAAACAGTACAGTGCTAAGAAAAAGTTAATTGTGTGAGTTTGAATATCGAAAATGTCTAGTGTACGGTCTCTTTTAGATGCTCTTGACGTGAGCTGCGGTTCACAGCAAGGCATGCTGGATAACATGAGTGGTTTAGAGGTGCTAAGTCCGGGGGTGTTCGAGAACTGGAATGGCGTGGAGCATGAAGATGCCGAAGACCGAGCCCTCAACGATGGTCGCGACGAGGAGTTAGTTCAGTCGGCAGCGCAATTCCTGGAATGCTGGACGGAGGAGAAAGAGCCAAAAATTAATGTGATTAGTGATGTGGTTGTGCGAAAAGCATCGCGGCCTAGGGAATCTTCTCCGAAAGCGTCGAAACTGCAAAAGCTCTTGACTATGCGGAAGTCGGAAATCGCCGATAAAAAAACATTTTATTCGGCGATTAAAGGTGTGGGACAAGGGAAGAAGAAAAAGTTTAACTTTAAGCGTCCCTCCACCCCTGTTCCATTACCCGACTTCCTAAAAACAGCACCGCAAGAGCCACTGTCAGTAGAAGTGGAAGTCATAGAAGGCCCCGATGGACCAACACCACCAACGCCACCAACACCGGCCAGCGTCGAGAATGTAATAGTGTCGGAGGTGAAGTCTTCCCCAGCGCCAGCACCACTGTCGCCGATATTGGGGTGCCGGAAACCCATGAAGAAGCGGTTTAAGCGGTGTTTTGAAGGCGATGAAGTTTCCGCTGCTTCGTCGTCGTCGTCGTCGTCATCGTCTTCACCAAATAAAACCGCGTCTTCTTCCGAGCCATCACAACCGGAGTGGGTCGAAGACTTCACCAACTCTCAGAAGACCAAATTGACTGACATTTATGCCATGAAAAAACGGTTAGTGAATGAAGTGAACGAGTGTGCCAGTGACATTATAGAACTTGAAAAACAATTAGAGATAAAAAAGGTGAAATCTGCGCGGTTAAAAAGACAATTAGAGGACTTTAATAAATTATGTAGTAGGTGTTAGGTAGTTGTAGATATTAGCTTTTAATTTATAGTATTAAGTTTGTAAATATATATATATATATATATATATTGTAGTTAATAAAAAAGTGTTTGATCAAATTTTTTATATTTTATAATGAGAATAAAAATGACTTGAAAATTTATTTTTGTGTGTTATTTCATATAGGCCCTGTCCCACATAATATTAGGTAATAAAAAAATAAAAAAAAAAAAAGTGAATAATCCACTAAAACTACGCAATAGCAATAGTTGTAAATATTTTCTGATAATATTTACAAGTATGCTAAAACATGGTTCGGTTTATGAAGTTAAGGTTCTGTCGCCAGAACTTCTAATACTTTGTATCTCAATATTGTATGTTTTTATGAAAAAAACATAAAATATTGGTTACAAAGTATTATAACCAACTAAAACTACGATCAAATTATTTTGTGGTCCTGAAAAGGACCGTTTGGTTTTAAAACATGCGACTCTTTTATTGAGTTGTGGAGTCGCACGGCCCGTCATCATCATCAGCGGGGGTGGCGGTGCTGTCCTCTGTGTATTCGATGATGAACCGCCAAAGTTCATCCCATCTAGGATCGTTCGGCTCCCACTCCAAACAATTCTCTGTGGTAGAATCTACCACAGGGCATTGGATGGGTTGTTGTTGTTGTTGTTGTTGAGTCCCTGACATGTTGAACTAAAATGATTGTAATAAGTATTGATGGTCGTATATATAGAGACAAATTAATGGTGGGGGGTGAAAACAAATGTCATATTACGTATTGAGACCAAAAGTTGTTTGTGGTCTCAAATACGAACGAACGATTTAGCTGGGTTCCACCAGCACTTAAAGTTTTAATACTTTGTATCTAATATTGTATATTCTATACATACAATATTAGTAACAAAGTACTAATATGTACTAAAACTACGATCAAAGTATTTTGTGGTCCTGAAAAGGACCGTTGTTGTGTGCCCTTAAAAAGGGCCAGGGAGAGTGTGGGGCTTATGGTGCCCCATCCTCGCTGGTCGACCACCAGCTTGACGAATCGCAGGGGCCTTGTGGGTCGTCGGGTGTTGGTGATGCTGGAATTTCCAGCACCGCATCTTCCGTCGAGTCCGGCTCTGGCTGCGGCGACGGAGTTTCGAGTCTTTGTAAGACCCAATCACCCGCGTCGTCTAATTCCACTAGACCCGGATCATGGTCATATACTAGCGGAATCGGCTCATCCAAGTCGTCCCAACGTAGGACGTCAATTTCAAAATCCACCTCGTCGTCGTCGTCGAAGACTTGCAGGTCTCCAACGTTGTCGGCTACGGTGTCATCACTAAAGATGGATGAGCCTCGGCTGGCGGGTCTTTCTTCCCTCCATGTTTATCGTATGAGGGTTGATGAATATATGACTGTGTAACTGACCCAGTCTCATATATATAGAACTACCCCCACCCCACCAACGGATTCTAAATGTTATGTATTGGTGAGAGCTTATAGAATTATTGATTTTTTTCAAAAACTTTAAATAAGGAATTAGATTTGTTTAGACAATAAGACTTATTCTTAATATTTTGTGAAGAATACATTACAAAAAAAAAATAATAGAAACCTTGTTTGAACTGTTAACATTTTCATAGGTTCTCAAGCATATAACTTGGCACTTAAGCTACGAGACAAATCGTCGTTAAACGAATATCTCGCCCCATAAGTGACGATTACTAAACTACGATCAAAATATAATGTGGTCCTGAAAAGGACCGTTTTTGTGGCCCTAAAAGGGCCTGGGGGAGGGTGGGGTGCCTACCGTGGAGTAATACCCAACGATATTAACACCGACCTAGGTGCAGCCCTTGGTCTTCTCATTGGCGGCACCGTCGTCGTCGCTGGTGGTGTCGGCGTTGCAGGCGGTGCCGAAGGTGCCGCTCCTGGTGCGGTATCCCCGCACTCCTCACACTTGCATATTTTGCCGGGCACGAATGGCCTGACAATGCCAATGATCCTTTTTGGTATATCTTCCATCTTGCCGATCGAATGTGTAATGATGAAATAATTCTAATACCGGCCTCTATATACATTCAAAAAGTTGGAGGGGGTAAGGTGGAGTGCATATATGCATTATATAAGTTTGAGAATAATATGATTTTTATAACTCACCGTATCTCTGGTATGGACACAAACTACCCCCCTCCACTTTTCTAGCATATAGTACTAGACTTTCTCTACATTTTTTTCAAATAAATTTTTTTGATATTTCTAACCATTACTTTGCTACATATTTACAAAAAATGCAAATTATGCATATATTTTAATTATTTTCAGGCAAGGTAAGGAAAATTTTGACTTAGAAAAAAAAAAAAAAAAAAAAAAAAAAAAAAAAAAAAAAAACCCCTACAACTTCCACATACTCCCGTTCGGCGGCCCTAGCCTCATAACTCGAGAATTTCAATTTTTTCGTCTAAATTTTTTGTCATTTTTAAGATTTTCCAAATTTTTTTTTCACCATTGTATTCTACTCAAAATTCTAGGTAATTAAAGTGCTTTTATTTTTTCTCTATCTTGAACGGTTCCCGAGCTACAGCGCTTTAAAGAATTCAAATTACTAACTTTCTATAACCCTTTTTTTCAAATTTTCATTTTTTCGAATTTTCAAAAATACTACAATATGTAGAAAAAGTTCTCTCTTTAATTTCCCAATACCGTTTTTTCTCTAAATCTTCAACTTTAGCGCGTATTCAGCATTTTCAAAAAAAAAAAAAATTATAATTTTTTTTACACCATCGCATTCTCCTCAAAATTTTGGGCTATCAAAGTGCTTTTATTTTTTTTCTATCTTGAACGGTTCCCGAGCTACAGCGCTTTAAAAAATCCAAATTACTAACTTACTATAACCCTTTTCTTAAAATTTCATCTTTCCGAATTTTGAAAAGTACTACCATATGTAGAAAAAAATTCTCTTTCTAATTTCCTAATATCATTTTGCTCCAAAACTTCAACTTTGGCGCGCATTCACCATTTTTCAATTTTTTTTTGAAAAAATTTTTTTTTACGTTTTTACTATCGAGAAAAATGCTTGCTTATAGTACTCGATTTCCTCTATAATTTTTTCTTATAATTTTTTTCCCTATTCCTAACCGTTACTTTCCTACAAATTTTCTAAATCGTTGTTTTCATATTTTGCCTTAAAAATTTTTTCTTGTGTTATTTAAGCTCTTTTTTCCACTTAATAAACCACCATTTTCTAAATTCCCGTACTCTTTTCTTAAAGAGCGGGCTTTTCCGCCAGCTTTTTTTTTTTTGGTTGGGTTTCAAATAAATATAAAACTACTACTTCACTCATTACAAATTTATTGATTCAAGAACATTATTTTGTGTTACATATAATAGATACATTAAAATATAGATTTATTGGTCACCGAACCGTTTAATACATTATAACTAAAAAATGAGTCGTGAATAACTAATGCGTACACTTTAGTGTCTTTGGGGAATTTATTCTTTCTCGTTTGGAACTCCAATTTTACATCCACTGTCGATGAGTTAATCGCCTCTGGTTGATGACTGCAATTGATAATAAAAACGGGGTTTTTCATATATTCCGCGAACGTTATCATCGGATCGTTTATCTCGCGCCCGTAGTAGCTGCTTTGGAAGTTTTCGTAATTGTAATAGGCTGCTGCGTACAGTTTCTTGGCGAAATCTAAATTCCATCTTTCGTATGGATAAACGGTTGAATTCAGATACAGTCTAATGTCGCATACGTCGGCGTGGGTAAACTGGGTTGCGTTTTTTTCTTTCTTGTCGCAATTATTGCTGTCTTGAAACCCGACGATTATATAGCGCGGTCTTTCCAGACTTGTACTCGTTCTCAAGGCCCACACGTCGGAAGATGTTTGCCTTAAAGCTGGTAATTCGTACAGATCCCATTTACGATATGCCATTTGAATACTGGCGTTGTTTCCTCCTTTATTAATGCGAGACAGTATTTTCAATTTTTGCTTGTCGTCTGGAATGATGTGACGAATTTTCCATTCGATTTTGTCGATACTAATTTCTGCCTCTACTTCGCCGACGTAACAATTGGTAAAAGTGCGAGCTATAATCATAATAAGCTCTTGTTTTACGTTGAAAACACCTTTTGCGTAATCTTCGGCGAATCCCATAAGATATTTTAAGGGTAATTTCCCGGAGAATACGTTACTTGCCGTGTCTACGATATCTTGGTTTGCTTCGTCGAGACCCCATCCGCACGTCATGAGAGATCTTTGTTGCAAACTTCCGAATGAAACCATGGTTTTTAATGTCGTCGTAACTCCAGGTTTACGAACCACGGCGACCTGTTCACCTCCCATCTCGTAGCGAATTTCATCGAACAAAAATGCGAGGGCATTATTTGATAAAAAACATCTTTTCGTTGCGTCTATGGGTTTAAATTTTCCTTCGATATATATGTAACTTTCGGCGATATCCAGTATAATATCTTGAAAATTAATGGGGATACGGACTTCATCCGAATTGTTGAATGATGGAGATCCGTATGGTTTATACGTATGCTCTTCTAGACTAATAATGGAATTGTCCAAGATGGGCTCGGAGAAAACCTCTATTTTATCGCTGGTGGTGGAAATCATTTTCGCACTTTAAGACCGATTGATTTTAAAAATTTATAGTCTTCGGCAGATAACTGTTGAGATGTTTGTGATCTAACGTCTGGACGACGACTAACCTTGACGTTAACTCTTCTTTTACTTTTATTATGTTTCGGCGGTTCCCCCATCTTAGTCGACAGCACACACAATTGACGATTGAAGCAAAAACCCATTTCTATGAAAGTTTCTTCAGTTCCAATTTCACGATTATTTTCTCGCCTTGAAAATTGATTAGATCACCGCTATCGTCCAAGATGCGAAGAGTAATGTTGTCGATAAACTGACGTCCTGCCGGCATTAACGGCATATAAATATTATTTTGTGGTTCTTTACTGATTTTGTAACCGGGCTCCACGTCGATATCGAATTCGAACAAGGTATGACCTTCCACCGAATTCATATATGCTCCGGAAATTATATTACAATCTACGCGTATGATGCGTACTTTCATTATTTCCACCATCTCGGTTGATTCGTGCTTTTTGTCTCTTTTTAACACTGTATGATTAAATCCTAACATTTTACCGATACTCGCCTCTCCCCGGAAATCTATAGTATATTGGGATTTCAGTTCACATTTCAGCGTATTATTATTAGCAACCAAGTAAAAGATTCCATCGTTCTTTTCTTCAGTTGAAATCCTCAAAGCCTCCAACATAGCTTTACCTATCTCATCTATTTCATAGGCCCCAGGTGGAATCTGCAATTGTATCGGCTCGGTGGTGTAACCCTCCTTCATGTAGGCAAACTTATTGTTGCTTTCGTCCACATTAAAAATTGAATTGTATGTGTAAAATCCCAGCAATGCCAGACCATAGTTGTTTTCTCTATTTAATTCGACTGGTGGATAAAAATCGGCGCTTAAGACGCTCGAGTGTCCTGTTAGTGTGAACGTATAAGACATGACTAACCATTAAAACATCACACATCTCGGTTTTATTCTTAGCGGCAACATTTAAAAAGATTCATCGTCACACCTTTTCTCACTGCATTAGATAGTGATGTTTTTATGCTATTTTCTGCTTTTATGCGCACATCGCTGATTTTGCAATAACAACAAAATATTTTTCTAGCCGTAAGATCCTCATCAGTCATAACCTCGTTTAAATTGCTGCTGCTGCTGCTGAAATAATGTTTGCAACCGCACTGATATTTTAATATATCGATATCGCTTTTAAGGTGCTCCGGCAACTTTTCCCAAACGAATGGAATTTCATTTGGGGCTAATGCAATCATTACTTCCTTGGGCATGTTTTCTAACTGTTTCACGGTCATTTTCCTTAATCCACCGGCTAGATGAAATGCTTTCAGTGATTGCAACATTTTAGTATAGTTATTGCGATCCATTTGCGGTGTTAATGGTGACGATGATGATGATGACATCTTTTACGCTGATGATTCGACAAGAAACTTTAAGCACAAATGTCCACACCAGACTGTTCCAAAATCCTGCTGACGATCGTATGTATAGTAAATAATTTTTGATGGTTCCGATCCCGTTTGTAGATATCGTACCAATTCGATCGGTGGGGGTAAATCGCCGAAGCTGTCATAATATGTTACTTTAGAATTATTTTTTCTATAAGCTACCCAATGAGTCCCTGCACCACGCGTACTATCCAAATTCACTATTGCTGCTTCGTAACGTCGAGGACCTTGTCTAGGTAATAAATCCCTCATATAAACGCCTCGAAAGTGTCCTATTCTTTTCTTTTTGGCATATTTTTCTATATCGATGTTAGATAGTGGTCTTCGAGGTAGGGATTCAATTAGTTTTTTGATCTACGATTTAAAAATAATCCCATACCTTTACGATATGGCTTTAGAAACAAACCATTTCCTTTCGATTTTAAATACAGGCCGGCACCGGTTTTATCTTCGCTGCTTTTTTTTACTGCTTTTATGGCGCGCACAATTCCCGCTGCCCCGCCGGCTAATGAACCCAAAGCCGATAACCCGGCAAAAATTGGTATTAATGGTAATATTCCACCAGTTTTAGGAATCGGTATTATTCTCGGTGTACGAACCTTCCTTTTGCCACCTGCCGCTTTTACCGATCTACGTGCTGCCGACAGAGCTATTTTAGATGCATTCATGACATTTTTTTCCAACACATTTTTACTTCCGGCTTTTAATAATTCCCTTCGAACTGCTTGTCGAATAGCTGTTCCGAAACTGGCTTTCCGAACATGTCGATTTTTATTAACACCTTTCCTTTTTGTATGACGCGTGCCTTTACTAGATGTTTTTTTTGTTGATAATGATGATGATGGTACACCCATACCAAAACGTTGTTTTCCTTTCATAATGTTTGTAACTAACCAAGCTGCTGTTTTTTCACCTAAACTGGAATCTTTCGATTTTACTCTATTCCAAGCACTTTGTTCAGGCTCGTAATCCGCTCGATGTCTCGCACTTATGTTGTCTTTATTATGTAAATAGGCTAAATCGTGTTTTTTGCATGCGGCATCCAAAGGATTAATGCCTGGATCACCTCTTGTCACACGTTTTATTACTTTTGTTCCGGGTCCGCAATATTGATAACCAGGAATGTGTACCTCGAATGGTAATTTATTTATTAACGAATTCACAATACCGTATCCAGTTTTGTTGGAAACGTGAGACCGTCCACTTCGTTTGACGCTCGGCATCTGAATGACAGTTTTTGTGAAAAATTGCCTATAAAATATCAAATTTTCCTAAGATGCGCGTTATCGATCTTAAACAAAAACTTCCTATTGACAATCTCGATGAAAAAGTCGGACTTGGATTTGAAAAGAAGATAATGAAGAGACACGGTCCTTTACTTCCTTCCTCTATTCGCGGCCTGTTAATTGGTCCATCCAATTGTGGAAAAACTAATGTCATGATTTCGCTGCTTACACACCCCCTTGGGCTACGTTTCGAAAATGTCTATATTTACTCGAAATCTCTGTATCAACCGAAATATGAGTATTTAAGGAAAATTTTAGCGCCCATCAAAGGTTTAGGCTACTATGCCTTTAGTGATTCCAGTAATATTGTGGAACCGTCCGATGCAAAACCAAACTCTATATTTATCTTTGATGATGTTATATGTGAAAAACAAGATGTTATAAGATCGTACTTTAGCATGGGACGTCATAAAAATATCGACTCCTTTTACCTAGCGCAAACATATTCGCGAGTGCCTAAACAGCTTGTGCGAGACAACGCCAATTTTATTATTATGTTTAAACAAGATGAGTTGAATATGAAACACATATTTTCCGACCACGTTTCACCGGATCTAACTTTTACTCAATTTCAAGAAATGTGCTCAAAATGTTGGGATAATAAGTATGGATTTTTAGTAATTGATAAAGACAGTGATGTGAAATCGGGAAGATACCGCAAAGGATTTGATAGCTATATATTACTGTAATAATAAGAGAAAACGCTCATTTGATTGTTGAAACGTCCTTTGTTAACATCATGAATAACGCGATCGACTTAAAACGTAAACTAGTGGAAGCTACCAATGCCGTCAGAAAAAAATTTAAACAAATTAAAGCGGCTAAAGAATTTAATGTTGTGGAATTGGAAAAGTTTTACGAACCCATTTCTAAGCCGTTGACAACTATATCTGATGTGGTTAAGCAACGTCAGCAGCAGCAGCAGCAGCAACAACAACAGCAACAACATTATCCAGCTACAAAGCCACATAGTCTCAGTACATCAGTGCAGTCGACTCAAATATCAGGTTTTCCCCAACCTACACATTCCTTTCAAACCTCCACACCTATTCAGCAGCAGCAGCAGCAGCATCGCATTTCAAAAGAAGATATTAGCCAATCGGTGTTTGATACACCCTCGACATCAACTAATACATCTCTCGCATCCGCTGACACCACAACTTCCGATACTTTAAACGCACACCTGAAAGGATTAAGTTCGAAACCATCTCTATACGATACTGTATATGGTGTACGTTTTGGTTCAAAAACAGATCATAACAAAAATTTTATTGGTAATTTAGAGGTGCGTTTTCGAAATGGAAATATTGTCTTATACAAAAAAGGGAAAAATATTGCAGAATATGGTGGATCACCGGCACTTTATGATTTGTTATTTCTTAAAACACCCCCAAGTGTAGGCAAGGAACAACAACAATTAAGTGATAATGTACTTTCAACGTACAAGGAAATTTTGGAATCAACGAATGCTGTCTACAACAATTTTAAAAAAAGTGATGGTTTACGGGAGACCAGATGGAACAAATATTTGCGAATTATTAAACCTCTGATAATGGGCACAAAATTAGGTGGTACTATTACAAGAAAAAATCTCTCGGAAAAACTACAGTTACCCACAAAAAAGAAATTATCTTCGAAAAAATTTCAATATGTCTACTGGAACAAAGCTAAAGAGTTGGTGGATCGTTTACGTTTGTTATGGAGTTCCAAAATGGCCGGCCACACTGGACACGAAAATGAAATTATGTCAATCATAGAGGAATTACGAGAAGAAGATATAATATATTAAGCTCAATATTTAATGATATTATTCAGTTCTTCCTTCGATCTGAAACCTTTAGTATTACTAATAATATGGAGCCCAGTCTAGAAAAAATCAAGATTGTTAATGAACTACATAGAACGGCTAGAAAAAATTTTGTAAGACGGCGCACGATAATAAAAGGATACAGAGATTTGTGGCAAATTGATTTGGCTGAAATGCAACAGTATGCTGATGAAAACGATGGTTATCGTTATATTTTGGTCTGTATAAATTGTTACTCGAAATTTGTCTATACCAAAGCCATAAAAAACAAGACTGGTATAGAAGTTACTAATGCGATGAAAAGCATCATTGAAGAGGCATCATATACACCAACAAATCTGCAAAGTGATCAAGGAAAGGAGTTCTATAATACAAACTTTCAAGCCCTGATGAAAAAATATAATATAAATCATTATTCCACTTACAGCACAAAGAAAGCTGCAATTGTTGAGCGAGTCATAAGGACTTTAAAAAATAATTTATATAAACAATTCTCGACAAGAGGATCTTACAAATGGATACATATATTATCGGCAGTAACAAAAACCTATAACCATTCGAAACATCGCACCATTGGAATGAAGCCTGCAGACGTGCAAGAAAAAACACATATTAAAGCATATGATTATTTAAAAATTGTACCTAAAAAATTTAAGTTTTCCATGGGTGACATTGTGCGTATTAGCAAGTACAAAAGCTTATTCGAGAAAGGATATACGCCCTCTTGGTCAACCGAATTGTTTAAAGTTGTAAAAGTTAACGTTACAAATCCACCTACTTACTTGTTGGAATCGTTAGAAGGTCAGCCTATAAGAGGGTGTTTTTACGAATCAGAACTACAAAAAACAAGCAGTCCTGACGTTTATCTAGTAGAAAAGGTCCTTAGACAACGCAAGAAAAATCACATCGAACAATTATTTGTCAAATGGCTAGGATTTCCCAACCACTTCAACTCTTGGATAGATAAAGCTAATATTGTTTAAATAACATATTGTATGACTATATTTTTTATTTAAAATGTAAAATAAATAAACAATATATTGTAAAATAAAGTTTTTTATTTCAATCTTCATTATTAAAAACAATGACAATAAAACATCATACACATAAATAACATTTCAATATTCTTGGAGGGAAGGTCCAATTCACCGACGACTACGACGTTATCTTCAAGGCTATGCCACTCGGAGTGCGTTCTCCTATTCTTTAACCTGCTTTTTTTAGATTTTTTTTTTGAAGTCGAGTCGTACGACAGTGCGCTTAATGAGTCATTTAAAGGCTGATGATAGAGTATTTTCTGCATAACTTCAATTTTTGTTTTAAGCTCACTATTATTTTTGTATATCATGGGGAGGACATCCTTGTTAAATATGTCACATATTACAACTGCAAAATTGTAAAACTTTCTATTAACAAAGTGTTTTGTCACAGCATCGTCATCATCTTTAGGTTCGCCTAAGTTGGTTATGATTTTTCCACCCATATCATACTGCCCATCCGCTGTAAGTTTAAAACCAATCCCTTGTGGCCCAGATAATATATGATATTTTTCATTATATTTCTGGCGACCAAATTTATCAATTGTGTTGTTTCCTCGACTCATTTTCAATCTTTACTAAACTATTTTATTTTTATTTGCCCTACTTATATTAAATATTTCAGCTGAGAAAAAGAAACACTGACTATGATCTACTGGGTTGGTATGTTTATAAAAGAAATAAAATAAAACTGTGATTGTAATAGATATTTATTTACAGTTATTTAATTGCACAAATACAAAAATTATAAAAAATTAATTTTCCATGTCTTCGTTTTCGTTGCTCAAAATTCTATCCCATCCGACACTATTTCGATCGTCAACGTCTTGGGCTGTTGCTGTTGCAGAAACCAATTCATATTTTGCAGCAAGCTCACCTGGTAAATGTGGAATATTGACGAGGTATTCTTTTAATTCTTCTTCAACCATTTCAGCACAAAATGTATCCATGTCTATGGAACCATATAAAAATTTGTCGCACAAGTGTGCCCCAGCCATAAAATTGATTGTATCCCTGATCTCGTTCTTATATTGATCTTTGGTTACATCAATATGCGACCAATCATTTACGCTATCTAACATATCGTGAGCCCTATTTCTTAATTCTCTCCCCAACCAAAATATGTATCTATCTACACATTCGTTGGCGGTCGTCGTCGTCGTCGTCGCATCAGCAGACATCTTTAACAGAAATAATGAACACGCGTAAGTATTCTGACATGTGCAACTATATTTTAAATTTAATTACATCCTTTTTTTCAAACAATTTACATACAATTTACTCCAATGAGCCAAAACGTAATAATGTTCGAGTATTGTTTCCAAAAACTCTAGTGCCCTGTCCCAAATAAGTTAGAGTGTATTTATCTTTAGTTTTACTCATAATATCTACAATATCGTCAGGTAGTGTTTCGGCCACACGTTTTGGTAAAAAAGTCTCAAATGTGCTATTATCACCGTCATCGTGTAAAGCCACTAAAAGAGTTTTACCAAATCGTGTAGTCATTGAAACCATCTTTACAATTTTATACACTTTGCCTACAATCATTTCGTAACCTTTTTTTTCTCTAAAACCTCGAAATCTTTGCTAAACATTTCATTAATTTCATCTAGAGTTTCTTTTGCAATACTCATTATTGAAAAAATGGTATATAAATCCAAAAATTACCGTGAATATAAAAGCACTTTCAGAACACTACACGAACACAATATTTGATGTTTATGCCACTGATATCTGCGACTGTTTGAAGTCACTTCTTCTCCCACGAACCTTTATAGCGAGGTTTCAAGGTCGAATTGTAACAATGGTGGGGGTAGCTTAACGATAGAAATAGTGGGAGGAGTATTCAAGGTCAAATGACGTCACACATTTAAATTGGTATAAGGATAACTTCAAGGACAAAATATAATGAAACAAATAACTACATTTTATGTACTTTATTCATTGATTTTTTTCTGCAATTCTTCTATGCGTTTAACATTATCACCTAAACCTAATTTCCTTAATTTGTTCAATAATAAGTGTTTGTTTTTATTTCTAAGAAAATTCTTACAAACTATACTAGCTAAAAGACACACTTCGGCATGGTCCATATACTTAAAAAATACACTAAAGTCCTGAGCCTCCGAATCTTGCATTTCATATGCGTAAAATTCCGAACCGGCTGCAGAAATTAGAAATTCCTCGTACATTTCTCGCACTAAACTTTCCATATTAACTACTACTACGTTAAACTTAAGTCCTACACTCTAATTTCATCTAACACAACCGGATCTGCAATGAACCTAATCAGTTTTTCCAAACAGTCACTAAACCCCAACTTTTTTATCTCACGAACAAAGTCTTGTAAATTTATTGTTTTGCTGCAATATTTACGACATGCATTCGCAGCCTTTTCATATTCATAAGCCAAATCACAATAGCGCGACGCCCATTCTGCTCGACTTTTCATTGCATCATTGAAATAATTATTAGCCGTTTCAGTGAACTCATCGCCCAATTTTTTTACTGTCTCTTGCAAAGCACTATTCATATTATTCACTCATTTTTACATTCACGACACTTTTTTATTGCTGGTGGTGGCCCATCTATATGATGACGATATATTTGTTCATAGTGAATGTAACAGGGTAAGCTTAACTGTAGTTCCTTGTTACACCGATATGACGCTGGCAGCTTATCCCAAATTTGCCGTAAACTCAGCGTATCAACGCAAGTTTTTAAATATTCGAGAGGAAAAAATGCTAGATCCTTCTCTTCAAAATCACACAAACTTTTTAAATTACTCTGATATAAACAAATTACTCTGCCGACTTGCTCTATAATTTTTTCTTTAGATAGTTCCGTATCTGACATTTCACACTGAATGAATGCAAGTAGACTCACACAATTTATAGAACAATTTGCAAGGTCAAAATCATTTCAAGATCATCCCACACTATTACAATGCACAAATAACTACTTCAAGGTCACACACCCAAGATGACCTTCAACAAAGTCAAGGTCGTCTCGACCAAGGTCAAGGTCAAGGTCACACACACAACCTTGAACACAAGGCCAAGGCCAAAGCACACGTGCACTTTCAAGGTCAATGACAAGGACATGTGGGCGGGGCCAAAGAGGGGTGAAGCAAGGTCAAGGTCAAGGTCGAGGAGTGGGGGGATTGAGAGAATCGGGTTATGTTCACTACTTACCCTCCCCGCCACAGTGATATGGCAGAGATACATGTTTCGTCTCTCACTAGACTAATCAGGGTACCGACATGCACCTGGCTGTGCAAAGGACAGATCGGAAGGAAGCATGCAACACTGAACGCGGCTTCGCCGACCTCTCGTCGGATGGCTTATATATGTTTATACGGCTTTCACGGATTCCTCCGTGTGAGATGCATTAGCAGTGGCTATATCCACATTATGCTGTTGTAGTGCTGAAATCATATTCAGCAAACGTACAACTATATGCAACTCCGTATGTAAGTGAAAGTAAAATGCGAAACAGTGAATGAAAACTTCGCTCCATCATATCCCTTTTGTGTTAGAGGTCGCACGGAGTTGCATATAGTTGTACGTTTGCTGAATGTGGATATAGCCACTGCTAATGCATCTCACACGGAGGAATCCGTGAAAGCCGTATAAACATATATAAGCCATCCGACGAGAGGTCGGCGAAGCCGCGTTCAGTGTTGCATGCTTCCTTCCGATCTGTCCTTTGCACAGCCAGGTGCATGTCGGTACCCTGATGAGTCTAGTGAGAGACGAAACATGTATCTCTGCCGTATCACTGTGGCGGGGAGGGTAAGCTTTGACTTTCTTCTCGGTATGGTGGTCCAGGCGGGCCACCATCTCGATGGTGGTGGAATAGGATGAATTGTGTTTTATTACAGTTTATTCTAACTGTGCGACTTCTAACACAAAAGGGATATGATGGAGCGAAGTTTGCATTCACTGTTTCGCATTTTACTTTCACTTACATACGGAGTTGCATATAGTTGTACGTTTGCTGAATGTGATTTCAGCACTACAACAGCATAATGTGGATATAGCCACTGCTAATACATCGCACACGGAGGAATCCGTGAAAGCCGTATACACACATATATATATATATATATATATATATATATATATATATATATATATATATATATATATATATATTTATATATATATGATGAGTCTAGTAGAGACGAAACATGTACTTCTGCCGTATCACTGTGGCGGGGAGGGTAAGTTTTGACTTTCTTCTCGGTATGGTGATGCAGGTAGGCCGTCATCTCGATGGTGGAATGGGATAAATTGCGTTTTATACCAATTTGTTCTAACTGTGTAACCTCTAACAGAGAAAGGATATGATGGAGAGAAGTTTGCATTTCGGTTTTCATAAGAGAGATACAAGATTCTGAGCTTCGCTCAGATAGAAAATTAAAAATGGGCCGTTTTCTGAATTTCCATTCCGATATCCATTTCTAAGGAAAATAAGGAAATCTCTAAATTATTAGTATTATTTAGAGCAACAATTCAAAAATCCTGCATTTTCGATACTTTTATTGTAACTTCTCTAGCAGAACAAGGAAATTGCAGTATCAAATAAGAAATAATCATTGAATTTATACATTTTTCTCATTTCGACCATAATATGTATAGTAGAAAACGCAGTGGTTTTTGAGATATTTCGATTTTTAATTTTTCTTCAAAAAGTAAGTTTTTCTTCAAATTTTTCACATGGAATAAACTCTCAGTTTTTTAAACAATTCCACTTCTTCTTGCTGAAACCCTTGATTAACCTAATAAATTTAATTTTTAAATCGGGGAAAGTACCAAGCCATTTCAAAGTGACCCTTGTTACACAACACATAAAGCAGGAAACAACGCGACCATTAGCAACTATCGTCCAATTAGTGTAATAAATAATTTTGCGAAGATATTTGAGAAATGTTTAAAAGATAGATTGGTAATTTTTTTGGAAATTAATAACATCCTCTCTAAAAATCAATTTGGATTTACCAGTGGATTGAAAACATCAGATGCAATTTATGAATTTACTGAGTCAGTAACCGTGAATCTTGATAATGATAAAAAGTGTCTGGCCGTGTTTCTGGATCTTGCCATGGTATTTGACACGATGACTCATGACACACTTTTGGAGGTTTTAAACGTCTATGGTGTTAGGGATTCTGTGTTTAGTATCTTTGAGAGTTACTTAAGAAATAAAAAACAAATTTTAAAAATTGATAATATCTACAGTGACCCTTTAGACATCAGAATCGGGGTTCCTCAAGGGACAGTATTGGGACCAATTTTCTTTATAGTTTATATAAATTCACTAACTAGCATGTGCTTAGAGCATGGTTCTCTAATTTTATACGCGGGCGATACACTGGCCTTTTTTCTGGAGAAACCTGGGTCAAGTAAAAGAATCAACAAAAACTGGTCTGCTTAAAATAATAAAATGGTTGGATTCCTCTAAGCTCACTTTAAACTTTAACAACACTCATTATAATAACATTAGATCGTCCAGACCTAAACCATATAGAAGCTGGAAATATCTTAATAAAAAATGTACCATTCATAAAATATTTGGATATAATTATTGATAAAAATCTAAAATGGGATCAGGATATTCTAAAGTTAACAAACAACATCAGAAAGTTAATTCATAAACTTTATTTACTAGGAAACATTTTCACTTGGCAGCTTTTAATAAATATTTATAAAAAAATAGAATCCTTAATTAGATATGGAATAATTGTTTGAGGTGACATGTATCAAAACTCTTTATAACAACTCAACGTAGTACAAAATTACAGTTTGAAGGTAATTTTTTGGAAGAACAGAAGATATTCTTCTAGGTTTCTTTATTCAGAACAAACTTTTGATGTCCGTTTATTGTATATATTGTTTTCTTGTATTTATGTACAGAAGACTGCGAAATTTTAAAATTACGGAAGTAACTTTTATGAAACGAGGTGCAATAGACATCTTAAGGATACCAAATAGTAATAAGAACATTAGTCATAGATTCGCTAAGTGCTTGGCTCCAAAGTTTTATAATATTATCCCGATTAGTATAAGAACAATCTTAAATGTGAAAAAATTTAGTGAATTTTGTAAAACATATATTTTTCATAATATTGATCAATATAAGCTTTTTCTTTGACAAAATCTCCATAGGTTACTTAGTGTGTAGGTTTGTTTAATATGTATGTATTTTATTGATTAGTATTATTATTTATTCATTATGTTTTTCTTTTATGGCTGTTTTTTTAAAACTACTATGATATTGTTGATTTTGTACACTTACAGGTATTATGTTACCTAGGTGCACAATTATTTAATATTGAGATCTTAAATATGTTTAGATTAGATCATCATATATATATATATATATATATATATATATATATATATATATATATATATATATATATATATATATATATATATATATATATATCTTGTTTTCTTAAAAACACACAAAAAATTTTATTTATTTATTTAACAATTATTTTATATTTTCAAAATTAAATAAAAATCAAATCTTAAATCAGAACTTAAACTAGCAGAGTAGCATCATTAAATGCTTTGTTTACTATTACTAACTTACAATAAAATAAGGGAATGTATTTATACTTTCCTAATAGCAACATCAGCAAGTTTGCATGATTAAAGGTCACGTAGTCATGTGTTGCAACACTGCTGATTTTGCTTAATTGGAAAATTGTCTGGTTGTCATAGCGAAATCTGACCCCTACGGTCAATGAATATATATATATATATATATATATATATATATATATATATATATATATATATATATATATATATATATATATATATATATATATATATGAAGCAAAATGCGAACAGTAAATGCAAACTTCGTTCCAACCATACCTTTTCCGTGTTGGAGGTTGCACAGTTGGGACAAATTGCTAAGGAACACAATTTATCCTATTTCACCACCATCGAGATGGTGGCCTACCTGTACCACCATACCGAGAAGAAAGTCTAAACTTACCCTCCCCGTCATAGTGATACGGCGGAGGTACATGTTTCGTCTCTACTAAACTCATCAGGATACCGACATGCATCTGGCTGTGCAAAGGCCAGATCTGAAGGAAGCATGCAAAAACTGAACGCGGTTTCGCCGACCTCCCGCCGGATGTTTATGCGGCTTTCACGAATTTCTCCCGTGTGAGATGCAATAGCAGTGAATATATCCACATTATGCTGTTGTAGTGCTGAAATCACATTCAGCAAACGTACAACTATATGCAGCTCCGTATATGAATGAAGCAAAATGCGAATAGTAAATACAAACTTCGTATATATATATATATATATATATATATATATATATATATATATATATATAATGAATATGGTTATATTATCTATTTCATTTGACCTCTTATTAACAATGTTAATTTTTTTTGCCATTTTTCGTTGTTTTGTAGAGTTTAATCAACGTTTTTTTTTGATAATTTCATTTAGTTGATTTCAACCATGATTCAACGTTATAAATAGCATTGTTTATTGCGAGATTTTCCTTGATTTAACGAAATTTCCTAACCAAAATGTATCGTTTGGTTACAACTTTTTTAAGTGTTGATTCAACATGTGTGTGTTTACTGGGGACTCGTCCTTAATATCACAATATGCAATAATATACAATCTATATCATGTTGGAACCTATAGAAGCGAACTTCTCTTATTCTGGCAACATGCACTCAAATGATGATTTTTACTTTTATTAGTTAACTACAGCTTTATAGGATCAATGTAGATTAGTTTTAAAGTATTCTTAGTCAGAATCTGCTAAGTACCTCTTTCCTGTTGATTTTGATTTGTTGGGTAGATAAAGTTACTTCAATAATAGTAATCATATATTAACAATAATTATTTAGTCTCATTTAAAATAGATTCGCGACCTATAAAAAAATTAAACCACTTTAGCTTTCGGATAAATACTTAGATCAGCTTTACTTAAGTAAAGAGTAGATAAAACAATAAAAGTATGTACTTAAAACAAAGTAAAGTAAAATATTTTACTCAAATATAGTCCAGCCTATAAAATTATTTCTGGTTATTATTCATTAAATTGATATTTGCAAATTTTCAGTATTCAGAATAAAAATGTTCATGGTCTCAACTAAAATTTATTTTATGTTCTCGTGTATAACAGAGTGACTCGCAAATTATTGATACGTTCCAAGATACAAACATAAAATTTGAAGGCAGAAGAAAATAGCTATACCAAATTTTTTGTCCTGTAGAGGAGCGTTGTCCAAGCGATGGTTGGTGAACCCTCAGGAGTTCGCGAGGTTTATAAAGGGGATTCACAAAAATATATATTGTAATGGCAAAATTTTAAATTAAACGTCATATCAGGCAATAACCTGCTACGCGACTAATCGCTTCGCCACCAGCGATGCGAGTACATTCTCGAACGTGACGGTCACTTCTATTTCGGCGAACGAAGACTTTTCCCGAATACGCACGAAAGAATGAAAAAAGCCTTTCGCGATATTAAAACGCCGCAGTCATATATAAGAAAGAGTAGAGTCGAACTCAATCATGCGATAAGCTTAAGAACCTCAAGTGATTTCAAAAAGATAAATCAGTTAGTAGTTAATGCAGAGTGTGTACATAAATATTAGTAGCGTAAACCAGTTTAATGATTTCTTCTTATGTAAATAAATTACAACAAATACCCAAGCTTTACAATTGTACGATCAACAGAACGTGAAAATAAATAATTATTGCTTCGTAAGTGTGTAATGGATTGGTAGTTAAAAATGGGTTAAAAATGGATAGTTTTGTCACTAAGTATGACGAAAAGCTGGACTAGCATTCAATTGCTTGCAATGAGCGAATATAGGATATCAGTTGTAGTCGGCTACCGTCTGGTCAGACTGAAAGCAAAAAAAAAAAGACGAGCAAAGTGAAAATAAGAGAAAGACACGAAAAAATTACAATGACAATGTACAAAGTGGTTTTTATTTTGCCGATGAGGAGTTAAAACCTAAATCGCTTTGTAGATAGTGTAACAAAATCCTGGCCAACAGCAGTTTAAACCGATCTCTTCCTCGTAGACACCTTGAAACAAGACATCCGAATCACAAGGATAAACCTGTTTAGTATTTGGCAGGTAATAAAAAGTCTAGTGTCTATTCTTTTCTAACAGATTTAAATGAATATAGTATAATGGCATCATTCGAGTTAGTTATAGAATTGTAAGATCTGGACAAGCACGTACAATGGCACAAAATTTGATTGTACCATGTACTAAAGACATCACAGAGTGTATGTTTGGACAAAAAGCAACAAAGAAAATTGACTTTGTTCTCTTATCCAATAACACAGCATCGCGTAGAAATAATGGCTGGGCAAATGATTGGGAAAGTGTACTTCTTAAAAGAATAAAATTGAATTATTTCGCTATTCAGCTTAACGAGTCGACCGATGTAACAAACGCTGCAGTATTGCTTAACTTTTTAGATATGATTCTAAGAATTCCATTCAAGAAGATCTATTATTTGCAAAACTACTGAAAACCTATACAACAGGTGTAGCAATTTTCCATATAAAACATATCATTATCGCTTGCGTGCGTAGTTTAAATAAAGTGGAGTTCCCGAGCGATTTATATTTATTTCATCATTATATGCGTTCGATAGTCAACAAGCCTGAAGTTGGTCTACAAGAGATTAACGTAGGTAAGAGTTATTTTCCTTGATTTTCTAAAAATCGGTTGTTCTATGTGTCGATCGGATATCTCGAAGAGGAAACCTGTTATTATTTGTGACGGTTTTTGTAAAAATCATTACCACCCAAGTTGTTGCAGCCTGCCCCCTGAAGCAGCGAAGATCCACTCGATCCAGGGTTTCTTCTGGTTTTGTAATACTTGCTTGGCGGTCAAATAAAACGAAGATGACCTCAGAGTAGCTGTTGAACAGACAGTGCAATCTAAACTGTTGGATATCAAGCAATCTTTCAAGAACTTCAGAAATGATATCGCTCGTAAACTGGATGAGTCACACGATTCCGCTGGTGCTTCCCAATCACTTTTTCAAGTTATTAATGATAAATCGGCAATTATTATTGCACCTAAATAACTACTGCGGGATGGAACTTGTGCCAGATCTGAGATGTCGACCAAAATTAATCCATTGGACTCAGCCATTTTGACAAATGATCGTCGGATGCAGAAACAAGGAGGACGCACAAAAATTTTGTTGACTGGCCAAGGACAAATTGGCCAACTACTTTGATGTAAAGGAGGTTAGCGTGCCACAACCTAAAATTAAGATTGTTGGTATCAGAGAGGACGTGTCCCACGAGGAACTTATTCAGTTTTTAAAAATTCAAAATGAACCGGTTTTTGTGCTAACTCTGAACTGCTTAAATCTTCGATCATACTCTAGATATAAACAACAATAGATTTGTCTGAAGGCTATTTATGGTCGGTGGGGGAGACGCTTTTTTGATGTTTGACAGACATAAACATATTTACATATCTTGTCTTTCAGTTTAATTGCTTGTCGTGACTTTTTTCGGTGTTTTTAAGTGTTAGAAATTACTATAAATGCGAAGTTTACAATTAATATTAACAAAAAGAGGATTTTAAAACTTATTTTTATCGGTAAATATTGTTAGATTGTTTACATATTGAAAATAACAATAATAAAAATTTAGGCAACCATATATTCATACTTTGTTTTCAGAATTGACGTACCCAGGGGTATGTTCGAAGGACGTAGCGATGATACTCGTTTAAATAATGCAATTAGAAAAGGATAGCATAAAATCGGTATGTCTGTACCAAGAAATTAAATATCTACTATTTATCAACACTTTTTCAAATATAAATAAAAATATTATTACGTTATTCAGCGTTCAAACAACCGGGCCCTAGTTCTGACGTTATGCTACTTCTACAGGGGTATGTTCGAAGGCTTAAATATTGGCATACTAAAAACAATAATAAGATCTTTCAGGCGACAGCTTGATATTGTGACTTACACTCGTATTATGGAGAGTGTATCGATTAATTGTAATAAATATTTACTGGTCGGGTATGATGCGTATGTTGTTTATGATGCATTGGAACCTCTTAGATGCTTTAACTGCTCAGGTTATAATCATACTTCTAAAAACTGCGCCTCGGAAAAGGAATATCCTCGATGTTCTGAGGCACGTGACCTGTCTGAGTGTAGTGTCTTAAGTATATGAACTGCATGAATCACTTGCCTAAATTCTCCGGTGGCACTGTCGATGCTGATCATGCTGCGTGTGATAAGAACTGTCCGTACTACAAGCGTAAATTATATAGGTTTAGGGCTCAAACACTTGGTAGGCAGTAGCAATTATCGTACCATGGCGATATTGAACGTACTTCCACGAGTGGTGTCCTTCGCGATAGATCCGTTTGTCCGAAGGGAATTCTGAATCTAATGAATGTTGGAAAAATTTCACGATTTATTATCAAAATATCCGCCGAGTAAATACTGAAGCCCATACACTACTTAATGAATCTCATTGTTATAATTATGATCTCCTTGCATTCTTGGAAACATTTTTGTTGCCACAGGTCCGTGATCGTGAATTATTCTCTTCCGATTACTCGTTGTGATCGTAGAATAGCTCTGCTAAACGCTAATAGAGGAGGAGGTATACTTCTTGCATTAAATAAAAGTTTCCCAGCCACAATAATCAATACTAATTTAATCTCAGACCACCTCCCTGACATTGATATTTTAGGAATATCTATCAAAGCTAATTTTTGCACTTTTCCTATAATTATTATTTATATATCACCCAGTTTCACAACTTACGACGATTTATTTGCAAATCTTAACGCCATGCCTGATTTAAATGGTGTCTGGAGTATGTTATTTTTGAGTGATTTTAATATTCCCGAATATACGTCTGCGGATATCAGGTATGAAACGGACAGTCCAAAACTACATACCATTAATAATTTTGTTATCTTCTACAACTTATGTCAATTCAGTAATATAAAAAATCACAACAATCGACTTCTTGACTTGGTGTTTGGCTCACTGAACTTTTGCAGAGTTGCTGAATTTGATTTGCCAATGTTAAATGTTGATGTGCATCATCGCCAATTGTTGATTACATGCCATCATCGAACGTGTAAACAAAATAAATTTAAATTAAAAGAACGGTACACATATAATTTTAGAAAGGCTGATTTTCCTAGAATGTATCAGCTTCTGTTCGACAGTGACTGGTCTTTCTTGCATGAGGGTCTTGATATTGAAGAGGCTGTGACGGCATTTTTTCAGCATATGGACGTAATTCTTAATGAGACAGTACCAAAGACTTTGTTCAGACGTAGTAAGTACTCACCTTGGTTGGCGGAAATATAAAATATCTAATGAGACTTGCGATTATTTATCTTTCAGGAATGCTAGAATAGTTGTAAAAAATCAGTAAGTCCTACAGTACTTATCTTGCAAATCTAGAAGCGAAATTTAAAATGAATCCCCAATCGTTCTGAAACTAAATCAATCTTAGGAAATCTAATAGCACTCTACCATCTGCTATGTCTTATCAAGGTCTAATCCCACTGACATCGTAAATTTATTTGCGAAATTATTCAGAGTCCTCTATTATTTCTTTTCTTTATGTACCTACTTCTTATCATCTCACTACATAAAAGAATTCCTAAAGACGTTGAAAAAGCCTGCAAAAAATTGAATACCAAATTCACTGTGGGTTCTGATATCATTTCTTCATTTGTCGTTTGATTGCAGACTCACATTTGTCAATCATATTAATGATACACTATTGAGATCTTACCGAACGCTGGGCTTTCTAGTGAGATCTAGTCATAAATTTCAGTCGCTCCAGGTCAGAAGCACGTTATATCATTCTCTTGTCAGAAGCAAAATGGAATATGCCTAAGTTATCTGGCATCCAAATTATCATGTACAATCTGAAATATTAGAAAAAATTCAGTATCGTTTCTTAAAATTCTTAAGCTTTAAATCGGACGGACTTTATCCACTGCTTAGTAAATCTCACAAAAGCTTATTGACAAGATTTAATTTCACAACTCTGGAGAAGCGCACTAACGGAGCTCGTGTATTTTTTTGTACAAACTGGTTAATAACAAGATTTTGGCAGCTGATTTGCTCGCTAGAGTTCATTTTCATGTTTCTGGAATAACTAGATCTCCAATATTTGTCTACTTTCCGAAACCAAGAACTAATGTATTACAATTCTCCCCAGGATACTCGATGTGTTTCCTTTATAATCGTTTGAAAGACAAATTTGATATATTTTATTGCAAATATTTTGTTTATTTACAATTATCTGTGATTGATTTATAGACTATGTTATACTTGATAAGGAGGGGGGGGGGGGAATTACAATTACTTAAAATAAAGTTGGGAGTTCAGTGAAGATTAAGAATAAGAAGGGAAACAAACATGGAAAACAAAAACAGCGTAAAACAACATGCTGAAATAGGATTTAGTAATGCCAAATGAATTCAACCCTGACGACACCATAACATGAATGAGTGTTTACACTTCCAACTACGGTTGCCAAGTTTCTATGTCAAACTAGACCCATATCTCATTATCGGTAATAATGCATTTCAAGAAGATTAGATTATTGTCTGTGTTGGAAATCATCTCGGAGTAAATTCAAAATGTTTGATAGTACACGAAAAACAAGGCGTGTTAACACATAAACACTATTTCTTGATCCAGTATGTTTGTATAACCAAGTAAATTTCAATAATCACTGAACGAATTTTCATTCGATTTTCACAACTCGTTAGATTATTTCCCAGAGAGAGTTTTGGTACATGTTACACTGATAGATCGTTTAAACCAACCGAGCATTCATGATGGTTTAAAAATAATTCGAAGAAGAAACAGAGGTCCGTTTAAGATTTATAAAAACAATACATAACGAGTTTGTAAGACTCACAAAGTCCAGCATAAGATATGTATCTGTCTTTTGAAGATGGCCTATATTAACTGAATTGTGACACGGGTCACATTTCGAAACTTCATAAATGAAGCAAATATTATCAATTATATACTGTTAATATAATCTCATTGTAATCTAACAACTAGCATGAAGTTTTTATTAATGGAGATCCATTGGAGCTAATATATATTTATTTTTTTCGTACTTTGATGTCGAGTTTTTTTTTATTTTTATCTTTAAAATACAAAAATACAGACTGTATTCTTCAAAATAGAAAAAACAAATAAATCAAGTATAATTAAATACAAATTAAAACACAATGTCCTTCTTATTAATATCCTAGGACTCTGACGTATACTTAAATGTTTATTTGTGCTATTGACAACAGTCTGAGCCAGTAATATAAAAAATATTTATGAAAATAATTAACACAAAACTACAGATTACTCTTGATTATACACAACCTTAAGAGCAAGCAAGCTTTAGAAGTGGTTTCAGTACAATGGATCTTATTCAAGCACTAACAGAAATAATGAGTCGTACAAAATAATATAATCTATCACTACCGCTAGTATTCATAGACTTTGAGAATGCTTTTGATTTAGTATATCCTAGAGTAGTTATAGAAGTTCCAGTCGATAAAGGAGTAGACAAACCAATTGTAAAAATGTTAGCTAACATAAATAGAGAAGCCATAGCTACTGTAAACATATATAAAAACTTCCCAAAGTTTTCTACCCAAACAGGAGTTCGACAAGGAGACACAATAATCCCGAAGCGCTTCACAACAACCCTAAAGAATATCTTTCGGAAATTAGACTGGAATATAGATGGAGAATACCTAATTCATTTAAGATTCGCTACTGGCATAATTCTGATTGTTAAAAGTCCTGCAGAATTGCAGGAGCAAATTTATAATATCAACACAGCCAGTAATAATGTAGATGTAAAAATGAACCTAACAAAGAGAAAAGTAATGTTTAACGATCTAAAATCACGCTGAAAGTAGTAGATGAATATAATAATATATACACTCACAAGCAGAATTCAGTTCGGTTGTTAAAATCATTTTCGTGAAGCTCTCGACAAAGCTGGATTTGTTAAGAATCCTTGAAACACTTGCTTGGCTATTGTTAGTATTTTCGGATATATGATTCTGACTAATATTGGAATTTTCGATCACTGAACCAAGTACAGTAAAAACATTTTCTTCAACCATAGGGACAGATTTTCTTATAACTGATACTTTTACTTTCCCGAAACTCGTTTAATAGTCTAACAAAAATGGCTAGTTTAGGATGGTTTCTTTCAGAAAACCTTTGAGCATAGACTCGAGCCATAAAACAATTTTAATGACATTCTCCAAGGATAAAAATCATTACAATACGGTCTTCCTTTGGATAAATCTTCATTTTGACCAAGCAATAACAAAACAATATTCAAATAATTCAATTCAATAAATGAAGTATCACAATTACAAAAAATAATACTGCTATTATAGCAACAGGCTTTGCAGACTAAATTGGCAGATTAAATGAATTATCTGACGTTTCTAAATGCCATAAGCAACTAGATACATTAAAACATCTATTTAAAAAACACAAAATGGTGCCGAAAACGATTATTTGGCGTATTCTGTGAAAACGCGGACTTAGCCATAGAATAACCTTATACTATTCGATAGATATTTAAAAAGTACATTTTCTGGTAAGTTAAAAAGTATAGCGTTCTGTTAAAATTAATCAAGTTATAGTCAATTAAAGTTCTTATTTGATTAGTTTTAATTTTTGGATGTAAAATATAGCAAGTTTATTATAATTAGGATATAAAATATGATTTATTATTACACTTCACTGTAAATTTCGAGTACATAACTGAAATACTTCTTAAGTATTTGAAAGATAAAAATTAGGTTAGATTTTGTCAAAATTCCAATTATTTAAAAACTCTAATAGCCGGATTCACTAGCATGGTTTAATTTGACAGCAGAAGACTTACACTAACAAAACAGCAATAAGTCAAGCAAGTTTTAAACTCTAAAAATACAAGTATAAAAAAATCACTTTATTTTATTACTGAACCGGCAAAAATGGAGAATTTTATTTATTTCCGGTACACAGCAATTTTCCTTACATATTTCAAGGCTTTATCGCAAGGTTGTTATTCTTAGTATCACTATATAAGCGTTTATTTGTTGACATGTGTAACGTAAATTATGACAATATCATAAGCAAAACAAAACTGGCCGACTGGAAAATTTAAATATCATGGCAACTAGATCGGATTTAATTCTTAAATTTTCTTAAAATGGGCACTTATTTTGACCGGAGAATCCAAAAATGCAGTAATATACAGAGGGTTCCATTTACAAAAATTCACAACTTTGATACTTTCAGAGCTTCTGAGACACCCTATATAATATGAAAATAATTTTAAAAACCCTAAACTATATTAGACCCTCATATATCCCAAATATATCCCAAATATATCCCAAAAGTAAAACTTTTTGAAAGTCAGGTATTTTGGCCGCCATATTCTGTGTCGTACAGAGTGAATAATCCTATATATATATATATATATATATATATATATATATATATATATATATATATATATATATATATATATATAGCCCGAATCTCAGATGGGTTTATGACATCTGAAAACTGGCTGAAACAAATTGGTCCCAGATAACCAAATAAAATATAAGGTACCTTGTACTTCACACAGAAACTATTATTAGTTTCCAGTTACAGGTAAGGGATGAAAATATACCGTGAAAAAACGGTAATCTGTGAATTACTTAGTTATGATATCTAGAAAACCGTCTTGAACCTGAGCCCCAACATTTTTAGCTACCGGACAGCTTGTGGCTCCTATAGGTGAAGTTGAAGATTATTTGTCTTGCTCTGGCACGAAAAGTGATTCGTTAGGAAAACAGGCAAGATCTGGTTTCAAAGAAAATTTAGTGTGGTACGGACCTGTTCTTTTCTAAGGATGTACAAAGTAGCAAAAGGTAAGTTTTGATAAAGCTGCAAAAATTTATTTAATGTTGACAAATACGGGTTTCAACTATCAAAAAGATCAAAACGAAATTTCACAAGTATGTATGCAAATATGCTGAACACTAGCTACAATTGTAAAAAAAAAGACCGATGACATAACACAACTAGAAGTTAAATGAAGTTTAAGTGAGAGAGGATTTAATGTGGGGAGGGGAGTTATATTTGTTTTACGCGATATCCTAATTACCGGGAAATTGTGATATTTTAGAAAATCTTATAATAGGTATATAGTTAAAAATCGAATAGGTTGATACTTATATGTCATGAATCTTAAAGTATATCTTCAAGGATCGAAAGTTACATAAACACTGATATGTAAAAAATCAAACATAAAAAATATTTCCCTTGCTAAATGATTCACAATACGTAGTAGGTGACTGTCAGCATTTTATCAATTTTTTTATTTATTTTTTTTGATCAGGAGATATGAAAAATTATTATTAATAAGGTTAACTTTTAATTGATAAAACAACCACTTGAAATTTTCGTAGAATACTTTAAACCAATTTTTCAAGTTAATGGATTCCGTATTTATTTAATTTGAAGTAAAATTTCGTCAATGCTCAATTTTTTTTAATCAGAGTGGTATCTGTGACTTTAGCTGGAAATTTACCACTTCCTCCAATGTTATTTTTTCCTACTTGATACATAAATTATTGGAGTATGCTACGAAAGGGTAAAAAACGGTTAGCGAATATGTACATTCAAAAACAAAAACAACAGTATCATTTACTTTCACATGCTCTATAGTAATATATATGCAGATGAAAGTGTAGGCTTGGAAAGCAAAACCAATTACACATGAGACCAAAGAGGTTCGACAACAAATAATATAGAAAGAGAAAATTAAAC
This sequence comes from Diaprepes abbreviatus, assembly GCA_034092305.1. NCBI lineage: Eukaryota > Metazoa > Arthropoda > Insecta > Coleoptera > Curculionidae > Diaprepes > Diaprepes abbreviatus. Next base: position 15,676,110 of record JASJET010000141.1, on the reverse strand, counting down.
TAGTGATGGCCAAGCTGAAAAATCGAAAAGCACCAGGGCTAGATAATATTAATAATTATCTGCTCAGGTATGGTGGCGACGTATTAACGGATGAAATACAAACTCTATTTAACAAGATATATGATAGGATAATTGTGCTAGAACAGTGGAAGCAAAGTATAACTACCCCAGTTTTCAAAAAAGTGGAAAAAAAAACGAACCCACAAAATTACACAGGAATCAGTTTATTAAGCACAGTTTCACAGAGTAGCATCAGTGAAAAACAGCAGGGGTTCCGACAAAACATATCCAAAAAAGGTTATTGAGTATAATAAAACTGCTTTTATGTACTTCATTGACCTTATGCGACCTTTTGATAGGGTAAGTCTTGACGATGTTCTGGAATTATTAAAGAAAAGAAACTTGAACCCGAAAACAATTAAAATTATTCGAAACTTTCATAAGAGCAAACGGTAAGCTTTCCAACCAAATACCAGTTTCAACAGAAATCATGCCCTTATGGATTAGATCATCACAGAGGTAAAAAGCGCTGGGATAGGATACAACATGGGCAAGAAGGAATTTAAAATAAAGAGGTTACTATATAGATTCGAAACAATAGCAAAAGAATTAAATATGATCGTATATGTCCAAAAAACGCAGTCTCTTACAACATCAAGAAAACCTAGAAAATGTAAGTTAGCAATCTATTATAAAAACGTGAAACAGGTCACGACATTTAAATACCTAGGCGTTGATAATACAAGTAATAGAAATCTAAAATAAGAAATACAAAGCAAGCAATAACAGCAGTTAGTGTATTAGGATTTCACCAGGACGTAATATAGAGAAGTAAATATATGAGTATTAAAAGCAAAACGCGATTCTACAAGACCTGTATAAGACCGACTATGACCTACGCCACAGAAACACGAGCATAAATAGCAGCTACTAAACAAGTAGTAAGAACAATAGAGATGAATACACTAAGAACCATTTCGGGAAAAATACTTAAACACGAATAAGAAATAGCGATATCAGGTACCTATGTGACATTTAAGACGTGATCAGATGATCTAAAGTAAGAATAAGAGCATAGAGAGACCACGTAGATGGAATGGCCGACAATCGACGTGCAAAATTTGCAAAGAGAAGAAACTGAACACCTACAGACCTCCCGAAAGATCTCCCAAACTCTATGAAAGTTGGACATTGGAGTCACAACTCAGGCTACAATAGTATGTCTTGAAAGAGGAAGAAGAAGAAAATATTCTTGTTGTAGGTATAATGAGTAATTGCCTATATTTCGGATATAATTATAAAAAAAACGCATTGAACAAAAATAAGAGTTATGCATGAAACATGTTTAAAGTATAATGGAAAACAATTTGAACCATATTTGCGAATGTTTTTTTTTTAGTCTAACGTAATATAAGACTGTTTGTTGTTATAAAGTATATAAACTCGGAGTTTATCCATGTTCTTTGGAGATTTCCGCACTTTCCAGCATTAGAATAATATTTATCAACGGTCTTTGTCCGCATAGAAGCGAATTTATTTTATTTTAAAATTACTTCCCATTTTATTTTTATATTTGTCGGCTTAGCACATACACAACAGCTCTCTTAGGGAGATTGTTGGTGAAATACTGAACTTGAACGGTGGAAAACATAGTTAGTTTGGTTGCCGATGTCGAAAAATGTGACCTCTATCCTTGGAGTAGCAAGTTCGTGTATCGAGTTTTGTTATATTTCTCTTTTAATTTACCATCGCGCCACCACATGGCGGTTTTATACAACATTTGCTGATTTGTGTTATTCTTATGTTATTGAGTGAGCCATCGAGATGTCGCCAGGGTGTCTTATTTACAATTTTTCAACCGCGAAATCTGTTTATGCGAAACAGATGCGAGATGATAGTTTGTACCGAATGCAATAACCTGACGAATCCGATACTAGGACGAAACAGCGCCGTCGTCATTTTTCGATCCCGGAGTTTTTCCATATTCTTTGGAGATTTCCGCACTTTTTAGCATGAGAATAATATTTTTCAACGGTCTTTGTCCGCATAGCCGAGAATTTCTTATTTTATTTTAAAATTACACGGTCGTTAACTTCTCTTTTTATTTTTATATTTGTTGGCTTAAAACTTACACAACAGCTCTCTTGGGAAGATCGTTGGTACGATACTGAATTTGAACTGTGGAATTCATAGTTAGTTTATTTGCCGATGCCAAATAATGCGACATCTATCCTTAGAGTAGCAATGGCCTGACGAGTCCCATACTAGGACGAAACAGCGCTGTCGTCATTTTTCGGACCCGGAGTTTTTCCATGTCCTTTGGAGATCTCCGCACTTTTTAGCATGAGAATAATATTTTTCAACGGTCTTTGTCCGCATAGCCGAGAATTTATATATATATATATATATATATATATATATATATATATATATATATATATATATATATATATATATATGTATATATATATATATATATATATATATATATATATATATATATATATATATATATATATATCCATCAACTTGATACCCCCTCCACTGCCTAGAACAGTTTTAATGCAAATTAGGCCTCTCTGAGAGCTTAAATGATAGCTTTTGATCTCTACTTTCGAACACCGTCTGGCCATTTTGGTAATTCAAAATAATGGATTCAATATAGCGACCGAAAGCCCAAGTGTGTCCATTTATTGACTTATTTCACATGGAAATCATTATCTTTTGTCGTTGATATGAAAAAAACTTTATGATACAGTTTAATGCGGGGGTTACAATAACATCTGAAGCTCTATTGAAGGTCAAAAGCATTTTCAGGACTTATTACTAAAATATATGTGATATATCGTTTTATAGGTTTTTGGGGATCGCTGATTACGAATCTAAATCCAGATTTAGAAATTGGGCCTTTATTTGGAGAATGTTCAAATTCTAATGACCTTCTGATATTATTTCTTCTTTTTGAAATCAGTGACAAAAGATTTTCGTGTCAAATATGTCAAAAAATTCCAAAAAAAAAAAGTTTTTTTCGACACACTTGGACTTTCGGCCGCCATATTGAGTTGGCCATTTTGAATTACCAAAATGGACATTCGGTTTTCGGAAATAGAAATCAAAAGTTGCCATTTAAGCCCTCGTAGGCCTAATTTGCATAAAAACTCTTCTGGGCCATATATATATATATATATATATATATATATATATATATATATATATATATATATATATATTTATATATTAAGAAAGTAACTTTTCCTTATCACAGATATTTTTAATCTTATTTTAAATCTACATAATGAACTTATTTTTTAAGTGCCTAATACACATTAGTATATATATATATTAGAAAGTCGCAGCTTCGGTCGTGTTTCAATTTACTAGACCTTATCACTAAAGTTCTCATTGTCGCTTTTTGTTGGCACCTAACGTTAGCTGATCATGGTTATTAGTGAGCTAGGAAGTCAAATTCCAGACCTCTAAGGTACATATATATATATTTTTTTTTATTTATCTTATTTTTGAATTAAATATTATAATAAGGATTAGACTTTTATTATATATATATATATATATATATATATATATATATATATATATATATATATATATATATATATATAGACGGATTCCTCCGTGTGAGATGCAATAGCAGTGGATATATCCACATTATGCGGTTGTAGTGCTGAAATCACATTCAGCAAACGTACAACTATATGCAGCTCCGTATATGAATAAAGCAAAATGCGACAGTAAATGCAAACTTCGTTCCAACCATATCCTTTCCGTGTTGGAGGTTGCACAGTTGGGACAAATTGCTAAGGAACAAAATTAATCCTATTCCACCACCATCGAGATGATGGCCTACCTGTACCACCATACCGAGAAGGAAGTGAAAACTTACCCTCCTCGCCACAGTGATACGGCATACGCATTTTGCTTTATGTATATATATATATATATATATATATATATATATATATATATATATATATATATATATATATATATATATATATATATATATATATATATATATATATATATATTCATAAATGTCACAGAACCGCCAAACGTCTTCCGAAATATATGCAACGGATATATTAGTTAAAATCTGATGGCTTCCTAAGTTTAAATGTTGATCCATCATTGGCAGGATATTACTATTACATTAATTTGCCCCTTAAGGTAACGTGACTGGGTTCTCCAGCCAGGATAGTTAATGTTAATTGGCATTGTCGATTTTAAATATTCCTATATAAACGTCAAGAAAAGTTTTATTACTATGGCAAGGTCCCTCCAAAACCTCCTGACCGGAATGCACTTTCCGACCGCCACACGAAATTATTTTCTATGAGGTCTTGGAAATGAGACTTGCTTGTAAATTTTGAAAATGTTTTGAAAATTGAAATAGAAAATAATTGAGATTTTTTTTATTTTTGTTCAGGGTTTATAATAATAAGTATCGCTATATATATATATATATATATATATATATATATATATATATATATATATATATATATATATATATATATATATATATATATATATATGAAGTAAAATGCGAACAGTAAATGCAAACTTCTCTTCATCATATCCTTTCTGTGTTAGAGGTTGCACAGTTGGAATAAATTGTTACAAAACGCAATTCATCCTATTCCACCACCATCGAGATGATGGCCCACCTGTACCACCATACCGAGAAGAAAGTCAAAACTTACCCTCCCCGCCACAGTGATACGGCAGAGGTACATGTTTCGTCTCTACTAGACTCATCAGGGTACCGACATGCACCTGGCTGTGCAAAGGACAGATCGGAAGGAAGCATGCAAATACTGAACGCGGCTTCTCCGACCTCCCGCCGGATGGCGTATATATGTTTATGCGGATTTCACGGATTCCTCCGTGTGAGATGCAATAGCAGTGGATATATCCACATTATGCCGTTGTAGTGCTGAAATCACATTCAGCAAACGTACAACTATATGCAGCTCCGCGTATAATTGAAGTAAAATGCGAACAGTAAATGCAAACTTCTCTTCATCATATCCTTTCTGTGTTAGAGGTTGCACAGTTGGAATAAATTGTTACAAAACGCAATTCATCCTATTCCACCACCATCGAGATGATGGCCCACCTGTACCACCATACCGAGAAGAAAGTCAAAACTTACCCTCCCCGCCACAGTGATACGGCAGAGGTACATGTTTCGTCTCTACTAGACTCATCAGGGTACCGACATGCACCTGGCTGTGCAAAGGACAGATCGGAAGGAAGCATGCAAATACTGAACGCGGCTTCTCCGACCTCCCGCCGGATGGCGTATATATGTTTATGCGGATTTCACGGATTCCTCCGTGTGAGATGCAATAGCAGTGGATATATCCACATTATGCCGTTGTAGTGCTGAAATCACATTCAGCAAACGTACAACTATATGCAGCTCCGCGTATAATTGAAGTAAAATGCGAACAGTAAATGCAAACTTCTCTTCATCATATCCTTTCTGTGTTAGAGGTTGCACAGTTGGAATAAATTGTTACAAAACGCAATTCATCCTATTCCACCACCATCGAGATGATGGCCCACCTGTACCACCATACCGAGAAGAAAGTCAAAACTTACCCTCCCCGCCACAGTGATACGGCAGAGGTACATGTTTCGTCTCTACTAGACTCATCAGAGTACCGACATGCACCTGGCTGTGCAAAGGACAGATCGGAAGGAAGCATGCAAATACTGAACGCGGCTTCTCCGACCTCCCGCCGGATGGCGTATATATGTTTATGCGGATTTCACGGATTCCTCCGTGTGAGATGCAATAGCAGTGGATATATCCACATTATGCCGTTGTAGTGCTGAAATCACATTCAGCAAACGTACAACTATATGCAGCTCCGCGTATAATTGAAGTAAAATGCGAACAGTAAATGCAAACTTCTCTTCATCATATCCTTTCTGTGTTAGAGGTTGCACAGTTGGAATAAATTGTTACAAAACGCAATTCATCCTATTCCACCACCATCGAGATGATGGCCCACCTGTACCACCATACCGAGAAGAAAGTCAAAACTTACCCTCCCCGCCACAGTGATACGGCAGAGGTACATGTTTCGTCTCTACTAGACTCATCAGGGTACCGACATGCACCTGGCTGTGCAAAGGACAGATCGGAAGGAAGCATGCAAATACTGAACGCGGCTTCTCCGACCTCCCGCCGGATGGCGTATATATGTTTATGCGGATTTCACGGATTCCTCCGTGTGAGATGCAATAGCAATGGATATATCCACATTATGCCGTTGTAGTGCTGAAATCACATTCAGCAAACGTACAACTATATGCAGCTCCGCGTATAATTGAAGTAAAATGCGAACAGTAAATGCAAACTTCTCTTCATCATATCCTTTCTGTGTTAGAGGTTGCACAGTTGGAATAAATTGTTACAAAACGCAATTCATCCTATTCCACCACCATCGAGATGATGGCCCACCTGTACCACCATACCGAGAAGAAAGTCAAAACTTACCCTCCCCGCCACAGTGATACGGCAGAGGTACATGTTTCGTCTCTACTAGACTCATCAGGGTACCGACATGCACCTGGCTGTGCAAAGGACAGATCGGAAGGAAGCATGCAAATACTGAACGCGGCTTCTCCGACCTCCCGCCGGATGGCGTATATATGTTTATGCGGATTTCACGGATTCCTCCGTGTGAGATGCAATAGCAGTGGATATATCCACATTATGCCGTTGTAGTGCTGAAATCACATTCAGCAAACGTACAACTATATGCAGCTCCGCGTATAATTGAAGTAAAATGCGAACAGTAAATGCAAACTTCTCTTCATCATATCCTTTCTGTGTTAGAGGTTGCACAGTTGGAATAAATTGTTACAAAACGCAATTCATCCTATTCCACCACCATCGAGATGATGGCCCACCTGTACCACCATACCGAGAAGAAAGTCAAAACTTACCCTCCCCGCCACAGTGATACGGCAGAGGTACATGTTTCGTCTCTACTAGACTCATCAGAGTACCGACATGCACCTGGCTGTGCAAAGGACAGATCGGAAGGAAGCATGCAAATACTGAACGCGGCTTCTCCGACCTCCCGCCGGATGGCGTATATATGTTTATGCGGATTTCACGGATTCCTCCGTGTGAGATGCAATAGCAGTGGATATATCCACATTATGCCGTTGTAGTGCTGAAATCACATTCAGCAAACGTACAACTATATGCAGCTCCGCGTATAATTGAAGTAAAATGCGAACAGTAAATGCAAACTTCTCTTCATCATATCCTTTCTGTGTTAGAGGTTGCACAGTTGGAATAAATTGTTACAAAACGCAATTCATCCTATTCCACCACCATCGAGATGATGGCCCACCTGTACCACCATACCGAGAAGAAAGTCAAAACTTACCCTCCCCGCCACAGTGATACGGCAGAGGTACATGTTTCGTCTCTACTAGACTCATCAGGGTACCGACATGCACCTGGCTGTGCAAAGGACAGATCGGAAGGAAGCATGCAAATACTGAACGCGGCTTCTCCGACCTCCCGCCGGATGGCGTATATATGTTTATGCGGATTTCACGGATTCCTCCGTGTGAGATGCAATAGCAATGGATATATCCACATTATGCCGTTGTAGTGCTGAAATCACATTCAGCAAACGTACAACTATATGCAGCTCCGCGTATAATTGAAGTAAAATGCGAACAGTAAATGCAAACTTCTCTTCATCATATCCTTTCTGTGTTAGAGGTTGCACAGTTGGAATAAATTGTTACAAAACGCAATTCATCCTATTCCACCACCATCGAGATGATGGCCCACCTGTACCACCATACCGAGAAGAAAGTCAAAACTTACCCTCCCCGCCACAGTGATACGGCAGAGGTACATGTTTCGTCTCTACTAGACTCATCAGGGTACCGACATGCACCTGGCTGTGCAAAGGACAGATCGGAAGGAAGCATGCAAATACTGAACGCGGCTTCTCCGACCTCCCGCCGGATGGCGTATATATGTTTATGCGGATTTCACGGATTCCTCCGTGTGAGATGCAATAGCAGTGGATATATCCACATTATGCCGTTGTAGTGCTGAAATCACATTCAGCAAACGTACAACTATATGCAGCTCCGCGTATAATTGAAGTAAAATGCGAACAGTAAATGCAAACTTCTCTTCATCATATCCTTTCTGTGTTAGAGGTTGCACAGTTGGAATAAATTGTTACAAAACGCAATTCATCCTATTCCACCACCGCATTTACTGTTCGCATTTTACTTCAATTATACGCGGAGCTGCATATAGTTGTACGTTTGCTGAATGTGATTTCAGCACTACAACGGCATAATGTGGATATATCCACTGCTATTGCATCTCACACGGAGGAATCCGTGAAATCCGCATAAACATATATACGCCATCCGGCGGGAGGTCGGAGAAGCCGCGTTCAGTATTTGCATGCTTCCTTCCGATCTGTCCTTTGCACAGCCAGGTGCATGTCGGTACCCTGATGAGTCTAGTAGAGACGAAACATGTACCTCTGCCGTATCACTGTGGCGGGGAGGGTAAGTTTTGACTTTCTTCTCGGTATGGTGGTACAGGTGGGCCATCATCTCGATGGTGGTGGAATAGGATGAATTGCGTTTTGTAACAATTTATTCCAACTGTGCAACCTCTAACACAGAAAGGATATGATGAAGAGAAGTTTGCATTTACTGTTCGCATTTTACTTCAATTATACGCGGAGCTGCATATAGTTGTACGTTTGCTGAATGTGATTTCAGCACTACAACGGCATAATGTGGATATATCCACTGCTATTGCATCTCACACGGAGGAATCCGTGAAATCCGCATAAACATATATACGCCATCCGGCGGGAGGTCGGAGAAGCCGCGTTCAGTATTTGCATGCTTCCTTCCGATCTGTCCTTTGCACAGCCAGGTGCATGTCGGTACCCTGATGAGTCTAGTAGAGACGAAACATGTACCTCTGCCGTATCACTGTGGCGGGGAGGGTAAGTTTTGACTTTCTTCTCGGTATGGTGGTACAGGTGGGCCATCATCTCGATGGTGGTGGAATAGGATGAATTGCGTTTTGTAACAATTTATTCCAACTGTGCAACCTCTAACACAGAAAGGATATGATGAAGAGAAGTTTGCATTTACTGTTCGCATTTTACTTCAATTATACGCGGAGCTGCATATAGTTGTACGTTTGCTGAATGTGATTTCAGCACTACAACGGCATAATGTGGATATATCCACTGCTATTGCATCTCACACGGAGGAATCCGTGAAATCCGCATAAACATATATATATATATATATATATATATATATATATATATATATATATATATATATATATGTATATAACATTATATAGCTGTAAAGAAAAAGCTATTATATGTTTACACTGATATATTAAAATTACATTTGAAATTTTATCTATTTATTGGTTTATAATTATATTTAGGTTGTCTTCAGCAATTCCGCATTCGTTATTACAACTCAAAATTCTGAAATATCCACTTTTACCGCAGTTTCTTCCCCAGAAGTTTGTGACAATCCAGTATTTTTTGACGTTTTCAATTCCATAACCAACAGCGACGACATCATGGTTCAATATATGTGGAGAGCAAGAATCATCGTCGTAGACATGACCAATGGTTAAAAAATGTTAGTTTTTATCGTCAAAACGCTAGAAATTAGTTTACATATTTTAGCTTAATTTGATAGCGGCCCGGCTTATTCTTTTATATATACTTTGAGGAAAGTACAGAACTGTAATATTTTAAATGTATTTAGCTTACATAATACGAAAATCAGTAAAATATGGTTACAAAATAATTATACCATTTTTTATGAATTTAGATTTGTCTATCACAGTAACCTGAACTAAACATTATATTGGCTGTCAAGAAAAACTATTATATATTTGCACTGATATATTAAAATTGCATTTACAATTATCCTTATTTATTAGTTTGTGATTACATTTAGGTTGTCTTCAGCAATTCCGCATTCGTTTTTACAACTCAAAATTCTGAAGTATCCACATTTACCGCAGTTTCCTTCCCAGAAGTTTGTGACAATCCAGTATTTTTTGCCATTTTCAATTCCATAACCAACAGCGAGGACACCATGTTTCAATATATGTGGAGAGTAAGAATCGTCGTCGTAGACATGACCGATGGTTAAAAAATGTTAGTTTTTATCGTCAAAACGCTATAAACGAGCTTACATATTTTAGTTCAATTTGATAGCAGTCCGACTTATTCTTTTGTATACACTGTGGGGAAAGTACAGAACTTTGAAAATTTACATGTATTTTATTTACATAATAGGAAAATCAGTAAAATATGTTTACAAAATAATTATACCATTTTTATGAATTTAAATTTGTCTACCACAGTAACCTGAACTAGCTATCAAGAAAAACTATTATATATTTGCACTGGTATATTAAAATTGCATTTACAATTCTCTATATTTATTAGTTTGTAATTATATTTAGGTTGTCTTAAGCAATTCCGCATTCGCTATTACAACTCAAAATTTTGAAGTATCCACTTTCACTGCAGTTTCCTCCCCAGAAGTTTGTGAGAATCTAGTATTTTTTGCCGTTTCCAATTCCATAACCAACGACTAGGACACCATGGTTCAATATATGTGAAGAGCAAGAATCGTCGTCCTAGACATGAGCAATGGTTAAAAAAATATTAGTTTTTATCATCAAAACGCTATAAACTAGTTTATATATTTTAGTTCAATTTGATAGCAGTTTGGCTTATTCATTTATATACACTGTAAGGAAAGTACAGAACTGTGAATTTTTAAATGTATTTAGCCCACATATTACGAAAATCAGTAAAATATGGTTACAAAATAATTATACCACTTTTATGAATTTAAATTTGTCTATCACAGTAATCTGAACTAAACATATTAGCTGTCAAGAAAAACTATTATATGTTTGCACTGATATATTAAAATTACGTTTACAATTCTCTTTACTTATTAGTTTATAATTACATTTAGGTTGTCTTTATCAATTCCGCATTCGTTATGATCACTCAATGTCTGAAGTATCCTCTTATACCAAAGTTTCCTCCCCAACAGTTCTTGATAATCTATTTTTTTTGCCGTTTTATCACTACATAGTATAAAACAAAGTCGCTTTCTCTGTCCCTATGTCCCTTTGTATGCTTAAATCTTTAAAACTACGCACCGGATTTTGATGCTGTTTTTTTCAGTAGATAGAGTGATTCAATAGGAAGGTTTATATGTATAATAACATCCATTAAATAGTGGAGAAATACTGTTATTTTTGAGGTTTCTAATGTGATGTCGTTAATTATCATATTTTTTTCCGCTTACATTGCAAACGCAGGCTGAACCCTACGAGATTTATCAAAATAATGTACTAATTATTTGTACACATTGAAAAGGTCTACAGAAAACTCCGCGATGGTATATGTCTATCTCTCATGGATATCCCACAATAACATTTTTTTGTCCTTTACTTTTTACGACAAATAATGGCAAATTTTGAAGCGATTTTAACCAATACAGCATTAATCCTTATCCAATTAAATAGCTTAAATACATTGTTGATTTAATATAGATCTATATGGTCCTTTACAGCACAAGATTTAAATGAATATTTTCGAAGATATTACAGATTTAAAATTGCGGAAGTAGCGCTTGCGGCGGTACTGGCCGACCGGGGCGGCGGCAGCGTGCCTATAAATAGCGCGTCGGAGGCCGATGTAATAATTGTTGTAAAAATAAAATAAATAGTCACAGTTTTTCTGTAGTGTATTTAGTATCAGCATTGCACCCGTGCGAAGCCGGGGCGGGTCGCTAGTATTTTATAATCAACAGCGACGGCATCATAGTTCAATGAATATGGAGAGCAAGATTCATCTTCATAGCCACGAGCAATACAATACAAAGCTAAAAATTGTTAAATTTCTATCATAAAAAACTAAGCTAAACTAGTTTACATTTTTTAGCTTAATTTGATAGTAGTCTGACTCATCTTTTAATATCAACTGTAAGAAAAATACAGGACTGTGGAATGTATTTAATCTTAGAAATATAGTATATAAGAAATAAAACGCATTCGAGTGTGAAATGCAACCATAGGCTATATTTTTTGTAATTCTGACAATAAGCAAAATACAAAAAAAAATGTCGGGTCTAACCTGATTCATACTAAGTGATAGGAAGCAACAATAAGAACAACACAAATAAAAACAAATTTATCTCTTCATCTGTAAAATCAATTTATTTGTTTGTATCCACATACTTTAACTACAACCTTAAAAGAGTCTTACTTGCAGAATGGGTAATTCTCCTCAATTGGAACACAATTTGGTCCTACATATGGAAAAGTGTCGTCTAAGTCCACTATTACATACAGTTGGATATAGCGCATATTTACATTCCGGGGGGGGGGGGGGGGGTAGACGCAACAAAAATTTAGAGCACCACTCTGTGTCTTTTAAAAACATTATTTTTTTTAATAAAAACTCCAATACTATTCGTAGTAAATTTATTTTTAAATAAAAGTTATTCAGAGGATCTTGGGTAATTCTTATTTACAATAAAAAATAAAAAAAGACTACCAGTTAGTTCTAAATAACTAATAATAAGTCGTAAACAGCTACATTTTTTTTTAACATACGAACCAGAAACACTGCCGTAACACTAGTTACCAATAGTGTTAGTGGATACCGATTTTCTGTTTTGATATTAATTAATCTTAACTCAAGAACCAAAGGTAAATCAAAAATAAGTCCCAATTTGGAGAATCGAATAACTTTCAAGAGTAAACATAAATAATATTTGAATTATAAAAACTGAAATTGATATTGATCAGTAATACCAATATACTTTATATTATATTAGCTATAAAAAAACTACTATACATTTGCAATGATATATTAAAATTATATTAACAATTCCACTCAAAAGTCTGAAGTTTCCACTTTCAAAGTTTCCTCCCCAGAAGTCTTTGACAATAAAGTATTTTTGACTTTATAAATTCCATAACCAACAGCGAGGATACCATGGCTCAATGTATATGACGAGCAAGAATCGTCGTCGTAGCCACGAGCAGTACAATAAACGGTTAAAAAATGTTAGTTTTTTTATCATCTTTTAGATTAATTTGATAGTAGGCTCATCCTTTCATATCTACTGTAAGAAACGTACAGGGTTGGAGAATTTTAAATGCATCTAGCTTTAGGAATATAGTATATTAGAAATAAAAGTAAACACATTCAAGTGTGATGCAACTATGAGCTACATTCTTATTACTTGTGACAATAAGTAAAATACAAGAAAAAAAATTGTTTGGTCCAAGCCGCTTCATACAAAGTGATAGGAAGTAGTAATAACAACAGCATCAAAAAGAATATATTTCTCTCTTCATCCGCAGTTGCAACCTTAAAAGAGCCATACTTGCAGAATGGGTAATTCTCCTCAGTTGGGAAACCATTTTTCTCTACATATGGAAAGGTATCGAACAAGTATCCACTATTACATACAGTTGACTGGTCCACATGGGGGGGGGGGAGGGGGGATATAAAAATTTAGAGGGCACTTTGTGTTTTTTAAAGCCGTTGTTACGTTTTTATTTTGTCCGGAAGAAATCTGTATAAAAATAATAAATTAATACTAATCTCATTCATCTTTCATGAGTTTTTTTGGGGCTATATTTACAATAAACAAAAAGAATGGCAATATTTTGGTCTTTATTGGAATTGGATTCACAATTAGGATATAATAAATAGTAATTGTTTTGACAGTCCTTGTCGTTATCATGTTTAACTCGTAAGATTCCCTCCTGTATCTAAATTATATGAAAATACTAGTTTTGTACAGAGTAACTCGGCATATAATAATGACACAGAAAGTACTAATTTAAATTGAATTTTTGGTTTGATTCGAAAAATATAACTCCTTGCAATTTTCCTTGACCCTGTCTATACTAAATAATTTATCACCTTCAGCTAACCTCGAATGGGCAGAAACTCATTTGGCTTCAGTCGCCACAGATGTTTGAGTGAAAGTTCTGTGACTCCTGTTGGATCTTCCACAAGTCTTTTGGACACTTTCATTTTCCCCCTGTGATAGGTATTTTGCAACGGTTAGAGATGTTATTAAACTAAAAAAGCAAGATCATGTAAGTATCAAACACAAAAAATTTTGCAGTTGGAACTGACTCGACCATTCTTGCAAAAGAGTACGTAAAAAAAAAGACTTTTTGATCGGTATAAATTTCTGGACGTTTTCTTTGCAGAGTTGCATCCAGAAAGGTTGTTCAGGGATCTTAATTATTTTATTTTTGGGTAATTAAATTATTTAGTTATTCTAATTAGGGACTTACGTGACATAATAATGTAGTTTAAAATTATACTTAAATTTATGTCACTTTTCTATTTATAAACACTTTTATTTTCAATATATATACTTTTTTATTATATTTTTCTCAACTAGGCACTAGTCGCATGGCCAATCCAAGCGAGTTGGTCATACACATTCACGCTCTAAGTATGGTCGAGTACGATATCGTTCTTCCGGTCGGTATCGTGGCAAAACACGCAATTGATTTTGGAGACAATTTCTGCAAATCTTAAAGTGCGGGAAGAAACTAAGCCCTGCGAACATCAGCAAGAGGGTAACCTCAGGATCAAGATTGTGCCCTATTGACCATACGGAGAGGTAAGCGATTTGTGCAAGTTTTTCATTTTCTTTTTTTCTACAATTCAAAAATACAGTCCAGTTCAGCATTTTGATGTATTAAATGTGGACATTTCGGGTGCTAGACCAAATTTTATATTACATGGTTACTTCTTATATCTCTTAAGTGTTCTGCTGATTTGAATCAACCGAACATCCTTGGTAAATCTTTATATCAGTTATGATTATTTTAAATACTAATAATGGTGGATATATTTAGAAAAAGAATTTAATTAAACGTACATACCTCATTCATAATCCAAAAATTACATGTTCTAAGTCCATTTTTATTGTAGGCCTTTTATTCTTTTCTTGTCTCCCCTTTCATACTATGTTTGTCTCATCATCTTCTTTTTTAATGATTTCTCCACGGCATCTTCCTTGCATGCTGTACATACCAATTTAAGCCACGAACCGCATCTATCCGTTAATTTTAAATAGCAAACCATAATACCTTAAGAGACTGATATATTTTTTTTAACATTCAGACCAGAACCACTGCCACATTTCCGAAAAAAATTTTGTACTCTAAACACAGTACGAATATGAGCAATATTTCTTTACAAAATAATTACTCAATTTCTTATAAATTTAAATTTGTCTATCACAGTGTGTATATAAATATTAGTTGCATAATTTCTTTAATTATTCAGAAAAGATATGTTTATCTATCTGTTTTCAACCATAGTCGATCAATTACATCTCTTAATATGTTTTAATTCGTTAAAAATGTAGCAGTGTTTGTAGCAATCATTGTTAAAATTGGTTATATTTTCCATAAATTAGAAGTTAATTCTGGTTTTTTGGAAATTAAGAAAGTGTATCTGTTTCTTCAGTTTTTAATTTGCGCTCGTCATTTTTATTTTTGTTAGGTAATAAGTCTGAAGATACAACGCTATACTCTAAATCTACTAAATCATTGCCATAATACTACCTATGATCCTCAACATGGTATGTACAGGTCCTAGGTTCTTCCAGCATTTTAAGCTAAATAATCAAATTTAAAAATCTTTGTTATCGCTAGCAAAATAATTTGCCTTGGAACTAACTTCACTACCAAATTAATTTGCTACGCCAGAAAAAACTCAATTTCTACGCCATATATGTTCAAAGGCGAAATTTGAAAATTTTTAACTCTACGTATATTCAGATATACTAAATGAGCTAATACACACCGATAATTATTTCCAAAAGCAACAAAAATCTTTGCAAAATCCCATTATATTTGAAACCAAAGATTATTTTAATTAACGCTAATTATAATATTTGTTTGAAGCTACGAATCTGCAATAACTTGATAATTGTTACTATACTATTAGCAAGTCAACTCAACTTCCTACATTTAACGTAGGTTTATTTAAGATATACGAACAATTAATATAAATACTTCCTAAGAAATATCTTAAATTACTTAAATAACTAACAGTTTTACTTTCTAACTAATGATCTGGATTTAAAGTCTCAAACTTGAGGCCTCAAAAAAAATGTATCTTAGAATATAAATAAGTAACCGCAAAAACATAAGACCGTGCTTCCAATAAATATTAAATATATTCAACGATTTAATGTTCATTCACCATGTTGTCAAGAATTCCAAAATTTATTATAAAATATCCCAACGATACTCTTTGCTAAACCACCATGTAAACTAGAATAAAATATTCCAAGCAAAACGCTAAGCAGTATCATATTTCTATAACGAATCAGAAATATTGTAATCTAAAATTATAACTATTTTTACAATATGTATGTTAAGTTCATTAAAAGGTCCCTATGACATCTCTACTTATAAGTAATCAAACTTCATAAAGTGAATTAAAAAAAATGCAAAATAAGGTTATATGGTCTGATTTTGGGATATTCGTTTAGCATTTTCGAAAATATAACTTTTAAAACATTTTATGATTGACCGAAAATTGTAATTAACATAAACAAGCTCATGAATGATAAAAATTTATCACAATTTTGAAAATTTGTTCACTTGGTATATCATTAATGCCGGTGCTTAGCCATAATATTGGAAACATAAAGTCTCGAAACACTCATCTTTGTAAACATTAATAAAATTTGTACCGGACCGTATATTTTATTTACCATCTGTACTAAAATATATTATGAAATTTTAATGTGAAATACTATTAAAAATCAATTATACATCCTTAATCAATATTCACCAGAAAAAATTAAATGCCTAAAAATACACCAAAATTACATACTCTTCCTAAGTTTAAAGTCAAGTTTAAAACCCCAGAAGCATAACTAAAACTTAATTACCATTTTAGAGAGGAAATGGATGTGGACTGCATTCAAATAAAAATATAACGGTAGTTTCCGTAATAAAAATCCTAAAAAACACAATATTTTTCTTTATTTTTGAAGAATTTAATTTTTATTTAATAATCAAAGAATAATTAAATCGCTCTCAAGTTACGTGACAACGAACACCAATCTAAGAGCATGGCGTCACTTGTTCATCGCTGTCTGAGGTTACATTGTTAGGATAACATGATTTTATAGAGATTTTCGTCAATTTTTTTGAAATTTGCTTACTTCTATCTTTCAAAATGATTGCCATGATGGAAAATGGATTTATTAAGGGAAATAGGTCGAATTTGCCGAGAATTCATTGTTTTATGGTAGCTAATTACTTCGAAAAAAATAGTAGCTTCTGCTCTGTTGCATTTAGAAATGTGAAGACCTCTATGTAAGTTACCAAACTTTGATGACTTTATTTCTAACCTTAAAGTTCCAATATTCACCCATGAAAATTTAAAAAATAATTACTCGTTTAAAGCTAAGTGAAAAATAAGAAATTTTCGTCTATGCGGACAAAGACCGTTGATAAATATTACTCTCATGCTAAAAAGTGCGGAAAACTCCATAGAATATGGAAAAAATACGTGTCTGTGTTAGTTTAGTTGACGATGCCGGAAAATGCGACCTCTATCTTAGAGTAGCAAGTTTCGTTTGTCGAGTTTGATATATTTCTTTTTTAATTTACCATCGCGCCACTACATGGCGGTTTTATACAACTTTGTTGATTTGTGTTATTATTACGGTATTGAGTGGATCATCGAGATGTCGCCACTGTGTCTGATTTACTATGTTTCAAAACACACAAGGCGGATCGTTGGTGCGACACTTTACTTAAACTGTGGAATTCACAGTTAGTTTGGTTGCCGATGCCGGATAATGCGACCACTATCCTTAGAGTAGCAAGTTTCCTGTGTCGAGTTTTGATGTATTTCTGTTTTAATTTACCGTCGCGTCACTACATGGCGGTTTTATACAACTTTGTTGATTTGTGTTATTCTTATGTTATTGAGTGGGCCATCAAGATGTCACCACTGTGTCTTATTTGCTATTTTTTCAATCCTGAAATCTGCTTATAGGACACAGATGCGAAATGATGATTTGTACCGAATGCAAGGGCCTGATGAGTCCCACACTAAGACGAAACAGCGCTGTCGTCATTCTTTTCATATCCTTTGGAGTTCTCTACACTTTTAGGATGAGAGTAATATTTCTCAATGGTCATACCCGGAGTATGGAAAAAAGTATGGAAAAACTCCGGGTCCTAAAGATGGCGACAGAGCTGTTTTGTCCTAATATGGGACTCGTCAGGCCACCACATTTGGTACAAATCATTATCTCGCCTTTGCATCCTATAAAGCTGAATTTAACATCAAAAAACAGCAAACAAGACGACAAAGGCGACATCTCGATGGTTCACTTGATAACACAAGAACCACACAAACTAACAAAATTTGTAAAAACCGCCATGTGGTGGCACGACGGTGAATTAAAACAAAAATATATAAAATCGAGTACACGAAACGCGCTGCTCAAAGGATAGGGGTCGCATTTTTTCGGTACTAGCAACCAGGCCCACTGTTAATTTCAACAGCCAAAGCGAGATGATGGTTTGTACCGAATGAGGTGGCCTGACGAGTCCCATATTAGGACAAAACAGCGCTGTCGCCATCTTTCGGACCCGAAGTTTTTCCATACTTTGAAGTGCTCCGCACTTTTTAACACGAGAATCATGTAGATTGACAAATTTCACGCCCGCTTCGCCAATATTTTATTTCTATTTTATTTTAAATTACACGGACAAAAACTTATCTATTTATTTATTTACTTGTTTGGCTTTGAAACACGCTAAACGGTGCTCTCATGGGAGGATCGTTTGATGCGACACGTGGCTTTGGCTGTTAAAATTAGCAGTAGGTCTGGTTGCCAGTATTAAAAAAATGCGACCCCTGTCCTTTGGGCAGCGCGTTTCGTGTACTCGATTTTATATATTTCTGTTTTAATTCACCGTCGCGCCACCACATGGCGGTTTTTACAAACTTTGCTAGTTTATGTGGTTCTTGTGTTATCAAGTGAACCATCGAGATGTCGCCTCTGTCGTTTTGTTTGCTGTTTTTTGATTTTAAATTCAGCTTCATAGAATCCAAAGGCGAGATGATGTTTTGTACCGAATGCGGTGGCCTGACGAGTCCCATATTAGGACCCGGAGTTTTTCCATACTTTGGAGTGCTCCGCACTTTTTAACACGAGAATCATGTAGATTGACAAATTTCACGTCCGCTTTGCCAATATTTTATTTCTATTTTATTTTAAATTACACGGACAAAAACACAAATAAATCTATTTATATATATATATATATATATATATATATATATATATATATATATATATATATATATATATATATATATATATATATATATATATAATCGAAGGTTTTCGGGCATCCCCTTCAATTACACATCACACCCGTGAGAATATCCGACATAACATATATATATATATATATATATATATATATATATATATATATATATATATGTGTGTTAATTGAATAACTCGTTTAAAGATTGGTTAAAATACTTCGAAACTTTATGAATGAAGCAAATAACATCAATTATATACTTTTAATATAATCTAATTATATTCTAATAAGTGGCATAAAGTTATTTTTATCAACACAAATCCATTAAAGTTAATATATGTCTATTGTATTTATACTTCAAGAATAATATTAATTTAATCTTTGAGTGTTTTTAAATTTTTATTTTTAAAATCCAAAACTCTCACAATAATTTGATTAACAGGTCCTATGTTCTTCAAAATAAAAAAAAAACAACGTCAAGTATAATTAAAAATAAATCTAGACAAATGCTTTTTTTATATAAATACTTTTTGAAACTCCGAGGTTTGTTTGTTTTGTTGTTTCTGTCTGAATATTTAGATATTCGTCATATTGTTGTAGTAAAATTTTCGATTATTCCTTTTCTTCTTAATAATGGCAGGCTTGGTAAACTTTGAAAATAACGAAAAATTCGACATGCTCGTTCTTTTTGTTCTTTTCAATTTGAATTATACGAATAC
The DNA here is from genome assembly GCA_034092305.1 of Diaprepes abbreviatus. Taxonomy (NCBI): domain Eukaryota; kingdom Metazoa; phylum Arthropoda; class Insecta; order Coleoptera; family Curculionidae; genus Diaprepes; species Diaprepes abbreviatus. The sequence continues at coordinate 15,655,929 of JASJET010000141.1, read as the reverse complement.
CTGTAATTCTTAAATACACAAAGAGAAGATTGAGTAAAAAATCAAATAGAATTCAAACCAGTCCATTTTCTAAACGGCTATCTAAAGTCTACAACGAAGAAAGCCGTGAGATTGATGAAATCAATGTACTAGCTTCTATTGAAGCAAATCCAAATACTTCTTGCAAAATGGAAGGAGGGTCTGTAGGAGTTAATAATTCAAAGATTTAAACAATGTTGAAAAAAACAAAAGTTTAAACCATATGAATATAATCTACATCCTGATGACCCACAGAGCCGAATAGAGTTCTGTAATTGGTATTTGCAAAATATAAACAGCGGAAATTTTTTAAAACTGATGAGGCTTTTTTTACCAGCGCTGGTAAAACTCGGTTTTAGTTTCAGGAAGATCAACATGTAATATTTCCACTGGTACAAGAAGGCAGGTTTGGCTTCAGTTTTTCATGTTTTAAACTTGAAACAAAAATCATATAAAATATATATGACGGCAGCTTTATCGCAAATAAATATTTACAAGTTTTGCAACATATTGTTTCGGAAAAAAAGAAGTTGTCTTAACAACTTGCACTTACAACACGATGGAGTTCCCGATCACAATGCGCAGACTGTAAGGACCTATCTGGGCACTAATTTGTCGATTAGCCGAATTTGGAAAAGTGAACTAAAATAGCCATTTAGATCTCCAGATTTGTTGATTTTGGATTTCTTTTGTGGTTGGGAGTCATCAAGTCACGGTAGCCGGTACACTCCATCATTCCACTGCGATGCCCTATATACCGTTTTTAAAATGAAAAAAAAAACAGCAGACAAGATATAAACAGCGACATCTCGAAAGATCACTAAATAACACAAGAGCAACGTCCACTAACAATGAAGTATAAAACTGTCATGTCATGGAGGGAAGTTTAAAGTAAAAATAGAAATAAATTAAACTCAATACACGAAGCATGATATCCAAAAGATGGAGATCAGATTATTCGGCATGGGTAACCAAACTGACCACACATTTTTGGAGTTCATTGTTTTTTTTTCAAATTACACAGCCGAAGACTTTTTAAAATTTTGGGTTTTTAAAACACGATGGCGTTTTCATAGAGGGATTGTTAGTGCGAAACCTGCAAGGATACGATTTTCCATCAAACTATTAATTATAGATATAATAGCTCCGTCCACAGAACACTCAGAAACTGGACAGTGACAATCAGATCATTCAGGAATAGTTGAGACCCAACTGTTTTGTAAATTCTTGCTAATGCTGGCTGGTTTGTAATTTATTTATGACCAGTCGTAATGATTTTCTAAAATAAGGGAGAACTATTACCTTAAATGTACATTATACAGGAAGTGGACAAGTCATAAATAAAAAACCAATTGCAAATGATATGTTTGATAAAAAAAAACTAGATCAATTGAAATGAAGAAATGTTGATATTCGTAATAAAATTAATCTAATCACAATTGACTTTTGTATTAAAATTTATAAGATACATAAACAAACTACTTGCATGTATGTTTACGGAGAAATATGCTGTTTAAGTTTGAAGTGGTAGTAATAAAGGGTAGGATAAGAACAATATATCCAGTGTTTATTGTGACGATAATCTCTCGAAGTGAGTATTTATGCATACAACATATGTGCACAGAAATTTTACTGTAGCAAGAAATCTATTGCACAATTTAAAAATGAAGATTGTTATTTGTATTTGTTTGCTCACAATAACTGTTGGTGCATCATTTATAGAGGAACATAAAATAAAATTTCAAACATTTAAGATAAGCAATTTTTTTGTTTTTATGTAAAAAATGAGAAAATTAAATTTAAATGAATTGCTAATAAAAATTTTAATTTACAATAAACAACAAGTAGCCAGTTCCAAATTTTCGGGTATTCGTTTCTGAGTAAGATCAAAAGAAATCCTAAAGTAAGCGACGCATTTTCCTCTAAATTGTAGCGGTTATTTACTACAGGGTGTCAAATTTTTTATTCCGCGAACTCAAGAATTAAAACAAATACCAAAAATTCACAAACCGATATGTTTGAACTTCTTTCACAATTTACTAACTTAACCAGGAGTCGATGGAATATTCCCGGCCTTGCTCCAACTAGGACAGGAAGACATTTTGCTACATATAGTGCGAATCAGTCAAAGTAGCCTGGAGCTGGGCTACATACCAGAAATATGGAAAAGGGCTAGAGTCACCTTCATTCCGAAAGCAGGGAAAATTACATTACATACCCGAAATCCCTGCGACATTTCAGCCTCTCATCGTTTATTTTAAAAAAGCAGTTGATAACTACATCAGAACAGAAATTCTTGAATAGGCACACTGCACCGATATTAACATGCTTATCAAGCGAGTAAGTCTACGGAAACCGCATTAATACAACTGAGAAATGAGATTCAAGATGTACTGAACAGCAAAGAAACCGTAGTATGTACCTTTCATGATAAATAAGGGGCTTTTGACAACACTCCATATGAGGCAGTCAAAAGAGCACTTGATGACAAAGGAGTAGACGGAACGATATCTAAATAGTTAGTACACCATCGTTCTCTGTTTCACTAGAGGATGCCCTCAGGGGGAGTGGATTTTTCACTTATGTCAACCTTAGTTGTAGATCGAGTCTTCTGCGATCTAACAGAGCTATGACGATGATGTTGTCACAATCGGGTGAAGCAAATTCGAAAATAGCCTCCGGAACATAGTCCAAAGAGGACTTGAATACACTAAAGAATGATGATAAATGTCAACTCCACCAAAACCATCTTAGTAACCTTTACAAGGAAAAGAAATCTCAATCAATCAAAATGGATGGTCTGTAAAACTTTGCGGGAAAAAGCTGGGCACAAACCCAAAAATTCTGCAGTGGATATACACTGCAATAGTGAGACAAATCATCACATACGGGAGAGTCATCTGGAGGGAAAAAAATAGTCTGGCCAATACGAGAGCCAACCTCTCGAAAGTTCAAAGACTAGCCTGTGCGTGCATAACTGGAGGAATGAAAACTTACTCAACGGCCGCTATGGAAGTAATCCTAAAACTTCACCTGTGCATATACTTATGGTGAGTATGGCGAACGGAACAATATATAATAATTGCTGTCTCTTAATTAGGAGAGCAAATAATCGAGGTCAAACTTTCAACTTTGAAGTCCATTTTCTCAAAAACTATTCAAAGCACTGGTTACAGGTTTAGCACTCAATATCTATATTTTTCTTAGATTTGAAGGTGATAATTCGTAAAAAAATATAATTTTCTTTAAAATATAAAAAATGATGATTTTTGTATAAAAAATTATATCTCGATAGTGTCAGCACTTTGATATTACTAATCGATAGGTTTTTCAGTTATCTATAACTTCTGCATTGAATATTTTTCAATATAACCTTTAATTTTCGAGATAAACTGGAAAACTGAAAAAAGTAACCAATTTTTGCCGCTATCTTTTTAGCAGAAAGTTACCAATCTTGTCATCGATGTATGTTTTAAAGGATGCCAAAATGAACATTATACAATAAAATGACAGTTTGCATTTTTTTCCAAAAACCGGTACTTTTTTAACTAATTTCCATGGGCTAATATGGTTCCTCTGGGTGATGGTTTAAAACCTTGAAGTCACAAAAAAAATAATTAACCTTGAACTAATCATGAAGGTCATAGTGGTCAGAGTTTTTAACATATTTAGACGTAAAGGTTACCTCCCTCTCGATTACAGATGGGATTTCCATTTGAAAAAATAAAGTTAACCTTCAAAGAACCATGAAAGTCATTATAAAGGTCAAATTGAAGGTTAGCATTGGATTTCTCCTTAAAAATTACTTCATATACGACCATAACCTTTAGGGTAGCGTGGTATAGGGTTGCGCAGTTTGCAACCAAAGGCTCATAAAATAAAAAAATGCAAATGTTATCTGCGATCAATTATTTATTTATTTATCCTTATTATTATGACAACAAATTGATTATTTATTTTAACAGGAAATTTAGAATCTTCTTCGTAATTATTTGAAAACCACAAATTGGAATTTGCGCAATTTTATACACCCCAATATGTAAAATTGCTGGTTGTCGTCGATAAGATTGCGCGACTACGTTATTTGCCCATATCACAAATAAAAGCGCCGGAGCCATTGTAATCTGAGCAGTTTTCATGCCACCAACTCGCACACGTATTGCACTCGGTCCAGTCTTCTTCTATTGGCTCCTTATATACTTCGCTGCATCCTAAACATGGCCAAATTTTCATTTTGTTATTAGTCTTTGGGCTTTTATATCCTTTTTTAGACTTTTCTGTCTTTAGTTCATTTTTAAGTTTATTTTTCTCTTCGTTTTTTTTCTCTAGTTGATGTTAATATGATGAACTACTAATCACTTCTGATTTTTTTGTGCTTTCGATTAGAACCCTTAATTTGAGTCGACTTCGGAAATGGAATTATCTCCGCCGACGGCGTTGAATTTATTTGCTCGCTTCTGTAATAGATGATTGCTTTTCAGATGCAGGTACACGTGTTAGATTTTTCTGAATGATGCAAAAAGATTGGTTTCCAGCAGGAAGGCTCGGGTTGTGGTTGATCAATTTCAATGGTTTCATAAAATGGTTCTGCTACTTGTATTGAAGAAATAATCGAAGTCTGTACATATGCACATGAGGCATTCGTTGCAGAAACTGAAAGGTCCTGAGAATCAGATGGGGTATCGTTATTATCTTCTGAGTCTTCCCTTTCTGTAACGTTCTTTGACAGAAAATCACCGTCGATAAAAATGTCAGGATTCCACAGCACAATACCAGTACACACATGAAGAGTTCCACTCTACAGTCGGTTGCAGAAGCCTATGAAAAGTGGGTGTAAAAATCGAAGTCATCTGACGGCCATTGCCCTCCCCCGGTAATTAGGAAGAGATTTTTCGCTCTCGCTGAAATAAAACTTCTTCAAAACTCCATTGAAACCTCTATAAAGAGGTTACATTTTGTAGCTAGTGTGAGGCGATAATATTAGTATAATTATATTATTCTGGCAGTAAAATTCAATAGCTTTTAATGTGCAATGTGAGATGTGGTTGTCGAAACCAGTATAATGGGCCGATCTTTAGTCGGCTTCGTATGGTCTCTGAAGTGAATTAGCCAATCTAGATAAAGATCTGCGTTAAAAAAAACTGGAATCTAAGACCGTACCGACAGATCCAGGTGGTGTAGCGTCTAAAAATTCTACCTTCATCCTCTTGCTACCGAATATAAATGCCGGTGGAATAAAATGACCAGTCGTACACACATCATTGACACATCACATTTGTGCCTCGCTCTGCGCTAGATATTTTGTTGACAGAGTGCTCACCCTTTCTAGACAATACTTTGGGCTATTTGTTAGGTACGGTGGATATACCTTGCTCATTCATATATAAATAGATTGAAGTAGAAAGTTATATTTGTCCATTAGAGCCGATAAATTTATGAAAAACCGCTAAATTTGTGATCTATTGAATCCTATTGCTCATGCAATGCTTGTCGAAGTTGGTTGCCTAAAAGAAACATCCGTGTATCTCTTCAAAAACGCACATAACAACTATTTTTTTCAATCTCAGTTTCTTTATTGAACCTTTGAGGGATGTTGTTTTTTCTGCATATTCGTACGCTGTACTCCTCAACCCTTTTGCCGTTAATCCATAAAACATTTCATTTAAAGTGTTCAGGTGATTGCAGAAGTTCTTTTTGACCTCAGGCGAGAATGTAGTATCAAATCTGCCTAATATCGTTGCACATTCTTGTTGTTGTAAACGAAACCGTAAAGTAGACTTTACCATTCCTAAAGAGGATCCACTGATCTCTTGCTTTCTTCATTTTTAATTCGCCTGCGAGCCTCCTTCATAGTCTCTTCAGAATAAACGTGGCAATCTGTTTTCCTTTCTTTTCGTGACGTTCTGAAATAATACAAGTCATTATAGAACATATTTGAAATAGAAAACAGAAATGGCAAGCTAACTGAATTTTTAAAATAATATTATTGAAATATAAAAATTGCAGGTGTGTAAAATTGCGCGCGCAAACCAAGATGCGTCCAAGGGGCGTAATTTTACACACTTGGATGATATTCTAAAGATCGCGAAGCCACTGTCATGAAAAACATTAACAAACCATTATAACTCTTTATCTTGGTTTTACAGTAATAAGATCAGAAGTCTTTAAGAATGATTCGATAACTAAGGAAGGGATACTTAAAAGTATAAAGATTAGTGAAAGACAAGACAAATCAAAAATTTTTTTTTGTTGTCGAATGAAAAATGTAACTACTTTTACAAGAACCTTGTAAGGTTATAAAGTAACTTTAATTTGATTTTTAATACAGATAATAATAATAATAATACTTTAATTTTCCAGCTAAAATATAATAAATTATATAAAGATGATGTAGAAGAAACAAAACGTTTCATCATTTTTCGAGAAAATGTTCATATCATTGAACAACACAATGTTCTCTACGAGCAAGGTCTTGTATTCTATAAAAAGAGTAAGTAGTTTTAATTTAATGTTGAAATGTTATAGAAATACCGTTTCGATCATGATTGATAAGGAAACTAGATAGGTACTTATAAATGGAGTAGGAAATATCGAAAGCTTGATATATATCTTTTGTGTATTTATGCTTTCCTTTGAGATATCGGTCTTGTGCTCTTGAAGTGGTTCTGAGGAGCAACATATCTAACCCAACTCTTTTTCATTATATTTTATTTGAATTTCTGTTAAATAAAAACAACAAAAGCTTTTTTTGCAAAATTTTATTACATACGATGGACTTTTGTCAGAAATCATTTGGAATTTCATGTTTAATTTGTTATTTAAGTCATAATTTTCTGCAAATTCCACTTTTATCCTCTCTCTATAGGCGTTTCGGCCACCTAATCGAAGTATGGTAGAATGAAACTGTAACAAACTCAAGCCAACATTCACAGGAAACAAGTGTTTCAATAAAATCCCATTTCCGAGATTTGTTATACATGGATACATTTTTGATATCGAGCTGTAAAATATCTAATTTATATTCATGTATCTTTATATGGTAGTGTGTATATTGCAGGAAAAAAAATCTAAATAAAATTCTTTTCTTATGAGTATTCCAACAGAAGAAATAATATACCTCAGATGCATCCAGTTCAAACCTACATTAACAACAATATAACTTACGATGAACTAAGTAATTATTCTCAAGGTGAGCACAGTGATTTTTGACACATTATCCTATTTTAGCGTAATTTTAAGTTTTAAATATTTTACTTTATAATCTGTGTGATCTGTCATATTTGTAAAAATATGTTGTTTTATATATATTTTATCAGTTATAGATTAATGTTAGAAAATAAAAAATTCTCCTGAGGAAGTTCAATATAATGAGCGAAACGTTGAGAGAATGAATAAAAATTTCTTAATGAAGTCTACCAAAAACCTATACACAAGAAAATAAAAATAAATGTTATAATAGAATGGTTTAAGATATATATATATATATATATATATATATATATATATATATATATATATATATATATATATATATATATATATCAAACAAATCGACAACATTCTTTCACTAAAATAAATTGCATATAAAATATTTGCAGAAATAAAGCCTACCAAAGAATTTCTTCTACATCTCTTTTATTTTTAATTCTATTTTTAGGTATCAATAAGTTCACCGATATGACTCAAGAAGAAATATCGAGCTTCCTTGGTCTTAGCTCATCTAAAAAGCCAGTTTTTTATGGCACAAAACATGTAAAAACTGGACTTCCAATTCCAGACTCTGTTGATTGGAGAGAGAGTGGTCAAATTACCGGTGTTAAAGATCAAGGACATTGTGGATCATGCTGGGCATTCTCTGTTGCAAGTATTTCAAAATCAACAAAAGAATACAATCAGTTTAGTCTTTTGTAAGATTAACACATATATCTTAACAAATAGAGGTATTTGTCAAGTATTAGGGCAGTCAATTAGTTTCAGGTCTACAAATGAAAAATTATGACTTTGGTTTTGAAATATGTTTTATTATTCAATAATATCAATTTTACGTTCATTACACTTTTCTCAGCGATTCTACAATTTAGGTGTTCCATCCCTGAAGTGTATTTCCGGAAGGATTTAAAATACCCCTTTATGGATGCGGTTACTAGTTCATTTGATGCTTTCCAAACAGGATTTTTTTCAGCTGTGGGAATAAATGGAAGTTCGAGGCAGCCATATCTGATGAATAGAGTGGATATTTCAACAATTCGTACTTTAATTCAGTCTAAAAGGTTGCAATAATATTCTCCTGTTATAGTTCTATTGGTTTAGAGGTAGTTTAAACAAAATTTCTTTGGCATCCCAAAAAGCTGAGGCCATAACCTTTTTAGAAGATTTTGACCCGTTTGTTTACTTCGGAACGGAAAAAAGACTTAGTCGACTCAGATCATCGTGTTCAATTCAAGTCTCTTCCATAGTTAAAAGTCGGTGAAAAAAATCAAATTTATTCTTTATAAAAGAAGTTGAAATGTTCGCAAGAAACTTTCACACCAATGCGTTTTTGTTTCCAAGCTCACAAATACCGCACTCATCTTGCCAATAGCTTTCTCATACCGAAAACATTAGCCAACATCGCATGTTATGAACCGCGTAAGGTACCTATGGCCTCAGTCAATTCATCCTTAGTTAAAAGGCGGTCTTCCATTACGACATCCCGTACATGGTCAACGATTTCTTGAGAGATATTTTGGACGGCCTTCACGTTTTTCATCTCCAATGCTGGTACGACCGCCCTTAAAATCAGCTACCCAACTTTTTACTGTTGTGTCCAAAGGAGCATTCTCTCTCAATATATTCACCTTGTCTTCATGAATTTGCTTTCCGGATAAATCTTTTTTACACAAGTAGTTAATCACAGCGCGATTTTCCAATGTTTCCATTTTTTAAAAGCACACAAAGTACGTCTACTTTAAATGCTGTAAAAAATAAACTCTTTAACAGCTCAACATGAAACTTTAGAAATATTCTTCTAACATAAGTGCGAATTTAACACTAATGAAAAATATTGGCTAGTGGTGTCATCTATGTGTCAAGTCCGAAACTTATTGACTAGCCCAGTATATTACATAAAATTTTGCTCCCTAGACTGGTTCTACTGAAGCTGCCTACTACCGTAAAACTGGAAAATGGGGTTCTCTTTCTGAACAACAATTGGTTGATTGTACGACTGATATAAATGCTGGATGTGGAGGAGGAATGATTGACTGGACTTTTCCATATCTTATAAAAAATGGTTTAGAGTATGAAGACAGTTATCCATATACTGGTAAATAATATATATATATATATATATATATATATATATATATATATATATATATATATATATATATATATATATATATATAGATATATATATAAATATAGATAATACCATAAAGTTTTCCTAGGAAACCTTTTAATTTCAGCTACCGATGATACCTGCAAGTATTCTTCCTGCGATATTGTTACCAAAATTTCCGATTTCAAATACACCAGTACTGGAGATGAAGATGATCTTCTTGATGCTGTTCCTAACGTAGGACCAGTTTTGAGAATGAAATAAATTAATTTACGTTCCATAGGTATCTATGAAGACAAAAGATGCAGTAAAGGTTTTATAAACCATGCAATTCTTGTTGTTGGTTATGGTTCCGAAAATGGTAAAGATTTCTGGATCATAAAGAATTCTTGGGGAACAACGTGGGGTGAAGATGGCTATTTTAGAATTGTAAAGGGTCTCAATGAGTGCGGTACTGGCAATATGACTGGATATCCAATAATTAACTAATTTGTAAATTAAATAGATGACAAATAATGCTAAAAGGTTTCTCTTTATAATCAAAAATTGTACAAAACATATGGAGGAAGGGTGCGGTATCCAACTTAGTTGCCCCTATAAAATTCCCTAGCATAAACTGGATACTAAAAATTAAATATAATTGCCACTAATAAACTGTTACATAGTGTTGGTTACACCTTCATATGACTTTCTAACAGGTATTAAAAAATGTAAACACAGTGTCACAACATTCTCTGGCCTTGGCCTTGCACGCATGACTTTGACTTCACATTGACTTTAAGCTCGTCCTTGAGATTCATTTTGACTTAGGCCTTGACTCTAACCTTGATTTTTACTTTTACTATTGCTTTGAGTGTAACATAAGACAAATTTATGATTTTTAGATAAAAATTAATTTAATATTAAAATACCCAACATCATCTTTGAACTGCAACGAGAGATTGTTGTTGAAAAAAAAAATATAAAGTAACTTGTATAATGAATAAAATTTAATTGCAGTCTAATTGGCGGTACTTAAACCTTGAATAGCTTACCTAAGCCTCCTTACGTATCCAAACGAAGAACAGCCTACAGGTCACCTCTTCTCAAAATCAAACAACCGGCTTTACGCTCGCGTTGCATTATTTATTCGAACCTTTCTATTCCACCAATCTATAATAAAGTGGAAAATCTACTCGTGAAGTACATGGAAGTTTTGAATTGGAAAATTTGTTCATCTAATAATTCTTTGTCCTATTTAAACCGATTTCATAGGTCTACGAAAAATGGGGCCATGATGATTTTTGGGCAGCTAGGGCAACTTTCGAAAAATTTGCTCTATAAAATCTGAACCCAAGGTTAAAATTGGCCCATCATAACAGGATTATGAGATCATAATATTTTGTTCAATCTTTTTTTAGTTGCATTATTTAATACTATTTTTACTCTTCAAAGTAAGCTATTGAGAGGTCACTTACAATTTTTTATTGAAAAGTTATGGCCATTTTAAGTACGGGGCGGTAGGTTATTAGAGACCAATATCGTTTTTTGTAAATTTCGATTCACCTTTTTAAATCCACTGCCATAAAAATAAAAATCTCTATTTTCTGACATAATATTCGTAATCAGCGACTACGAAAACCCCCAAATGAAATTTTTTAGATACCAATAACATTATTTGTAAGCTTTGATGCGCTATTTTGAATCAGCCATCTTGGAATTAAAAATTTCAATTTTTTGACTTCGTATTCGTGGTCAACGATCCCAAAAACCACATAGTACAAATTTCCGAGAGAAATGTATACTGTAGAAAAATGTGTGCCTCAAAGGGTTAATGTGAATGCTCTTGACGTTATTGGGATATATTCATAATTTAAAATAACCGTAACTTTGCAAGAAAAACCCTAAATCACCACTCAATAGCTTATTTTGAAGGATAAGAGTAGTATTAAATAATACAATTAAAAAAAAAGACAAAAAAACTTTGTACATCCTGTATATAACTTTAAAAGTAGCCGAAAAACATCTTTCGAGTACATAACCTTACATATCTCAAAATCCTGGCAATGGGCTAATTCTATGCAGCAAATTATTTGGAAAATGACACAGCTGCCCAACAACAGACTCTTGATATTAATTCTTGTTATAACACGTGTACTTGGGATCGTCCTCTGTTAGTTATGATATACGGTTTTTTAGCTTATTGTGATAGCAAAGACGTCAGAGATAGTTTTGTGCTTTAAAGTAGAAGTTTATATTTGCAATTATATACGTTAAAAATTATATACCGGAAACTTTATCGGAACTAACTGAAAAATTAATTAATTGTCCTAACCTAAAAACACGGGAAATACTGGCATATTTATCACTTTATAAGTCGATGTATTGTATACTCCGAACATTTCTAAAATATCGAACTTGGATATATTGTATAGGCAAGATAAAGTTTTATAATTTTTTTGTTACTACAAGTATATATTATCTTTTTCAAAAATATAAATAACTGTCAAATTAAAGTTAGTATATTTGTTCTTAATTTGGGTCGCTGGGAAGAAAACTCCCCTGAAGATATCCGTCGTTAAAACTATATTGATTTTCCTATAAATGTCCTTATTGTCAATAGATTTGATATTCTCGATCGTTATTTATAAGTTATTTCATCGTTTGTCCATATTTATTTCTCCTTTTAAACAGTTAAAGGACAGAAAATATACAAATAGTTTATTTCCTGCAAATACAACTCTGGTTTTCTCTCTATAGGCGTTTCAATCACCTAATGGTCTCGTCGATGCAGATGTATCGAACCAAGAATGATATTCGTAGGAAACAAGTGTCCGTATAAAATATAAATTCTGAGATAAATGGAAGCGATATTATACCTGCGATATATATCTTATTAAATATTAAACTGGCAGACTTTTTGATGTCAGACTGAAAAATATCGCCAGTCAAACGACATCTATATATTCACCACTTAAAAATTGAAATTTCCGTAAGAAATCAACAATTTTTTTTACTAGTGTGTTTAAACAGTTTCCTATTTTCGATGTCAGACTGAAAAATATCGCCAGTTGAAAGATATCCACCAAAGTAAAGCGTAGCTTAAAAATTAAAATTTCAGTAAAAAAAAATAGATATATTTTTTACTGCTGTGTTTAAACAACGACTGTCCCTATCAAAATAGAAATTTTGAGATATGTCGGCAGGATATTAAACCTGCAGATTTTTCGATGTCGAACTCAAAAATATCGCCAGTCAAAGCACATCTATATATCCGTCGAAGTAGTACGAAATTTAAAAACTAAAATTTCATTATGAAACAAATAAATCCTTTTACTGCTCTGTTTAAATGGACCCATATTTATTCCCCTTTTAATCAATTAAGGGAAAGAAAATATTCAAACCGTTTATGTCCTGGAAATCCAATCCTGGTTCACTCCATACGCGTTTCAACCACTGAATTTTCTCGTCAGTGAAGCTGAATCAAACCAAGAGCAATATTTGCAGTAAACAATTGTCGATTTAATATATATGTCGTTAGGATATTAAATCTGCAGACTTCTCAATGTGAGACTAAAAAATATGACCCTATATATCCACCGGAGTAGTGCGGAAATTAAGAATTAAAATTTCAGTAAAAAACTAATAGATATTTTTACTGCTGTGTTTAAATAGTTGCCTACATTTATTCTCTTTTTAGAGAAAAAAATATACAAATAGTTTATTTCCTGCAAATACAAATCTGAATCTCTCCCCATACGCTTTCGATTACCTGATTTCGAATACATCGGCTATTAAATAGCTCCACTGACGACACTATTAGGTGGACGATACGCATATGAAGAGAGACTAAAACTATATTGGCAGGAAATAAACAGTTCGTAAATTTTCTTTCCTTTGACTGCTGAAAGGAGAATAAATAGAGGCAACCGATTAAACATAGCAATAAAAAATATAATTGTTTTTTTATTGAAATTTGAGTTGTTAAGTGTCGATCTGACATCGAGAAGTCTGCAGGTTTAATTTCCTACCGACATATCTCTGAATTTATAGTTTCTATGGACAGTTGTGGAGAATAAATATAGGCAACTATTTAAACAGAGCGCTAAAAAATTTCTTTCTTTCTTAATGAAATTTTAATTTTTAACTTTCGCACTACTTTGGTGGATATATAGATGTCGTTCGACTGGCGATATTTCTAAGTCTAACAGAAAAAGTTTGCATGTTTAATATCCTCCCGACATATTTCAGAATTTATGTTTTATATGGATACTTTCCTGCGAACATTGCTTTTGGTTTGATACAGTCCCACCGACGACATCATTAGGTGGTCGAAATACATATAGAAGGAGAACCAGAGTTATTTTTGTAGGAAATAAACTCTTTGTATATTTTCTTTCTTTTAATTGTTTGAAAGGAAAATAAATATAGACCATTTAAACCAAGTGGTAAAAAATTAATTTTTTTCATACTGAAATAAAAATTTTTAGATTTCACACTACCCTGGTGGATAATAGATGTCATTAAATGGTAATAATTTTCAGTTTGATGTCGACAAGTCTATAAGTTTAATATCCTGCCGACATATCTCGGAATTTATATTTTATATAAACAATTATTGCTCTTGATTCGATAGAGCTGCATCGACGAGAACATTAGTTGATCAAAACGCATATGGAGAGAGAACCAGAGTTGTATTTGCAGAAAATAGCATTTGTATATTTTCTCTTCTTCAAGTTTAATTATTTTTAAATCTTTTGAAATTAGAGTTCTCTTAAACCATGAAGTTGTTGGATTGTTAATTTTTGTTTGTATATTGCTGGTTAAATTGATTTCTTTTGTGTAAGCTGATTTGTTAATTAGCAGTTTTTTCATTTGTGCATTTTATTCATCTGTTTTCATTATTACAGTTTTGCTAAAATATATAAATTGAGATTACCATTTAAAATTGCTTTGTTTCTTTTGAATAATGTACAATTTGGTTACTGTTTTTTTCCTTGAGAGCTTATTTTGTTTTCAGGAAAAGATTAAAGTTACTTGCGAAAAAGAAAATAATAACTCCAAAAATTTTCTAGAATTAACTATCAGCAGTGATCAAAATGACAATACAAAAACAAATTGATTCCAACAGAAGTCAGGTTCTAAGATATTTAAATTTGAGCTCAAACCTAAAAAGTACAAAACGAATGTTGTCACAGCGTTAGTACTAGACCGACAATAAAAAATTGAACACAAAATAATAATAATATATCACAAAGCAGTAATTACTGAACAATCATATACAGGGTGTTCGGTTAGTATTTCTCGGGAGCGTACAGTAGAAGTCAAAATAATCCTACTTTTTCATAGAAAATAATTCCTTCCCTTAATAGAGACACAGAGCCTTAAATAGGTACCCAGCGATCTACCTTATCGACTCTAAGTTTTGAACCGAACAGTATAATTTAATGAAATTTTAATATTTTATAGAGACCATAAAGACTCATTAAACAATGCCATAGGAGAGGTTTTAGATCATCAGAGAAGTCAGAAACTGAAATGCAGCCACATTTGTTATGCCTAATTTTTGACAAGTGTCATTTTACCGAGCTGAAAACTGATGCTGATGTGCATTAATTTATGGGGAAGCGATGTCTCACTATTCGAAGGCAAGAAGATGTTATACTGAAAGATTTCCAGTTCAGACATTGTCAAGTCCAGAAACCTTTCAAAGAGTTGATCGGGGCTCAATTAATTTACAATATTTTTAAAATGCAAAAATAGTGAAAACGTTTATTTGTTATTTTGGCAAATGCTAGATATGGGCTCCACGTACTTCAATATAATTTCCTATTCTTCAAATATTTTCCTGCTATACAGCAAACAATATCCCGGCATTGTTACGGACTTCGTTAGAATACTCTGCTATTTTCGCTAGTAGTTCTTCTCTAGTATTTACTGGTATTGAATAAACTAGTTCTTTTAGATGTCCCCAGAAGTACATAAAACAGGCCCACTTCGACCTATCCATCGAGGGCCAAAAATATTATTTAAGTGTTGACGACTATACGGTTTTAAATGAGGTGGAGCATCATTATGCATGTACGACATTTGCATTCTTCTATCAAGAGGTAAATCTTCTAATAAATTATTTAAATTTTACTGCAAAAATTGTAAATAATTCTCACCATTGAGTCGTCTTTCCAAAAAAAAAATGGATCTATATGGTTATTTCCGAGGATGCCAGCTCACACATTTACAATAAATCTTTCTTGGTGTTTGTTTTGAATTAACTCTTATAATTATTTTCTAATCATCTTTTACCTGTTTTCCTTAAGCTTCGATCAATCCTTTGAAAGCTTTTTAGATTTGGCAATGTTCGAGCTAGAAATCTTTCAGTATAAAGTCTTCATGCCTTCGAAGAATTTGACAGCGCTTCACCATAAATTAAATGCATATCAGCATACTCTGCCTAAGAATATTCTTCTATTTTTTCAAATTATTTTTACTTGGTGGCGGTTTTGACAAGTTCCTTCAATAATTATTCATTATGTAGGTATTGACAATAACAACTTGATTTTTATCTGTTTATGTTTAGCATTAATAACTTTAGAATGTTTCGCATAAAAACCGATTTATTTTTAAAATCTCCAGTTTTTTTGAAGTAGTTTAAGTGTACCTTTTTTGAAAAGGAATGACCAAAGTATTTTAAAATGAGTGTGGCTGTAAGTCCTTTCCTGACTTTTCTGATGACCTAAAACATGGTTTAATGAGTCTTGATGGCCTCTATAAAATATTAAAACTTCATTAAATTACACAACAAAACTTAGAGCCGATAAAGTAAATCACTGGGTAACCTTTTAGGACTCTGTATCTTCATTAAGGGGCACTTTAGGATTTTTTTCTATGACAAAGTAGGGTTATTTTGACCTCCTCTGTATGCTCCCGAGCAACTAGGAAGTACTTATCGGACCTTCTGTATATTAGTCAAACAAAAGAGTGTTTAATAAATGGGTCCCAATATCATAAAGATAGTATTTAACTACGTAATATATACAATAATAGAGCACTAGAAAAATTTGCAAAAAATTTACATGATGATCACCCTGTCAAAATACTAGACGAAGAAAGTAATTACAAGAAAATAAACAACAATGAAAAATGATCGTTACAAAAAACACTCAATATCGCGAATTTCAAAACTGACACAAATGATCTTGTAAATACTTATAGCGACCTTATTACGATTTTTTTTAAAATAAAAAAGCCCTTTTTTAAACCTTAATTTTAGTTTGCTTACAGCAGTATAACAGGCAGAAGCTTACATAAATACTACAAGTAAGAAAAATGTAACAAATATTACTTGAAATAATTAGTTTTGGTTAAATAAGTTGTCCACAGTAAATATCCCTTAAGCTAAAAAAATATAATATAACTTCTAAAATTTGTCATCTAAAATACCATATTTTATTTAATTAAAAAAATACTCTGAAAATGGGTTAAATAAAATAAATCTAAGCGTGAGTGACAAGACAAAAATCTTTTAATTTCGTTTAAATTCCTGTAAAGATATTGACAGCAACCCATTAAAAAAAATAGCTTCTCTCTTAGATTATTGTCATTAGGAATTGAGACTTCGATTAGTCCTGGTTTAGATATTTTATCTACTTAAATAAGGTCTAGTCTGTTATGAGCAACCATCTGATGCTTAAATATAGTTCAGAAATGAGGAAGCGACCAGCTTCGCAAAAGTAAGAGCCATACTCCTTTTCTCAGCGGAAGACTTTCTGTGGATTACCAAAAAACTACATAAAAAAAGAAGCTCCTAATCTGCGAAAATAAATCAAATAAAACTGCAGTGGAACACATTCCTCTTGTCTCAGACAAGCAAAAACATTTATAAAACCGTCGCCAAAAAAAGACAGGCTCCTCCAGCTTCCAAAGAGGACTATTCGATTAATAACGAATCTGTTCACATGACACTGCTCTCTGAGATAACATCTCAAAAATATGGGCAAAGCTGAAGATAAGATTTCTGGGATCGTGCAGTTGAAATAGCGGAGCATCTGCACGGCACTATTCTGCAAGAGGCTTAAGTTTATAGAAGCTGTCACCTTGACGCCTGAAGAAATAAAATAATGCACTTAGCCCCATTGCCGCAATAATTTGACCGTTCTGCTTCTCAAATAGTCCCCGCTACTATTATTATTTTTCATAAGCTTAGCCAAAAGAGATTTTTCACAGCGTTCAGGAATGTTCACTCATCCTAGATATCACATATATTGAACACCATGGGGATTCTTTTCACATGTTACTTAAAAATTATTCATCAAATAACAATTGATAAGTCACTTTAGCCTCGTATATTTTTCTTACACTCAAATCGTAGAAAATACATTAATCCTTTTATCTAACAAAAATCTGTGAGATTAAGGAACATGTTAATACATAGTAAATTTTTATTCCTAAATAAACAGAAACCAATGAACCAAAGGACAAAAGTTTAATGAATTATTTAAATTTTTACCTATTCATTGTCATAAAGTCCCCTTTAATTGTAAATAAAATTCCTACCCAGTTTTATAATGTCATAGTTATAGTGGAGTCTCTACATACTAATTATTTTAATTATATTAATTTTTATGTTGTGATTGCATTTGATCGTTGACTCCCGCGAATGGAAAATTTTGGGGCAGAGTATGGTCATTTCATTTACAATCAAACTCTTATCCCATATTAATAGCCACTTTATAGTATGTGTAGCTTCAATGTCACAGTGACAAAGGCACTCTGGAAGTCTGATCGTTTCTCTTGGCTTGTGTAGTTTTAATATTAAATAACTACAGGTTATTTAGAGCTTACCACTAACAAAACTCAGGACTTCAGCTGTATTGAAGTTCTTCATCAGTTCGTCCGCGGGTTTATTCACGTTAAGATTTTATTAAAATTAAACGAAACAAGTTTCTCAAAACAGTTATATGTTTTAACAAAAATAAATAAAAATCGAAATTATTTACAGTAAGAAATATTAAATAATAATGAGTAACAATATCGAAACAGTAGAATAATTGCTCCTGTTGGCCGTTTTAATAAGAAGAAAGATGTAACAAACCCAATTTTGAAAATTATATTTTTAAATGGCGTTCTAAAATATTAAACAAAAAAAATAAACACGCAAAAAAACAGCTATAACTTAACTTCCCAAATTAAATGAAAAAACTAAAATAAAATCCTCCCAACATTGATTAATCGCGTCATGTAATTTTCTAAGAATCTTTACTTAAAACCATACCACCTCTAATGAATTTCTAATCGTAACTGAAGTTCATTATTTCCAAAAATGCCTAACTTGCATTCTATCGGTACCCCGCGGTTTCCCGCTGGCACTCTTCTCACCTCATGTAACCCAGTAACCATCAATTTTATTCGTGAAATGTTTATTTCATTAGCCATTCTATGCTGAATACTTAATTCCCGAATTCTTAATCTTATCTTTTATTTTAACCAGGTAATCAAACTAACTATTCACTCTCTTAGATATTTAACTCCTTCTTTCTTGTGAATAGAAAAAATAGTCATTGGGCGAATTCTTTTTACATATTGTCAAACAATATATTATATTATAGTGAGTTTATTTGATTATTTGGTAAAAATTTGCAAAGCGTGAAAAGCATGAAAATTATGTTTTTTTGAAAAAATTTCGATACTCACCCCTTATTTCGAGGCCCTAAAACACAATTCTGGCCTTGATTTTTCACTATTTTTCCTCATTTTCCCGGAAAACTCAAAAAAAGAAAAGCGTCACTTCACAAAGAACTTTCTTTTCAGTTAAAAACCGAATTTACGTATTTATTTTCAATGGAACTAGTTAAAAAATATTGTACGTAATATATTTTAATTATTTTTGCATAAATTTTAGCAAACCAATTTAGAAAAACTTATATTTTCAGTGAAAAATCAAAAACACGTCTCGAAAACGTCATCGACGGTCAGACTATCTAAACTGGCCGCCGAATCACGTAAAAAGGTGCCACGTTGCCAGATTTAAAATTTCTTCATAATATAAACTATAAGATCTGTCCTCAGTCAACAACATAGTTTAATTTTTTTTAATATTCAGAACAGTTTCTAAGTAAAAATAATCTTAACCCTTTAAAAATATTGGTTGGTTTTGGTTAAGATAGGTTGGATCAGGTTTAGCTTGATTTTGGTTAATTTGGAAAACAGAAACTAACCTGAACTAATCTAAATTAACCTAGATTTAAGGTTTTCTGGTATAAACTTTAAAATTTACCCATTACAGTTAACAACATAGTTTAATGTTTGTAACGTATAAAAAGGGGTACAATGAATCTTAACCTTCCAAAATTTTTGGTTAGTTCTGGTAAGTACAGGTTAACATTAGTCTTGGGTACTTTAAAAAACTGAAATTAACCTGAACTAACCTGAACTAACCTAAACTAACCTGAACTAACCTGAACTAACCTGAACTCACCTAGACTAACCTAAACTAACCTAAACTAACCTAAATTGACCTAGATTTATTAATTAAAAAATGTCATTGTCCAGCAGAAACCACGTGGAGGCGGGACAAACTCTGCCACTCGACACTTTCTGCTAACGGACATAAGCAACATGATCAATTCATATTATCCGTTTAAAACTACTGGTATTCGGAGGGAAACAAACAAAAGCAACTATAATCCTTAAAACCTTTAATATTTAGAGTCAAAATCGCACATCAAAGTACTGGTATTTGGAGGGAGACAAACAAAAACAACTATAATCCTTAAAACCTTTATTATTTAGAGTCAAAATCGCACATCGAAGACATAGACATAAGAGTAATTAATAGTACTTCAATAATCAAAGGAAAGAAAAACATTTTTTTGGAACCTTTTCTTTCTAATTCAAACAGAAAGAGAAGATAATTTGAAGAAATCGTTTTTGCAATCTGGCAACATCGCCGACTTCAACAGTACGCCATCTTTAGCGAACTATGCTAACTATTATTTTTTGATGCCGGTGTTTTCTTTTGATTTTGTTGTGATTTTTGTCGTGGTAATTTTTCGGATTTTTTCGATAAAAATAAGTGCATATTTTTGAATTTTTGTATAATGCAGAAGTTTCTATCACTGTGGAATTCATTGTTATAACAAAAGTTTAACGATTTAGGGAAAAAAATTGAACCTAAAGTCAAAAGTTATTTTCCCTGTTTTCCGCAAAGTTGAGGAAAAATTATGGAAAACCGAGGTCAGAATCGTGTTCTACGACCTCGAAATAGGGGGTATGTATTAAAATTTTTTCAAAAAAACGTCATTTTCCTATCATTTCACTCTTTAAGAATTTTTTCCGATTATTCTTTTGTTTTCTAATAATGGAAAAGTTATTTGATAAATTAATATATTTTATTGGCATTTGCAGAGACTACATGTTAAGACAACCCTCGGCATTTAGATCTTCGGTTTTAATTACATAACCAGGGTAGGATTTATTCGACAGATTTATTTATAAATATTAAAAAAGGATAAAACATTTTTAATTTATGTCGTCATAGATTGTCTGGGTTTATTTATTTTTAAGAAATTATTTAAAATATTCAAAAGTAATAAAATGGAGTTCTGGCCGAAGTACGATAATTGATTTAGTTTTCCTTTAGACTTTATTGGGTGGTAATATAAGATATATAGTTTCTCAGTTTCCATCCAAATATATCTACTGGATGATTATTTAATTCCTCCTTTTAGTGGAATATATTTCACGTTGATCAGCATAAAATAATTACTAGGTGTTCCATTACAATACGATCTTTTTTTATGTTTAGAGACAGGCATAAAGTTTATTTGAAGGTTGTAGACAATGTTGAAGACTGAC
Organism: Diaprepes abbreviatus; assembly: GCA_034092305.1. Lineage (NCBI taxonomy): Eukaryota > Metazoa > Arthropoda > Insecta > Coleoptera > Curculionidae > Diaprepes > Diaprepes abbreviatus. The sequence goes on along the minus strand of JASJET010000141.1, from coordinate 15,634,760 downwards.
TAAAATGTGCGTGTCGGTCTTACATTGTCTTTATTTTTATTTATTTTTACGACGTTATGATTAGGTTGTATCTCTAATCGTTATCAAGTATAAACTGGATGAATAATAAAGCTGTCTGTTCTACTGGGAAAAGCCTAAAGATATGAAAAATTTTAAAAAATGGACCGACTTTTAAAATAGGACTAAAAGGTGAAAAATATTCTAAAGTTTTTGAAATCGGTTTTTAATACTTGACAAAATGTGTGATTCATATAAAGAGATTGAGATATATATTTTTATATAATTGCTTTCTTACCGTAGCTTGTATGTATCTCGCATTAATAGTTATTGGTTTCGTTCAGTAATAATCTGGCAGTGGCTTCAAAAATTTCGATTTCATATAAAATGTTTATTGTTATTTTTCGCATTAGGCACTTTTTTAGAAGCCGGCTCAATTTTATTTTTCGATTTTTAGTTTCGGAATGAGTTGTGTTTTCATGGTAGCAAAAAATATCCATTTTATCCATAGTTGTAGATTACATTAAATTGAACAACAGAAATTTTTTTGATTCTGTAATATCCCCAAATGCCAGTTTTGAATACAATTGTACGAAACAAATATTTGGTTCTTTATAGTAAATCCGCTATAGCCAATTTTAAGAAAGTAATTTTAAATTCATAACATAGGCCGTTAAAATACCTAAATTTTGGTGCAGATATATAAAGAATACTTTTGTAGTTTGGCCTCATGGCGCAGATCACCTCCAAAATTTTCTGTATCGTCTAAACCCACAACATCATAGCATAAAATGCATTATGGACTTTCCCGATGTATTAGTAAAAAGAAAAGATAATGGAAAATTTTGTGTACAGAAAACTAACACATACAAATCGATATCTCAATGCAACGTCACACCATTATCCTTCTTAAATAGAATCCATCATTAACTCTTTGGCATATACAGCTCCTTCAATATGTGATGAACAATCATTGAAATTAGAAACAGAAAAAGTAACTAATTCTCTAAGAGGCAACGGATATTGCGCTGAAGATATTAGACGTCCTATTAATAAATATAAAATTCCAACTCCACAGCAGAATGTCGTAGATCTACCACCTATGGACAGTGTTGTTTTTCCTGGCATATACGGAACCACCGATAAGATTGCCAGATTGCTCCGAAAATCAGACATTCGGACAATTTTCAACACATGTAAGAAAGTTGGGCAGCGTTTGAAGTCACCAACGACACAACACCATTACAAAAAGAAAGCGTAAAATCTGCAGTAGCTGAACACCAGCATTGCTAGGTCACACCTTCAAAAGATACTAAGGTGTTAGCATTAGTGTCTGGTTTCTTTAAACGTAAAATTAGAGAATTAATCAAAATTTGTAAATATCCAAATAATATTAATAAAGATAGAAGTTACAGTCTACATTACAAGGTTAAATAGATTATAACGCCTGATCATGGTTCTCTGGGCAGTATTCGGGTACAAATATCGGGCTATTGCTATTCAATGGTCATTCAGTATTCTAATCTCATCGAGTAAAGATCCCTGAAGGTGTCTCGTGCAATCGTAGACGAAACGATGGACAAAAATCCGGTTTGGCATGATCTAAACCTAAGAACTACGATTTTTAACTTGGCTATATCCGTGAAAGCTCTCGTTCTTTCTAATACTGGCATCTACCTTGTTTGACCTGACAGAAAATTTGTAACACTTTACGCAAACAAAACTTATTTACGGATACTTAGAAATCGAAGCTACTTTTACGTGTTTGATCGATGTTGCCACCTAATTCCAAGAATATGATTAGAGTCTTTTAAAAAACAACATTTCGCAAAAATCTAAATAAGCAATTAAACAAATATCTGGTACCAACTACCGATTGCCCTTTATGATCAATTCAAAGAAATGAAAATATTATAACTATAGTTTGACCACTAAAAGGTTTTTGGAATAAGAGCGAAACTATCTTCACAACTCCTGGCAAAACGCACAACGTTATTTTTGCGTTGGTACCGGGACACAATAATATTCTAGGCAATAAAAAAACATACAAACTTGCAAGGCAATAATCTTCTGCCTCATCTATTAAATCAGTACCAGTTTTGGCATTATCACTATTCGTTAGTGGATATAGTGGTGAAGACAGGCGCGGATCCAAGGGGGGGGGCGGTGGGGGCGATCGCCCCCCCCAAGAGCTTTGAGTTTAGGAAAATGGACCCGATTTTTCCTCTTATACTATAATTTATTCAAGAACTAGAGAGAGTAATAAATCATTTTTTACCCTTTTTCTCTTCGCAAACTACCTGTGTTCTTTAGTCCGGTGTTTTTAGCAAAATTTGTTAGACACATATATTTTTCATAGGAATAGGTTAGAAATTTTATAATCAAAAATACCGGTCTATAATAATAGACTAAAACGTAGGATTATTCTCTCAAAAAATTCTAAGTTATAATTTAAATACTTACAAAATATCCATTGTCAAAAATACAAAAAGTTAAACATATATAAAAAAATAAATTCGTCCATATAATAATAAAATATTTTTGAGGCTATCGGTCATTTTATTATTAATTAAAACCATTTTTAGGGTATTTGACGTTTCAGTTTATTTATTTCTTAAACCATCTGCAGAATTACAATTAAACACTAAAAAGGGATTCAAATGTAATTACTTTTTTTATGTTGTAATTAAAATTAGACCTACTTATTTTTATTTCTATTGTACTGATATCTTAATTTAATTTACTTTTATATATGGAAATACGATAGCCCCAAAAAAATAAGATAAACATGTTAATTTTACACGCTTAAGAAAAAGACACAAACACAATAATAAAATAATAAAAAACTTACGGCTAATTAAAATTAAATATATATAAAATTAAAGAGTGGGACACACTAAAATAAAAATATATAAAAAAATAAAAAAACATATAAACAATATTAAACAATAAAATACAACAAAAACAAAAATTTAAATAATAAATTGTGTTTACACTAGTAAACATTACGTATCTAATTCCTAATCAAAGTCAGTGAAACTATCTTCGCTAAAATTAATTATAATTGGCTCCTCTATCTCACCGATTATGAGATCGAGTTCTCACATTTTGTTTTATTCTTTTATTATATGGATTTTTCCCAATTTTCCACAGTAGCTTTATTCAAACAAATCTTTCAAAAGTTTAGTTAAATTACCAATTTTATTATTTGTGTTATTTCTAGCAACTCTACCTTTAACTTGAGAGAGATATTTACGTCTCCAACGGACAGTTTCCGGATGATTTATAAGAACAGATTTTGTATCTGGTTTTTCCCAGCAAAAATTAAGTTCTCCGAGCAATTTCCAGAGATCAGTTCTTTTAATTTCAGGTAAATCGCGATCTTCAATGATTTTAGTTAGAATTTTGTAGATGGTTGGGATCTGCTTCTCATAATAAAATGTATATACAACCCCTTTAATTGCAGTTTTCATCTCTTCTTCCAAGGAGGTTTTTCGTTTGCCTATGATCGAATGTGGCTTGGGAGTACTAACAATTCCAGTCGTTTTTTCTCCTTCAGTATTCGGTACATAGTAGATTTTCCAACTACTCTCATGTTAGAACAAATGTTAACAGAGCTTTTAACATTATTATCTAGATATTAATATCTTAAGGGATCATAAACATTCATGGTAATAAGTTTTTCGTTGAGGAAAAAATGCCCTGGTTTAACGATTTTGGAATAAATGTAGAGGTGAAAGCCATATCTTTTGGGTATCTCACTAATCTCAGATAATATATAAAAACAAGCGCAAGCAAGATAAATCACTAAGAAAAAACTGTAATTTGTATTTTGCTCACTGACAGAAATTAAATTAAACTATCAGAAATTCTATGTTGCAGTAAATGTATAAAATATTTTTAAATATAATGAAATATAATGAGATTTACGGCGGTTCTCAGTTACCTGCGGCACTGGAGCAGGTACGTTAGAGGTTTAGGTAACAGTTTTATTACTCTCTCTAGTTCTTGAATAGAGTATAGGAGTCTATATGCTTGCGATCCCCCCCCCCTCCCGAAAGCTTTGAGTTCAGGAAAATAGTACCCATTCTGCCATTTATATTAGGAATAAGTATGCTGCTTGCACTCCCCCCCCCCCCCCGTTGACAACTTGTTTTTCTTGCCATACTGTACTTTTGTGATATCACCGCCCCCCCCAAAGAGATAGGCTGGATCCGCCCCTGGGTGAAGATACTATAACCGCTAGAACTTCTGAAATCGTATTGTAAGACAGAGACACAGCAAATTATTGCTAACCTGAACTAACCATCCACAATATCCTACAACTAAGTAGATAACAGTTTAAGATGATAATAGAAATAACCTACCTCTGAAGCTATAAGGAACATCTAAACACAATCAACATTTATAATAAAGAACCAACATGTAGATTATGTGACAAAGAGAACGAAACAACCTCACACATAATCTTCGAACAAAAAATTCTATCCTATTGCAGACATTGAGACCACCAATCCCAATGGTTTCTACCAGAGGATAAACTGGTGAACTTTATGCTGAAGTTTAAGAGCTTCATATTACTATCTTGCTACATCATTCAATCAACCAACTAATCAGCGGGTTCCATCGCAAACACGTACGTACTCGAAGAAACCCAAATGTAGTTGTCCAAGCATCAAAATAGTTTTGAACCACGTTGTGTCAGTGACAGCTGCTTATGCATATCCGCTCTAGTAGTCATAGTAATCCGACATGCCAGTGATGATCTTCATACGCTATTATGGTCTCGCAAGAATAAGTCCTTATGAATATTCGCACTGACAGATGAGGAGAAAATTAAACTAGGGCTCTAGTCAGGTGCGGATGCAAGGGGGGGAAAGCGATTGCCCCCTCCAAGATCTTCAAGTTCAGGAAAATAGAAAAAAGACCCGATTCTGCCTCATACTAGGAATATGTATGCTGGCTAGCATCTCTCCCCCTTGTCGACAAGTTGTCTTTTCTTGCGATCGCCTCCTCCAAGAACTTTGATGAGTTCAGGAAAATAGACCCGATTTTATCTCTTATACTAGTAATGAGAATGTTGCTGGCGTCCTGTTCCCCCGTCGACAACTTGCTTTCGCTTGCCATACTGTACTTTTGTGATATCACCGTCCCCCTCAAAGAGAGAGGCTGGATCCACCCCTGGCTCTAAGTAAATAGTTTTTCGCCGAATAATTGTTTTTCTCCCAATGTTATTCTGGGGTTAATATAATAACAACACAGTATGTTTCCAAATAGTACTTTCCCGTAGCTAATTTGATAACCTAGAGATAGTAAGTTGAAATATCCCCACATGCTTCTTACATATAATTTGTTTGAGTCAAATAAGGCGAAATTTAAATAAATACTCTTCGAAATTTTATTACATAGTGGAAAACAGCTACGCGATTGCTAATAGACAAATGGACAAAATAAAGAGAAGAATTTAAAATATATTCACATACGGGATATTTCATTGGCATCCGGTATATCTAAGAAAAGACATCATTTCTCGACGATCATGCTTATGATCAATATTAAAGGTTATTTAAAAGTTGTATTTTGTAACATTATATTATTTATAATTTAAATAATTATTTATATTAGACTGAAAAAACTACAACTGGATATATTTGGTAAATAGTGAACTTACTGTACGACACAAAGTTTACTTTAGCATTATTTGGGTTCTTTTATTAATACTATAATAAAACACACAACGTCTGTGACATGATGCTGTAATATAACCAGATACAAATACAAAATATTTTTAAATATAGGTGAGTGATGGAAGGGTACTTTTGTAAAATAAGAAAGTATATTGCTTTTTTTATTTGGTGAAAAATTATGGCTCCGAATAAAAAAGGAATAAGTATTCATCGACAAAACGAAGCGTATAACTGCAATAACGGAAGACAATGGCCACAAATTTTGGCAGTTTTTATAGGTAAGTGTTTTCTTAATATAACATTTTTTTTATAATGACTATTCCCTAAATAAAAAAAATAACGTCAAGATTACAAAAATGAAACGTTAGTAAATAAAATTGTTTTGTGGTAAAATAAGATGAAAGACATGATATAAATAAAAACAAAACTTTGTTAGGATTAAATATTTCTATCTCCATTTCAAAAAGGTTATAATTCCGGCGTCTCTGCCTGTCATCTACTCATCAGTTAATGCTTTTGTCATTCTTCAAGCAAAAACAGGAGATATTATCGGCCAGTTTCGTTAACAGGGTTTAAAGATGTTCAAAAGTGTCACAAAAGGGGAGGTACTGGATGCAATTATAGGAAGTCACAGTAGTGAAAACTTTATGTAAAAAAATGTTATAATCAACGTCTCTCAGATAAATAAAAGAACGTTAAATATCCTAAGGAAATCTTATTTTGAGTTAAAATATGGGCATACAAAACGTTTTAGAAGATTTTGTTATGCGAGTGTTATTAATATTTAATTTATAAATACTGAATGAGGTTTGTTAATCGGGCATATATTTTAAATTGTCCATTTTTTGCTTCCATCAAAGTTCTAGCCTTTTTACGTGACATATGTCAACGCATTATTGATCAGTGATACTAGTTTCTTTAATATCTAATCAAACCTACGTTGATATTCCGATGGATAGGCAAATTTATAGATATGTTCGTGAAATGGTGCTAAACTGAATCGAAATCGCGGCGTTATCCGGTATCGAAAATAAAATTTCAAGTTAATATTGCTTTCCAAAATGTCCGATAAAATGGTTCGCAATTTGATTGACTTCGTATTGCGCTTATCAATTTAAACCTTTATCAAATTAGACCAGTTTTAAAGTAAATAACATATTAGAAAATTAGGGTATATATATATATATATATATATATATATATATATATATATATATATATATATATATATATATATTTCAAATTAGCTAGGTGCAGGTACAGGAATGTTGACAGTTTCCGATGCCGCAAGGAAATTTAAAGATAGGTCGCTGCTAGATTCCGTAAACAGTTATCCCGTAGCATAGTCGTCGTTGCCACTAGATTGTATCCTTTGGTTGTATGTCTGGTCAAGCCTAGGTGCCGGTAATTCTGGGTTTACTGGCCCTAGGTTAAACTGAACGCTGCTTTCTTATTTAAACTATGGAAATTTCTCAAATTCCGCGTTAAATGAGCTCTGAAATTCTGGATAGAAGTTTTCATCCTGAATCACGGTTATGTTGGGTCGGGGTGGTGGTGAGGATCCCACCAAACTGCCCGACCAGCAGTGAATTTCTGGCCGCCTCACTTTTCTTCTCGCTTCATCTGGAAATTCAAATTGTTGAGTCACGCTCTTAAATTTGGAAGAAATGATTAAGTGTTCAAAAAAGGAAGATTCAGGATGCGTCTTGGGAGAGAGCTGAGATGCTCTATACGTTCACTTTTGAAGTTTAGAAACTTGGGTTTACTAATTATCCGGTAACAGGATAATTAGCGAGTCAGTTAAAGTATACCTTTTGTTACTGGCCAATATTTTTGATCCGCAAAGATATCTAACTTTTTAAAGAAAATTTATTCCGCAAAAAAGTAAGGACAATAAGATCGCTTTCGTAAAATAAGTAATGGTAATTAGACGCTGTCGAAAAACGAGTTATGATTTGCCGCAAGTAAAGTTTTATAACTCCTCCGAGCGTAATGTCTTTGGAAGGTTTATGTTTTTCCGCCTAATTTTGATTTTTTCGCGATAATAAGAATGCCTATTTTCTTTTATTATTCGCGAAAGATGACGAGTTTTATGTTTGTTATTTTTTTGGTTGAGTATGGAAAACTTGTGATGTTATTCGAAGGTTTCGCGATCTTTAGGTGCCAGCTCCCGTTCCACCCAAAACCTCCTTGAAGTATACGGAGTATACGCGATCTATGGCCGAACAAAGTGAATCTGGGGTCCCTTTTTATTCCGAAAACTTACCCAGGACTCTGTAAGCAGGTTTTCTTTACGTCCGCACTCTATTTTAAAAAATGGGAGAACCCAGAGACACTATTTATTTCTATCATGAAATCTTCAATAATATTCCGCCTTTCATCTATCGAGGTGCAGAGAACGTCGGATATTGTCACGAACAGATAGGAGTGTTATAGGCGAAATTCCCTGACGCACACATCTAACGAATATCTTTGTAGGTTTAAGGACTCTTCTAGATGATCTGAAAGGTCTATGCTGCAGTCAAAAAGTTCATCGTTGCTCTGAAAAAGAAAGAGAAAGGTTTCTTTTCCAAAAAATTTTGTTGAAAAATGAAGACTTGAATTCCCGTTTCGTGAATGTTTCTTCTACGATAATTATAATTTTGGCTAAGGAATATGATTTGATTATCGAAATTCAGCTGTGAAAACAGCCTTTAAAGACTAAAACTCTATTTTCTATACGATGAGATGCTAAAATCCAGCGGTCTTTCGTAGGCTGGTCAGGTTTTCGTGGATGTATGCGTATTGTCTAATTCCTTGGGTATTTTAACGTTGGTTAGCTTCAATCTACTGAAGTTTCCGCAAAGAATTTCGATTTATAAAGCGTCCGGATCGACACGCCCTAAAATCAAATAATGTTACCAATGATTTGGCATGAGTTTTCTGAGCAAATTTTGAAGTCTGATTTTGTCGCCAGATTCAAAGATTTCCTTTTAGAAATGCTTCGCGCTTATGTAAATGTATTAAATGGGTGATTTTTTCATCATTTTTCCTTTCATTTTCTTTTTAAAAATGTACATTTTCATTATGAATGAATGAATGAATGATTGAATGAATGAATGAATGAATGAATGAATGAATGAATGAATGAATGAATGAATGAATGAATGAATGAATGAATGAATGAATGAATGAATGAATGAATGAATGAATGAATGAATGAATGAATGAATGAATGAATGAATGAATGAATGAATGAATGAATGAATGAATGAATGAATGAATGAATGAATGAATGAATGAATGAATGAATGAATGAATGAATGAATGAATGAATGAATGAATGAATGAATGAATGAATGAATGAATGAATGAATGAATGAATGAATGAATGAATGAATGAATGAATGAATGAATGAATGAATGAATGAATGAATGAATGAATGAATGAATGAATGAATGAATGAATGAATGAATGAATGAATGAATGAATGAATGAATGAATGAATGAATGAATGAATGAATGAATGAATGAATGAATGAATGAATGAATGAATGAATGAATGAATGAATGAATGAATGAATGAATGAATGAATGAATGAATGAATGAATGAATGAATGAATGAATGAATGAATGAATGAATGAATGAATGAATGAATGAATGAATGAATGAATGAATGAATGAATGAATGAATGAATGAATGAATGAATGAATGAATGAATGAATGAATGAATGAATGAATGAATGAATGAATGAATGAATGAATGAATGAATGAATGAATGAATGAATGAATGAATGAATGAATGAATGAATGAATGAATGAATGAATGAATGAATGAATGAATGAATGAATGAATGAATGAATGAATGAATGAATGAATGAATGAATGAATGAATGAATGAATGAATGAATGAATGAATGAATGAATGAATGAATGAATGAATGAATGAATGAATGAATGAATGAATGAATGAATGAATGAATGAATGAATGAATGAATGAATGAATGAATGAATGAATGAATGAATGAATGAATGAATGAATGAATGAATGAATGAATGAATGAATGAATGAATGAATGAATGAATGAATGAATGAATGAATGAATGAATGAATGAATGAATGAATGAATGAATGAATGAATGAATGAATGAATGAATGAATGAATGAATGAATGAATGAATGAATGAATGAATGAATGAATGAATGAATGAATGAATGAATGAATTAATGAATTAATGAATTAATGAATTAATGAATTAATGAATTAATGAATTAATGAATTAATGAATTAATGAATTAATGAATTAATGAATTAATGAATTAATGAATTAATGAATTAATGAATTAATGAATTAATGAATTAATGAATTAATGAATTAATGAATTAATGAATGAATGAATGAATGAATGAATGAATGAATGAATGAATGAATGAATGAATGAATGAATGAATGAATGAATGAATGAATGAATGAATGAATGAATTAATGAATTAATGAATTAATGAATTAATGAATTAATGAATTAATGAATTAATGAATTAATGAATTAATGAATTAATGAATTAATGAATTAATGAATTAATGAATTAATGAATTAATGAATTAATGAATTAATGAATTAATGAATTAATGAATTAATGAATTAATGAATTAATGAATTAATGAATTAATGAATTAATGAATTAATGAATTAATGAATTAATGAATTAATGAATTAATGAATTAATGAATTAATGAATTAATGAATTAATGAATTAATGAATTAATGAATTAATGAATTAATGAATTAATGAATTAATGAATTAATGAATTAATGAATTAATGAATTAATGAATTAATGAATTAATGAATTAATGAATTAATGAATTAATGAATTAATGAATGAATGAATGAATGAATGAATGAATGAATGAATGAATGAATGAATGAATGAATGAATGAATGAATGAATGAATGAATGAATGAATGAATGAATGAATGAATGAATGAATGAATGAATGAATGAATGAATGAATGAATGAATGAATGAATGAATGAATGAATGAATGAATGAATGAATGAATGAATGAATGAATGAATGAATGAATGAATGAATGAATGAATGAATGAATGAATGAATGAATGAATGAATGAATGAATGAATGAATGAATGAATGAATGAATGAATGAATGAATGAATGAATGAATGAATGAATGAATGAATGAATGAATGAATGAATGAATGAATGAATGAATGAATGAATGAATGAATGAATGAATGAATGAATGAATGAATGAATGAATGAATGAATGAATGAATGAATGAATGAATGAATGAATGAATGAATGAATGAATGAATGAATGAATGAATGAATGAATGAATGAATGAATGAATGAATGAATGAATGAATGAATGAATGAATGAATGAATGAATGAATGAATGAATGAATGAATGAATGAATGAATGAATGAATGAATGAATGAATGAATGAATGAATGAATGAATGAATGAATGAATGAATGAATGAATGAATGAATGAATGAATGAATGAATGAATGAATGAATGAATGAATGAATGAATGAATGAATGAATGAATGAATGAATGAATGAATGAATGAATGAATGAATGAATGAATGAATGAATGAATGAATGAATGAATGAATGAATGAATGAATGAATGAATGAATGAATGAATGAATGAATGAATGAATGAATGAATGAATGAATGAATGAATGAATGAATGAATGAATGAATGAATGAATGAATGAATGAATGAATGAATGAATGAATGAATGAATGAATGAACGAACGAACGAACGAATGAATGAATGAATGAAAAAGGGGGTAATGATACTAGATCATCGATGCCTAGGCCTCTGTTGGGCTCTTTACATCCCACCATAGCTGCAGGTTATTTCAGGCCGATCGCCTTTGCAAATCCAGCAACCTCGTTAGTTGAACTTGCCTAAATGCTTCCAGTAGCAAAATTTTATCTCCAAAATATCTCTGTCTCAATCAGCTGAGTGCTGAGCACTCTCTGAGGACATGATCGACAGGTTCATCCTCCTCCAAACACCATCTGCACATCGGGTCGTCTTCGACACTGATTCTATGAAGATGGCCCCTGAGGTGACAATATTCTGTCAACGATCCCACCTCAATTCTCGGCTCTTTCCTTCCCAGTTAAATGTTCCTTAGCGCACCTCATTCTAGGAGATCCACTCCATGATTCAATAAATTTGCTTCCCAGCAACGATTTTAATTCCCTTTTGCCAATAGTAATTGGGACAAGTAGTATTGGTTGGGATCCATACGGTTCAGTTGTCGAACCCAACTTTGCCAAACGGTCTGCTTCCTCATTCCCGTGTATGCCCGAGTCACCCGGGACCGATACAAGTCTGACTGTGCAGTTGTTCCTTGTCATAACATTTAGTACGTCCTTGCACTCAGACACCAGTCGCGAAGTAACGACACTGGACTTCAATAGTAATATCGCAGCCTTACTGTCTGAGCATGTATTTATTATCCTATTCCTGACTATATCCCTTTCACAGAAATGGGTAATTTTTCGCTCTGAAAATTGTCGCACATTGTCTGAGAGAATAGTACTCTCTGTCTCCTGTGCTCCTGCCGAATACTCCGGCTCTTTCATCTTGTCGAGATCCATCAGTATACCACCAGGATTCATTTTTCGGAAGACTTTGTTCTCCCCTCCAATCCTCTCTACTTGGCAGAAATATCTCCAGATAGAGTTTGGGTTTTAAAAGCAGTGTAATCTGTCCGCATGGGAAGTGATAGGCACCTTTCCACCGCGCTTTCTCAGACACCTGAGTAGCTGCCCGTCCTAATTCCAAGATGTCCTAAGCAATTGAGACGATAAACAGTCTTCAGGGCCTGGTTCTCTATGTAGAAGTGAAGAGAGGGCAGGTTCACCAGGACTTCAAGAGCCCTGGTGGGAGCGGTCCTCATCGCACTCAGTATTCCCAAACAAGTCATTCTCTGAACTTTTTCAAGTTGAAGAATGGGTTTGGGTTTTGTTGTACTACGCTACCCTACAATAGCGGCGTATGTTATCATGGGGCGGATCATAATGTATATCCAAAAAAGCACTTTAGGTGTTAGTCCCCATGTACACCCAAAAGCTCGTTTACAAGCCCAGAAAGCACATATGACTTTCTTGGTTCGAGCTTCTACATATGACTTTCTTGGTTCGAGCCTCAATATAATCATTCCAGGTCAGTCGTGAGTTCAGAATTTCTCTCAGGTATTTAACTGTCCCCTTAAATTGAAGAGTCCTTCCAACCAATGTAATTGTAGGAAGGCTCCCCATTTTCCTCTTCTTTGTAAAGAATACCACCTCGGCCTTGACCGGGTTTATTCCGAGCCCTTAGCCTTGACACAATCGTTCCGCGATCCGGAAAGCCCGCATCATTGGCCCCTACAGGTCCCGAATATCGTAACTAGGGCACAAAATGACCCGGTAGTCAGCATAGGGCTGTGTATACAAACCGGCATCATTTAGTTCACTCAACAGGCTGTTCACCTCAAAGCTCCACAGCAAATGTGATAGCACTCCTCCCTATGGACAACCCCTACTTGACAGTGCTTTATGAGTTAACATTGTTAAGCTCAGCATATATTATTCTCTGAGTTAACATTGCTCTGATCCATGCGCCTACTGTCGGTTCAGAGCCTCGTCGTTGTAGAGCATTGCATATTGAATCGTCAGACGTGTTGTCGAATGCCCCCTCGATATCGATAAAGGTACCTAAGGCAGATCGTCCACCCAACACCGCGTTTTCACGACGAGTCGGTGTAGCGCCGCGTATGTGGCTTTAATAAGAAACTGGTCAGGCGGAAAGACTTAGGATTTGTGTAGTTTTTTCCTCTTATCTTGGGAATAAAGACTACTTTTGTTTCCCTCCACGCCATCGATATGTATCCCAAGCTTAAACAAGAGCGGAATAGTTTCACCAGGAGGCTGATTATGGGAGGAATTTTGTAGTAAAGCTGGAAATATACCATCCTTACCAGTTGACTTGAATGGGGTAAAAGTTTTCATCGATCATTTCACCCTTTGATATGTCACTATTCTTTAAATTACTTGTATTCATGATGTGTTAAGGCGAGTCTTCGTTCTTTAGATTCACCCTCATACCGATTTGAGTCTGAAAAGTGCACTATAAGTAGCTCCCCTAGGGTCCTCTCTTCTGTTGTGGTTTGACCTCCTTCAGGAACATTTTCAATATTAACTAATACTTAATCACTATTAATAAAGAAGTGTGACTCAACCCTTCCTTATTTGAGATGCTTCCGATTTGAAAGGAAACAAATAAACTGTGCGAATAATTAGAGACCGATTGATTATACTAAGTTTACAAAGGGGGCAAAAACGGATAAAGGCTGGTCCGACACGTATTATGTCAGGGTCCTTTAGATTAATTAAAAACGTGTGATTACGAAATATCAACGCTGTATATAGAAATATCTCAGATTAAATTATAAACTACTTTTTTATATCTCATAAATTAATGATAATATTTGTATTTATCAAATGCTATTAATTCGACTTATTTGAGATGTTTAAAATACACCGTTGGAAAACTAACGGAAGTTTCTATTTCGCGAATGATGTGTTAAATAAAAATTTTATTTGGGATACCTAGTTGTATTTTCGAAGGTCTATTTAATGACATTCTAATCGGTAGTGTAAATAAGTACCAACATTTTTTTTGGCAACCATTCAGCGGAAAAATTGTATTGCAAAAGATAAAGAATTGGAGGATAGACGGACGAACGTAACGAAACCATAAGGCCTCCTGCCTAATTATAAAACCCCAAAAATTGTCCTCATTTTTAGTTTCAGCTAAAATAATAGTTACTGAATATATTTCTTCTTCTTTTAAAAAGTACTATCAGAATTTCTAGACAGCTTAGAATTATAATCTTTATTAACATTTTATGTTATATAATTAGCCTCAGACATCACCTATGGGGGATTCAGCAAATCTGAATCCTTCTCAGGTAAAGGTTAAGTTAGAGGCAGGATGATATCATCAAAGTACAGTATGGCAAGCGAAAACAAGTTGTTGATGAGGGGGGGGGGGGATATGCTAGCAACAGTCTCATTTCTAGTGTAAAAGACGAATTCAGAGATCTTGGGGAAGACGATCGCAAGAAAAACAAGTTATCCACAGGGGAGAGATGCCAGCAGCATACATATTCTTAATATGATGCGATCATCCCGACCGCCCTCCCCCTTGGATCCGCGTCTGGGTTAAGTTAGGTTAAAATGTGAGGGAACTGTGAGTGTGAACCCTCCAGAGCTACTGTATAGTCTATTATGGATAACACTCATTTGTGTTTCATCAAATGGACCTATCTTATTATGGTAGTCGATAATAATAATGATGAGAAACTTTTCAGTTCCATTAAACGAATGGTGTTGTTGCCAAATATAGAGAACCTGATGCTCACCACTGCCATGCAGGCACACAATATGTGTTTCGCTGATTCATGACCCTTGGTGCCCAATCGTCATTCAGAGCTCATCACCAGACGGATTTTGTGCATCTGATGTCGCAGTCTTCAGTGGTCAGTAAAGTCATGCTCGAGTCTTCAGCTGAGCCCTTTTATGCTTTGGACGCCCTTCAGTGAGCTGTTTGTTTAGGGATATGATATCATTGCCTTTGAATAATTCAGTTCCCGTAAATCGAGCCAGTCATGAACCATTTTGCCCTCCACTGAAGTCAATACTGACTGCTTAGCAAGGTTAAAGATTATGTCTAGACCCGACTCGGGTTAAATGAATTTTCTACCCATGAAAGACTAGCTGATGGCCATCATAGACATATTTGTAAATATAACTATATATCTGTTTTGATCTATTCATTTTTAGTGTAACACCTATTGGTAATTTTATAGCTTCTTTTAAAAAAACTATTAAAATTGTGGAACATATTCAGAAAGAAGATATGTACTTTATGATTAAAAAACATTTATTTTTGGTGTAAACATGCACAGCATAAAACTACAAACAAATATAAGAATGCAATCTTAACTACATAATGGACAAAATTTACTTAAATAAAAGTACTTTCTTGAAATAAGATTAAATCGAACCTCACGAACGAATTCACCACCATCTCACCTATTATTTCTGATATCCAGATTTATTCTAAATGCAAACAAATAACATAAAGAGTAAACAACAGTAAAGATGATAAATATAATACATCAATCATATCTTTATTATACATCAATCATAATTTTATTTGAAATAAGGCAAAGTATCAATTCCATAGTCCAAGATCTGTTAACATTACATTTATTTAAAGCTGATAACCTAGCCTTTAAATAACGAAATTTACCTTAAAATTATATTTGAAAGTAAATTCTAAAATTTATTGCATTTTACACAATAGCAAGGTAGAAAATATTCCCAGAAAATGTATGTAAAAAAATTTAGAAGAAAATCGATAGCTAAAAAAGTTATTTTCTAAAAGTTACGAAAAAGTTTAGCCCATTGAAAAACTAAGGTTCTAACTATAACACATATGTATTTGATAATATTATCAAAATTAAATTTATCAAATTTTTCTCTCGGTGAAAATGCGTAAGGTCAATAATATTACTAATGTATATACTAAAAAAATTTAGTATCGGATAAAACTTCTATTTTCATGGGAACTAAATATATTTTCTTCTTAATTAACCTTTAATAACACTCCCTACACCTACAAAAACCGCAATAAGACGCCTTGAATTCCTGCTGATAAAATCGCTAAAGGCTGAGAGACATCAGAGATAAAATTTCACTGCTAACTTCATTCATAGAAAGTGCAAGGAAAAAAAGCGCTTTAAAGTCATGAATTATCTCTAATTATTTACAATGTTAGAAGAAAATTCGAACTTCGTCGTCCCATAACGTGAGAATAAATCCATCGCGAAACCGCTAGTATTTTGATCCTATTGTCTTCTTTAGACTAATAGAGGGTCGCTTCTATCCAGTAAGTCAGCAATTACTTTTTAACGCCCGCACTCTATTTTAAAAAAAGGGAAATCGCAGAAACACGATTTACTCTGGATTTGATCTTCAGCAATAAACCGCCTTTCATCTATCGGGATGCCATGATAGCCTACTCAGAGAACAAATCTTTTTGACGGTTTACTGGCTCTTCTAGAAAATTTCGACGTCCTATGCTGTCGTCTGAAAGATCATCGGTGGTCCGAAAGAGACAGAGAAATCCAGGGAATTCGTACAATGGATGAAATAAAATCCAGAAAATGCATACGATTCTTCAATGAGAACAGAGTATGTGATAACGTGATATCAAATTGATATGTAAACTGGAACTCCGGCTGTAAAAATAGCCGGATATTGAGATCAAAAACTCGGTTTGCGCAGTACGAAGTTCGTTCTTAAACTTGGCGTTGCTTCGACGGCTTCTTTGGAAAATGCTTTTCATTTATTCGACTTCTTGCTTCTTAATATTTCAAAGAACTGGTATCTGCTGCTACTTTACCGCTATTTATGCTGCAATTTATAGACGGCTAAGATTCACACCTCAAAATCAGGTGATCATTCCAATGAACAGATACCGTGATAGTAGTGAACATATATCAAGAGCAAATTTTGATTGATTTTTCCGAAATGTTTTAATTTCTAATAAAAGCACCGTACTGTGGTCGTAGATTTGGTTGTAAATTTATGTTTGGTACTTTAAATTATTTATTTATTCTTCGGGAAAAACGCATATTTACAACAATTCTACGTATCGAGTTAGGGACCACCTACTACCCCAAAAATTTTAAATGTATATAATATCGTCATAAAACAGGAACATCAAAACTTCAGACGCAACTATCTACGTATAAACTTATTTCGCTAACTGGAACGTAAAGTGTGTCCTGTAACGCAGTCTGCGGTTTTTCACACAGGATATGATATATGAACTGAAATGAATTTTTTAGGGTGTTTTTCCTTGCCTAAATGAATAATAATAATTTTTTACTATTATTGTTCGGGCGAAAAAAGCAGGGTTTACAGTAAGAATCCCACCAAACCTCGCGACTAGATTAAAACTCCAACCGCCTCACCTTCCTTCTGGCTCACCTAGAGCTTTTAAATGGAATTTAAACTAAACTCTTAAATTTTGAAGGGGAAGAACTATTTATTTCAAAAAAATTAAAAACGGATTGGGGGTTTTCGAACTTATGCATCTTAAGAGAGAAATATTCCAGCTCTTAGTGAATTAAGTATTTATTTTAAGGTTTATTAATTACTACGGTGAAATAATTAGAAGGATTTTTAAGTACTGTGTATTTTTATAAACCTTATTACTTTCTTATAACATTTAACTATTTACAAGTGTTATCGCAATACCGTAATTAACCTATAATTAACCTATATCATCCTATCTATATGCACTAATAAATCTATTACGTAATATTCATTTCTTTAACCAAAGAAGTTGGAACGGGTAAAAGGAAGGGGAATGCTCTAAAATAAATTCTGTCCTGAATGTAAAGCTGTACTTCCCTTAAAGGGGCTATAGTGTACTTGCGCAATAGGTCAGAGGACAAGACTGGACTTGAGCAACCTTTTATTAAGTTATTATATTGGAAAAATTACAATTTAGAGTTCATTATTAAATGATTAATAAAATAAATAATGACATAAAATAGATTTAGAGATAATTCTCTGGGTAAAAATTTGCATTATGAAAAATCTAGGAAAAGGAATTTTTTTTGAAAAAATTTCGGTACTTCCCCCTACTTCGCGGTCGTAGGATATGGTTTTGACATCGATTTTCCATAATGAAAAACACTTTTCACTTTAAGTTCAATTTTTTGTACTAAATCGTTAAAATTTTGTTACAACCATAAATTCCACACTGATAGAAGCCTCTATATTATATAGAAATTTATAAATTTACATATTCTTATTCGAAATATCAAGAAAATTATCAAAAACTAAATCAATCCTAAAACCTGAAAAATTAGCGTTGTTGCCAGATTGCCAACATGTTTTCTGTGAAATTCACATATATTCTTTTCTTTCACAGATTGTCCCGCCTTTACGTGGTCCCTGCTGGACAATAATATTTTTAATTAATAAATCTAGGTTAGTTCAGATTAGTTTTAGTTTCACAAACTAACTAAAACTAAATTAAACCTGAACTAACCAAACCTGACCAAAAATTTTGAGTAGTTAAAATCAATTTTCCTCTTTTTATTACATTAGAAAAATTAAACTATGTTGTTAACTGTAATGGATACATTTTATAATTTATATTACGAAAGTATAAATCTAAGTCAATTTAGATTAGTTCAGATTAGTTTCAGTTTTATAACTTATTCAAAATCAAGCTAAACCTGAACTAATCCAAAATTTTTGGTGGTTAAGATTAATTTTTTTCTAGGACTGTATAAAACATTATAAAAATTAAACTATATTGTTGAATGAGATTGACAAATTTTATAAATTATACCACGAAAGTGTTTTACACCTGGCAACGTGCCAAACGAATATTAGTTGTTTTCGCGAGTCTGATGGTCGATGGCCTTTCCGGAAGATATTTTTGATTTTTCGTTAAAAATACAAGTTTTTCTAAATTTATTCACTAAAATTTGTGCAATAAGAGTTTAAATATATTACATACATGATGTTTTAACTAGTACTATTGAGAATAAATATGTAAGTTCGGTGTTTCCTTCGGAATTAAAGGGGCTCGGTGAAGTGACGCTTGGTATTTTATGAGTTTTCCGGGAAACTGGGGAAAAATAGTGGAATGCCAAAGTCAAAATCATATTCTACGACCTCGAAATAGGAGGCAAGTATCGAATTTTTCCCAAAAAACGTCATTTTCCTAGATTTACGATATTGTAAATAATTACCAAAATAAAAAAATGTATTTACTGAAAATAATGTATTAACGGAATTTTCAAAACAATACCATTCATTGATGCATTGTTATAAATGTTATAAATAAATGTCTGCACAAATGTATTGATAACATATGCAAATATAAATTCAGAAATTTACGTAATGTTTCTGTACGGTTCAACAAAAAAATCAAGAGAATTTTAAGTATCGAAGATGATGACAAACGACCACATTAAACATAAATAATACACCGAAACGCCGATTGCCACTTTCGCACATCCTGCTCTGGTTTTCTGGTTCTCACATTGTCAACCCCATACAACAAATTTACTATAAAATTTCTTTCTGCGCTTGCTCTGCGTAGCTACTTGATGTCAATTTATGACATTTATTTTCTGCATTTAGCCTATTTTTGTAGTTTTCCATATCCCTTCTTTGTCGTTAATACTTTTCTGGGCTACTTGTTATTTCCGGTATTTTAGCATAATCTAACTATTGAAATCCGCAATAAGCTGCCTTAATCTCCTGTCGTTAAATTCGCTGAGCAGGATGGATAAAATCAGAAGCATTCCGATTTAGATCTAGGTTCTTAAAAACAGTATGAGTGGCTGAAAATAACTATAAAACAAGTAATGGTGACTAAAATATCACAGAAAAAGTATGGATAACTAAATGATCTTAAAAGAAGTAAGGAAAAATGATTGTTACTGAAAAGAGTAATGGTAACTTGAATATTTTTCTAAGTGAAAAGTTTTTACGATATCGTTTTCTTGAAAGGAAGTGTTAAGATTTTTTGTGTGTGGAATTATGACATGAATATATGTCATGAAAGATATTTTATTGAAAAAAATATCTAGGAATAATTATTGAATGAAAATATTTTTATGTTTGTTTGAGTATATGGAAACCATGTGTTAGTTTGAATTGAATCGCGATTTTTATATGCCAGATCCCATTCCACCGCAACGTCCTTCAGTTAGAAAGAGTATACGCGAGCTTTGGAAGTATAAAGTGAATCTGGGGTCCCTTTTTATACCGAAACTTCACCTAAGAGTCCGTAAGCAGGTACTCCTTAACGTCCGCACTCTGTTTAAAAAAAGGGGAATCCCAGAAACATTATCTAGTCCGATCCTGATGTTCAGCAATATTTCGCCTTTCAGCTATCGAAGTGCAATGTTAGCCTACTCAGAGAACGTCGGTAATTGTCACGAACTGTTAGGGGTATTTTAGAAGGACTTCCCTGATGCACGCGCCTAACCAAAAATCTTCGTAAGTTTATTAACTCTTTTAGAAATTCTGGAAGGTCTATGCTACCCTCAGATAAGATTGTCGTTGTTCTGAAAGACAACGTTTCCCAGAAGTTTGTTTGATGAAGAAGACTTGAAATCCCGAGAACATGAATTTTTCTGGCCAGTGAGATCAAACTCGGTTCACTTTTAACGATATGTTGCCTTAAATTGAGCGACCTTTGTCAGTTTCCTAGTTCTACTACTTCTTTTTGTTTGTTTCAACGTGTCAGTGATAGACGTGGAAATATATTGATGAAAGTACCTTTGTGAAGATAATTTACCCTTGCTAAAAGGCGACTCAAAGTGTACTGACGAACGCTTGTTTGGTGAGCATTTTATAGAGAATATCGGGTCACTCCTGGAAATCAGGTCAAGTTGCCAATAGGAATGACGCATGTTTGAAGCGCGAATCTTATGATAATTATAACTTATATTTTTAGCATATATACGTTTATTATAATATTGTTCGTTACTCGGGGACAGTGGTGTAACTAAGAGTAAGTGTGCCCCTCCCAAAGGTTTTTGAGTGCGCTCTACTATTTTGCACCCGCGGGGCCTGCGAGATCGGTATTTACGCCACTGTTTGGGGATCTTTGGGGTGCCGGATCACATATCCAAAGTCACGTTTAAAAATTTTCAAATCCAAGATTTACTATTCGGAGAGTTAGTTATAACGTTGATCTAGGGTAGAGTACAGCTTAGATCATGCATTTCTTAAAGGAAAAGCCAATGCCACACCTACTGTTGACACCTTTGCTGCAATATCTCTAATAAAGTCAAGACTTTTTGGTAAGTTTAAAATGCTACCATTATCCTGAAAAGTAACTTTAAGGATTGTAACTGAAGAAGTCGCTGCTGTGATTGGAGAAGTGCAAGTGGAGCTTGAACTTGAAATGTTAAAATTTAACCATCTGGTGTTAGTTGCCGACATACAAGATAAATTTATTTTGGGTGTAGCTTTGAATTATTATAATGAATTTTCCTTCGACAACAAGCTTAACATGCCAAAGTTTGGTACCAAAAAATTTATTCTGCCAAAGAACAGTATCATCAATCAGAGTCATCGCAGAACAAACAACCAGAATAAAGCGGATCACGTAGAAAGAGATTTACGGAAGACTTGACGAGAGTTCTGGAAGCCACGTCGGATAAGTTTAACCCTCGAACAAACCCTGTAAAGACCTAATAGCGAAGGAATTAGTCAATTCATATGACATGAATTCAAACTCTTCATATATATATATATATATATATATATATATATATATATATATATATATATATATATATATATATATACATATATATATATATATATATATATATATATATATATATATATATATATATATATATATATATTCTAATATTTTCTTTGGTATAGGTTTTTCCATTAGAGAAACAAAGGACAACCATTTTTTCTGACGTTTCGCTCTTCATAGTGAGCTTCTTCAAAAGAGCTGGTATATTTATTTTAAACCTAGAAATTACAAAAAATTTTTTATAATAAACATATATCACAGTAATTACACATTTATATTTTTAATTTAATTAAAATTAAATAAATATCCATATCAATTGCATACCAAGTATCATAATTGAATTTATTTTTAACACACACACAAAACTACTTTCAAGGTATGTACTATTTTATAATCTTCACTATTTTAACCTGTTGTATTGTTCTAAATTTTAAACTTTAAGAGTGTTTTAAAATCTGTTTTATTTTTATTAATTTTAATTAAATTAAAAATATAATTGTGTAATTACTGTGATATATGTTTATTATAAAAAAAATTTGTAATTTGTAGATTTAAAATAAATATACCAGCTCTTTTGAAGAAGCTCACTATGTAGAGCGAATCGTCAGAAAAATTGTCCTTTGTTTCTCTAATGGAAAAACCTATACCCAAGAAAATATTAGAAAAAAATATTTAACAAAAGGTTTAAGATACAAAAATAAGTTATATATATATATATATATATATATATATATATATATATATATATATATAATCTTCAGTAGACATAGATAATTGCTTAAAAAAATAATACTAATATTAATTAAAATATAAAACGGTGAATGTAATAGTGATTTTTTTCATAATGTAGAAATCATAGCTGAAATTCCTAGGCTACAGAAACATCTAAGATTATGTAGATAAATTATTGACGTTTAGTATTAAAGCTTCAAAAATCTAAGATATATATGAAATCTTTTTACCAAAACTTTATTTCAGTTTCACTTGGATCTCTGTCAGGTGGAATTCTTTTAGTTTGGAGTTCACCCTTTGCTTGGGCAATTGCAGAAGATAAAGAAAATTATGACATAACTACAGAAGATGCATCTTATTTTATAGTTTTTCAACCTGTAGGTAAGTTTTTAAAACTGAATTAGTAATAGTATCGTTTTAAAAATTGATATACTAATAGCTGCGTGGTCCCGACTGACATGTCATCACACAACCGAAACTATTAAAGTTAGAATGAAGACATTTTGAGAAACCACGCACACAGGGTGGGTACCTACTAGGAAAGGATTTCTTGAAATTTGCACTCTAAAACGTCGAAAAGGTGTTAAATTTTTATTTTATAAAATAACCGATTTCTAATAATTCAATAAAGATGTGGACTTTATTTGAATCCTAAAACTACGCCATATTAAAAGTCAGTAATAGTAAATTGAGCTTATTTTATAGTAAAGTTCAAAAACGTCTTAGGAATGTCCCGCACATTCGTGCAATATTCCAGCTTCTCTTATCTGTGCCTTTTATTATTTGCCTTCCGTTAACTCTTCAACTGCCCATTGTATGAAACCAATATATGGCGTAGAAGAAGAAACGTTGAAGTAAAAACTTCATATTCTTGTTGACATTCATAATTTGTTTTTGTGCGCTGTATATTAATAAGTCACTGCATGAGATTTATTTATGTTGTTGCAGATAACTAAGGCAAAGTAAACAAACTTACTTGGCATGCAGTGAAAAATTATTAAAAGTCAAAGAATTAGAAACTTTGTATTAACCGAACGAAGTTATAACTTTTTTGTTCTTTTTAGGTATGATAACTGCGAGTACTTTCGTATTTAAACTTACTGAAATATTGGGAAGTAAAAAGGCGGTACTTTTTATAGCAGTGCCCCAACTAGCATCTTGGATAGTAACTATAATTGCAAAAGACAAGTGGGGATTCTACGCAGCAAGATTCTTAGGAGGAATTGGGGATTGTTGTTTATTTTGTAGCATACCATCTTATGTAGGTGAAATCACCACACCTACAGTTAGAGGATATTGGGGAAATTTTCCTACATTTTGCCTGTATGGGGGGCAGGTTGTTATTACAGCAATGGGTAGGTAGCCCTCGATTTACAATTATTAGCATCTAGATGTTGTTATTGGGCCACACTAGTGTTGTTAAATAGTTAGGCTTTATAGAAAAATTTAATTCATGCATATATTGCATCTCTATCCGCCAAAAAGGAAGATGCAATGCAGTACAGTTTTACTCGTACGTCACGTTCTTTTTGAGTTGTAACTTGTAAGCTTTGACTTATTTAGTAGCTATATTTACAAATTCCAAAGCTAAAGGAATCAAAAGATAATCTTTTTCCCTATAATGTACAAAAAAGGGTACTAATTCATCATTCAATTTTATAGCATAATTAAAAACTGCCAGATAAATCATTCTTTCTTTAAAATTATCCAACATATGAGGCGTTTCGCGTCAGTTCTACTAATATAGATATCGGGCGCAAAATCATAGTGTTTTTAATTCGTTTGTTAGGCTAAAATGAAAAAAAAAATTGGAATAGAAGTTTTCGAAATATTTCTATCTCAGTCTTTCGACGGCTTAATCAAATTTTTGAAAATTTGATATTTAACTTTGAAAAAAGTCTATACGTCTATATCTCGAAAGCGGCATGTTTAATATATTTTTTGATAGCATAGATCACAAGCTCGTGGTTTTTAACCTCAATATAGACACTTTCTGGAATGAAATTTTTTGGAATTTTCGAGAAACAAAGCGATGAACATTGGACTGCTTATCAACTCCTCGGCTGTATGTTGTACATTATAATAAATACTATATATATATATATATATATATATATATATATATATATATATATATATATATATATATTATATACGAGATGTGGCAGAAAAGTAATGAGACTGGCAACACTGCAAGTGATCTGGCAACGCTGCGCTGTGCTTGATAGAGCACATGTATTAGTATCCTCCCATCGCTCAGTGCGAGTTTTAATGCCTTCCGTTAACTACGTGATTTTTTCAACTGCTATTAGTGAAGTTATGGTTTGTTTGTGTGTTACGCAAAACGGAAAAGCGGAATTTGGAACAGCGTTATGTCATTAAATGTTGTGTTAAGCTTAGAGAATCGGCAAGTGCGACGTTTGAAAAATTAAAATAGGCCAATGGGGAACATTCTTTATCCCGAGCTCACAAACCATTTTTGGAAGACAGAATAAACGTTGAAGATGAACAACACTCAAGAAAGCCTTTAACCTCGAAAACCGACGAAAACATCGAACGTGTGGAGACTCTTGTGAGATCAGACCGCCGTTTATCATTAAAAATGTTGAGTGAAGAATTAAATTTGAACAGATTTACCGTTCATCAAATTTTGACTGAACATCTGCACATGCGAAAGGTCTATGCCAAAATGGTGCCGAACAACCTCACAATTGAGCAGAAGGACAATCGAAAAAACAAGTGTCTTGATCTTCTTGATAGAATCGCCAATGTGCAAGATTTCTTTAGTCGTGTGATTACAGGTGAGTCATGGATTTTTGAATACGATCCAGAGACCAAGAGGCAAAGTGAGGAGTGGCACACTCAGAGCTCTCCTCGACCAAAAAAAGCCCGAATGAGCAAATCGAAAATCAACAAAATGCTGATTTGTTTTTTTGACAGAGGGGGAATCGTCCATAAAGAATTTGTTCTTCCAGGACAAACTGTCAACCAAGTTTTTTATAAAGACGTCCTTGAAGGCTCAGAGGAAGGGTGATTCGCGTCAGACCAGACATTGCAGACAAATGGATGCTCCATCATGATAACGCCCCATGTCACACTGCCCTCTCCGTCACAGAATTTTTGACCTCAAAAGGCATTCTTGTGGTTCCCCATTCCCCCTATTCACTAAACTGAAAAATGTCCTCAAAGGACATCACTTCGGGACTTTAGAAAACATCCAAAAGAGTGTAACCGACATGCTGAAAACCATACCGGTTAAAGACTTCCAGCGCTGCTACCAACAGTGGGAAAAACGTCTTCATCGGTGTGCAGCTGCCCAAGGGAACTACTTTGAAAGGGATAACATTGATGTTTGAAGAAAATAAAAACTTTGATAAATAAAAAAATCAGTCTCATTACTTTTCTGCCACACCTCGTATTATCATAAAGTAAAAAAGATAATGTCATTTTTATCGAGGTGTTTTAATCCCCTGGGAATAAAAATCACTGCAAATTGCAAAATTTATCTCTATTCAAGGGTCATATCCGAGATATCCCTCTTGAGCCAAAGTTTGCCCTTAATGCAAACTGGTAAATCTCAAAGTAGTGAATCCAATACTCTCGATCTCCTTTTAGACCATGTATAAGGGTACTTAACCAAATAAAAAAAAAACCTATATCCACTTAAAAAGAACAGAGAATACTTGCTGCTTATTTTTTCTTCGAAATTTTGGAGTCACAATGACACATAAAAAGTTTGTTTACACTAAATGGGAATCAAGAAATCTAGAAATGTAGAATCCTGACGGCCTCAGATTAAAAAAGGGGAAATCGATTTATTTTGCAACAAGAAATTTAGTTAAAGAATTTTATAAATGCGATGAACAATTCATGCCGAATATGAAATATTAAAATAACGGTTATACGAAACAATTTGAGTCGGGTGTATGTCGAAAAAAAGATTATTACTTGGAGATTTATTTGAGTTACATTATTAGTTCATAAAGGAAAATGAAAATATCAAGTTAGGTGATCACTAAATTTACTTCTGTTAGACCCGCTCACTGTATACTAGAAAGAAGTAAATCATAAAAATATTAAATTAATGGTAGATACTAAATTAAACCGATTTGACAAAAAATACCCAATCGCTTTAAAACGACAAGCATGCTCTGTGCTCTGTGCTAATCCGTCAGAACTGTAACATGGGTAACTGTTTAAATTGCCGAATACAGCAAATTAAAGATGGAATTCTGAATCTTGAGTTGAATTTAATAATTAGCTGCAAACCGAATGATGCGATATAATATTACTGATTATGAAAATTTGCCAACAAATAAATTTTCTTGATCATAAAATAATACGTGATTATTTCGCCAAAAAAAAGCCTGATTGCTTTAAAAATCACGAAGAAAATCGGAAAGAAGAATAATATCTCATACGCATTTATGGTGCAAAATGCAATTCAATTCTTTCATAGGAATAATAACTATTTTTGCATTAAGTATTTAATACAAAGAAAATAGTGATGTAAATCAGGCAAGTCTTACTTTTATATCAGATAACTTAACTCATGATACAGTAGCTGTTCATGACTATCAGAAATTAATAATAAATTATCTGAAGGAAAATTTTTAACCAAAGAAAATATATTACGTCACCAATGGAGCCGATCAAAACATTAAAAACGAAAGTAAGTTTCATAATCTATTATATCAAGAAAATACTTTTGGAATCTCGACTATCTGGTATTTTTTTTCTACAGCTCGTGGCAAACGCCCATGTAACGGAAACAGAGTCAATGTGCAACAAGATGAGAGAAGAGCTACTTTGAAGTTTTCATCAAAATATTTTCTTCTAAAAGTATGAATGCTTGCGCAAAAAAAAAATGCTACATAGAAACTGAATTTTTTTTCAGGAAAAGTAAAATTTCTGTAGCGTTGAAACCTAGAATGGAAAAATCTAAAGCCACACCAGATATACTGCAATGTCATGTCCTTGGGACATTAATGTTTTTGATTTTCGGTTTCTTAATAAAATGTTTTTTCAAAAAGTTAATTCATCTTGATAATTCAAAAAAATCTAAAAAGACAAGTACACTGACGAGTGAAAGACCTACAACTAAAATATGCTATAAGGATAAAAAAAAACTAAAAAAATCCTATTGTGTGCTCGACCTCCGTGCTAGGAGTGTTGACATCAAACGATTATCATTTAGAAATATTTTGTATTAAGTTAGTCAAAATCAAAAATGCTTAATT
This sequence comes from Diaprepes abbreviatus, assembly GCA_034092305.1. Lineage (NCBI taxonomy): Eukaryota > Metazoa > Arthropoda > Insecta > Coleoptera > Curculionidae > Diaprepes > Diaprepes abbreviatus. The sequence goes on along the minus strand of JASJET010000141.1, from coordinate 15,606,691 downwards.
GTCTTAAGTTCCTTTGAACAAAGCTAAAAGAAAGATCTACAGATTCTAACAATATATATACAGAATTAGGAAAAGAATATCGGGTAAGCGGTCGGATGAGATAAAGAACCTTTTTCCTTTACTACTCAATATTTCGGCATATGTTCATTTCTTCATCAGCAGTAAAGCTACAAAATAATATAAAGAGATGGACAAATTAATAAACTGAAATAAACAATATAAATTATGTTAACTTACAGATTAGAGAATCTCTTGAATAGTTAAACCTTTCAATATAAGATTTCAATAAAAGAACATCCAAAAAAGGATCATTTATTTCCCTTAAAAAAAAACAATCAAATTTAAAAGATTCACTACACTACACCTACAGGTACATACGCTCAGTATATTTTATTATGCAAGCCTCAAACTTAAGATATTGCAGTACATATTACTTAGTTGACTAGTGTCTGATTTATAATTGATGGCATTTTTTTGTTTATTATTATGACACGAGGAATATTCTGCTCTTTTGGCGTTCTAGAATTTTGACATTATCATAATCAGAATTATGTCCTGCTGTTGAGTGATGTTCCACAAGAGCATATATACATACATATGGAACTCCGAAATGCTGTATCAAAGAATTCTAAAAATGTTATTTCAGTAAACGTTCAAAATATTTGTAACTCGTTGGATTCTTTTAATATCAGCAGTTCAGTGAATGTTCAAAATCTTTGTAATTGCTAGATTTCTTTAATATCAGCATGCTAGTTGCCAAGCCAACTCTTATTGCAAATTTAACTAGCACAACTATAGATTATTTCCGTACAAATTTCTGTGACAATGATCAATTTAACATGACTGTGTGTTCTTTGCTCTGTTAGGTCACGAGATGAGATGAAAACTGCAAGTTTTCGTTTAAATATTTTTATCAGAACTACTTGTAAATAATGTATAATTTATTAAACTGTGTGGCGGGGATTTCTCCGAGACTCTACCATTAGATTTACTACATTTTCAATAGTATTTTAGTTCGCTTGAGGTTGGATTTAATAATGAGAACACACGTAACACAACACTACATTTATTTACTGTTTGGAAAAAAAAAGATTATTAACAAAACTTTTCTTAACTGAAACTTGACATTACTAAATTTTCTGTTACATAACCTATATATTACTTCTTCCTACTGTATGATTGCACACATCTCTGGAAGTGGCTACAGATGTGTGACATAGAAGTGGAGTAGTATAAGTTTGTTACAAATTCTCCCCCTTTACTTCACGATACGTCCCGTGAGTAGAAGTAACTAAAAATTCTTAAGGACAACAGGGACATTTTGGCTTGGAAACTAATCTTTTTGATTGGGTTACAGTTGGCATCTTTGGACAGTTTTTGTCTTCATGATTAGTGACGAGTGGAGGCAATGTAACATTGGAATCTTCAACTTCGTTTTGCTGTTCTTGACTGTGTATGGCTAGTCGAGGTGGTCGACCACATTTTCTAATTGGCCTAACAGGAGCTGGGTCATCATTTTGCTGAGCTTTGTATACCGTCAAAGCTGATGCATGATATTTTCCTAGAGGGACATCTGGGGAACTTGGTGATGAAACTTCGTAAGTGGTTGGCGATACAATCTTTGTAATAATGTAAGGTCCATCTCTTCTGGGTGCAAATTTAGATGAATAAGAATCTTTGGATTTACTGAGGACATGTGTACTAACAAGTACTTTATCACCATATTTATAACTGGGTATATCACGAAGGTGTTTGTCAGCATACTTCTTAGTTCGGTCCTGTTGTAATTCATGAGTGTCGCGGGCTTCTCGAATTGTCTTACCAAGGCTACGCAAGTATGGAGTGATTTGACTTACAAAATTTTCATTGTCCACAATAGCACGTAGGTCTCGGTTAACATCATCTGGAGTTCGTAATTCACGTCCAAAAGTAAGATATGCTGAAGTACAACCAATGGCTTGACTTTGGCTAGTATTCATGGAAAAACGAATAGCTGGTAATTTATCTTTCCATTCGGTATGATCATTGGCTACTAAAATGGATAATTGAGTTTTCAGGTCACGATTCTTACGTTCTACTGGATTAGCTTCAGGATGATATGATGGAGTAAGAGATTGTTTGAATCCAAGACAGTGAGCAACTTGCTGCATTACAGCACTGACAAACTGTACACCGTTGTCGCTTAAAACTCTTCGTGGTACGCCATAACGTAAAATGACTTCATCTATAAGGACGCGGGCACAATTTTCGGCGGATGCTACTTTAAGTGGGAGCAATTCTACCCATCGGCTTGTGGTATCTTCTACAATGAATATCCACTTGTAGTTCTCAGGTGTTTCAGGTAGAGGACCAAAAAGATCAATGGATAAGGTCTCGAAGCGTTGGCATTGTACAGGAGTTTGTAATAGTCCAGCGGGCTTTAGGTTTGAAACTTTATAACGTTGACATTCAATGCACTTATTGACGTAATCGTAATTGTTCTGCGCATGCCAGACCAGAAGTAACGACTTGCTATCTTTTGGTAGGTACGTTCTATTCCATAGTGTCCACTTAGCGGTGAGTCATGATATTCTGCTAGAATAGTGGGAATTTGCGATTTGGGTACAACTTGTTGAGCTTCTTCTTCATCTAGTTCAGGAACATAACGGTAAAGTACACCATTTAGCATTATGTATCCTCGTTCAGTCCATTTCTTGTAATCAAGACTATCATTATCAAGGTTTTCAAAACAATGGATGATTTTAGAAACATCGGGATCATTTAATTGTTCTCGTCGAATGTCAGAGGCATTCTGTCTAGGCAATTCAACAGTAGTTAAATTGGCTTCTGTTTCTGAGATTGGAGGTCTTGATAACATATCAGCAATTATATTTGTTCGGCCTGGGGTATAATCAATTTGTAAATCAAATGGTTGTAATGCTAATGCCTATCTTGCTAGACGGCCTGTAGGAGATTTTAAGGTCATTAGCCATTTTAATGGTTGATGGTCACTTTTAACAACGACTGGAGCACATTCTAGGTAACCACGAAATTTGTTAGTTACCGCCCAAACTACTGCTAAAGCTTCTCTTTCTGTAGTTGTGTAATTTTGCTCTGCTGACGTCAGTAGTCGGCTTGCATATTCAATAGGTCTTTCTTCAAGTCCCTCCCCCTGCAATAAACAAGCACCGATTGCATACGAGGACGAGTCAGTTTTCAGAATGTAAGGTTGAGCAGGATCGGCTTGCTGAAGAATAGGGCTTGATGTAAGTAGAGTTTTAAGCTTTTCAAATGCTTGTGTTTGAGTAGAGCCCCAAGTCCATTTGGCTTTCTTCTTGGTTAGAATAGTTAATGGCTTCGAAATTTGTGCAAAATTTTCTATGAATCGTCTATACCAAGAACAGGTTTGTAGAAATGATAATAGTTCTTTGACATTCTTAGGAGGTGGAATTTTAGTAATAGCAGATACTTTATTTGGATTTGGCGCAATACCTTGCGGAGTGATGACGTGTCCAAGATAATTCACTGAGGAACATGAAAAATTACACTTTTGTCGATTTAATCTGAGTTTAAAAAGTTTACATCGTTCAAATACTTGCTGTAAATGTTTAACATGGGTGTCAAAAGATTCAGATAAGATTATCAAGTCATCGAGATATGCTAGGAGATTTATATCTTGAAGACCAGAACGAAATCTGTCAATCAATCTTTGAAATGTTGAAGGAGCATTGCGAAGTCCAAATGGCATTCTGGTGTAGCGAAATGTTCCAAAAGGACAAATGAAAGCTGTTTTGTCTCTATCACTTGGTTTGACTGATACCTGATGGTAGCCAGATCTCAAGTCTAGAGTTGTCATATAGCATGTTTTCTTCGCTGCATGTAGGGTATCGTTGATACGAGGCAACGGATACCTATCTGGGCGTGTCTTGGCATTCAGACGGCGATAATCAACTGTCAATCTTATCCCACCATCTTTCTTCGGAACAAGAACAACGGGAGCTGCATACGGAGATTCACATTCTTCGATTATCCCCTCATTAAGAAGCTTGTCAATTTCTTTCTTTAATTCTTGCTTTTTCGTTTCCGAAAGACGATAAGGAGGTACTGAGATCGGTTCGTCATCTGTTAAAGTAATAACGTGTTCAGCAAACGGAGTAGGTTCATTACTAGGTTCGAAAAGGTCTTGGTTTGCTGTAAGAATTTCATTAAGGGTATGTTTTTCTTCTTTAGTCAAGTTACTTCCTTCATCTTCACGTAGTGTAAGGAGGTTAGGACTATCTGTCACTTTTGTTGTAGTAACTTGAGTGTATGCAGTTAAAGTTGGTTCCATTTCAAACTTGTAACTGATGTGAGGAGCATCTCCATAAAACCAAACATCATTAGGAATGTCCAATACAATGTTGGCTGTTTTAATAAAGTCTGTGCCTAAAAGAGTTCTGCTGTTTGTATGGTCTGGAACTGAAATAAGAGTCACATGATGATCTCTATCTTTTAAATTCACTGAAACATCGAAAAAGTAGGCATTTACTTTTGTAGTTTTACCATCTGCTAAAGTCATATTTAAAGGTTTTTCTTGATAAGGTACATTCTTTCTTAATAAGATTTCTCGTAACTGAGCACCAGCAATACTTGATTGCGCACCAGAATCAAGATAAGTTAATCCATTATGACCTTGGATGTTAACGAAGGTAAGCGGTCGAGTGTTATTAGTACCCTCAGAATTGACTAAATATGTGCTTAGAAATTCAGTAAACATCGTGGAAGTTTCTGAATTAGGAACAGGTTGTTTGGAACAATTTGGACAATTGCTTTTAATATAGCCAGGTGCTTTACAACCGTAACAAGTTACAGAAAGTGGTTTAGTAGACATGTTACTATTAGAAGCTGAATGATTTGCTGACTTATTTAAAGGCATGGAAGGAGTACTTTGAACATTAGTTTTATTAGCTTCAGCGCGAACTCGAGCTAATTTCTTGCATTGTTCTTTGGAATGTCCAAAATTCTTACAGTAAACACATTGAGTTTTTGGCTTACGTGTAAAATCATTTTGAGTCGAGCTGTCAAGAGAATTATCTGAAAGCGTTTGTTCAACTATACGAGCTGCTTCAATGAGTTCTTTAAAAGTCTTCACACTTTCTCGTAATACTTTTTCTTTGATTCGAACATTAAGTAAACCATATACCATATCAAGCTGAACATGTTCCGTGATTGCCGAATCACCTTTTAAATAAGCTAAAAGAGCGCGAGCTCTACTAACAAAAATATCAGTTTTTTCTTCTTCTTGTATTTTTGAAAACAGTTCTCTATAAATTTGATATGGTGGTTTTGAATAACCATAAGCATGTCGTAATGATAAAATAGCTTCATCGAAACTATTAACGGAAGATTTTATTCCTTGCCACCAAGTAGCTGCAGAGTCATGTAGTAGCATTGATAAACCTTTGAGAGCATGTTGATCTTGAATATTTAAACAATCTTTGTATACTGTGATTGCATCGATGAATGCCTCTACATTCTCATCACGATTTCCATTAAATCGAGATTTGCATGCAGAGAAATTGGAAACAGTACTTACATTTTGTTGTACATTTGCAGCTTGATTTACCTGCGAATTAACATTCATGTTTTGAACACCTGCTAACAATGTCTGAAGCATTTCTGGCGTCATAACAATTTGTTGGACTGCAGGAACACTTCTCTCTTATTCTGACATTTTCTTAAGCTCAAGAATTTTACCAGATCTTAAAAGCATTCAAATTCAAAGAAATCTAAAAATTCAAAAAATAACGTTAAATTTGCGAATACTCTCTATTTTACTGTAAAATAGTGGTATATTCGATTCGTTCTTCGGAGTAACTTCGGTGTAGACTGGTTCTGATTATTTTTTGGCAACGTTGGTACCTTGATCACAGAAGAGACGTTTATTTGGCAACAATGGAATCTTGGGTTGCAAAAGAGATAAACGCTTGGCAACAATGGTACGTAAGATACAAAATAGTAACGAAAGCTGACAACAATGGATTTACGTGTGAAACTTTGAAAATGAGAAACGATCGCTTGGCAACAATGCAATTTCGGAGACGAACGTTTTACGATGAAAAAAATGAGTTTTTTTCACTAATTACTGTCACAAGGCAAGCTAAAACACAGTCATTTTAATGTTCAGTCACATTAAATACACTTATTGTCTTGAAAATGTCTCAATCTTCACATGGCATCACGTTGGGCGTCAATTTGTGGCGGGGATTTCTCCGAGACTCTACCATTAGATTTACTACATTTTCAATAGTATTTTAGTTCGCTTGAGGTTGGATTTAATAATGAGAACACACGTAACACAACACTACATTTATTTACTGTTTGGAAAAAAAAAGATTATTAACAAAACTTTTCTTAACTGAAACTTGACATTACTAAATTTTCTGTTACATAACCTATATATTACTTCTTCCTACTGTATGATTGCACACATCTCTGGAAGTGGCTACAGATGTGTGACATAGAAGTGGAGTAGTATAAGTTTGTTACAACTGTCAATTTAAGTAATAATTATATAGATCTTGCCGACTTGGAAAGTTAGAAGTTAATTGTACAGAATTCCAATCCTATTGAAAATTTTAAAAAGACACCGAGTGATCTTATTAACGTTAATTTTCCTAAAAACATTTAGAGAAACAGCACAAGAAACTGTGAGTTTCAAAAGGTTTGAAAATATCTTGTAAAAATCTAAGCTACCTACATAAACTTTGAAAATTTTAATGCATAAATAAAGACAGTTTTGGTTTATTAGTTTATTATTTAAAGGTGGTAATACAAGCAACTATTTCTTGTTATTGGCTCATGTCGTTCCTTTCTACTGTGTCCAAGATTTCAGCGGTTTAAAAATATGATCTACGCAATTTTTATTGTCTTGGAAATATTGTTCACCCGCTTAATTAATGACGGGGATGCAGTGGTTTTCTATGATTTTTTGTGAGCATTTAACTGTGTGAATCAGAATATTGTTGGAGAAACTTCATTGCTATGGATTTTGGGGAGTTGCCTGAAATAGTTCTAATTATTTGTCTTAGAAAGGAGACAAAATGTTACGATATCAGGGAGCAGACTTAGAGGTACAACTACAAGTTATCTGCTCCAATAACTGGAGACATTATAAAAATTATAGCATATATTTCATTTTCTTTAGTTACCGTTTCAATACTTGTCAACATACTGTTTTTCAGAGATTTAAGATAATCTAATTCCTTCTCTATTGTAAGCCTCACAATTTTCCATATTTTTCGTAACTTCCTTGTTTACAACCATAATTTTAAAAATTATTAAATCTCACCACTTTGTTCTTCAATTTTAGCAACATAGCTCTGTTCGGTTGTAGAGACTGAATCCTGTAATTCTTGAGTTCATCTATTTAGTCTTATAATAGAGTTACTTGAAGAAATTTGAAGTTATCAAAGGTTTATAATTATTTTTCTCGCCAATTTCTATGATTTAAGGACAAAAGACAATTATAAATTCCTTTTTTTTTTGTTTGAAGGTTAATCTGAGATACCGAAGTGCTCAAAAGAGTAGCACAAAATTAACATATGTATCTAAAGTTCAGCCATGTCATCAGTTGGAACAAGTAACCGGTTTTTGAATGAAAATTGACAAATTTTATTGATAAAAGATTTCTTCATTCCTTCTATTTTTGTGTGACTTTTGAAATTATTTAAATTTTAAGTTAATAGTATTTAAAAAAATTGCACATCTTTCAAAAAAATAATAATTCTAGATGTTTGATATGTATGTAACTGAAAAAGTCGGTGTCAAATTAACAAATAATTTAGAATGTTTGTGCATCAAGATGATTGAAATTTTTTCACGTGTTGTAAAATTGTTTTTTTGTTCTAGGTAGTTATCTCGATGTTAGAACAACAGCAAACATATGCATGGCAGTTCCTATCATATTTTTATTGTCAGTGTCATTATTGCCAGAATCGCCATATCAACTAATTAAAGATGGCAAATATGATGAAGCCAGAAAAAGTATCCAGTGGCTACGAAGAAAAACTGTTATTGAAGAGGATTTTCAAAGTGTGAAAATGGACGTAGAACGACAAATGTCAGAGAGTGGAAATTGGAAGGACATGTTTACAATTGAAAGTAACAGAAAAGCATTGCGTGCAGGCTCGTTTCTCAGATTTTCCCAGCAGCTATGCGGAATATCAGTTTTTGCAGGATATACTCAAACTCTTTTTGAAAAAGCTGGTGGCAATTTGAGTCCTCAGTACTCCTCAATAATTTTTATTAGTTTAGTATGGATACTTAACTTATTCTGCAGTGTATCCGTAGAGAAATTTGGAAGAAGACTTTCATATTTTTATTCTCTTTTATGCTGTGGTTTAATTCTCCTAATCTTAGCAGTATATTTTTTCTTAGATCAATTTCAATTTGCAAACTTAGAACAATTAAATTGGTTCCCTTTAGCAGGAATGATAGCCTATGTCTTTACCTATTCATTTGGACTGGGAGTAGTTCCTACCTTAATGTTGGGAGAATTATTTTCAGCTAGTATCAAATCTAAGGGACTCTCTGTTCTAATGACCTTGTTTGGAGTAGCAGTATTTGTAACAACATATTTATTCAATATATTGACCTCATATGTTGGATTATACAGTCCATTTTTGGTATATGGAATTTGTTGTTTAATCTCAACTTTTTTGACATTACGTTGGGTTCCAGAGACAAAAGGAAAAACGTTAGAAGAAATACAACAATCTCTAAAGAAATAAGGAGTTAATATGAATCTGTTTCTTTTCTCTAAAATATAGAATAGGCATTCGATATTAATTATAAAATGTTTTTTTTTCTAGATATAAAAAATATTTAAATAAAAATATACGATTAATACTGTCGTTTGGAATGGAGTGAAAAAGTGAAATTGTTAAATAATAACATGACTTTGTTCATATTTCGATTACCTAAACAACATTATGTGCGACCTTCGAGTATATACTGCTCGTATATATATACAGGGTGTCCAAGATAAGGATCCTAAGCATGGGGATCTCGGAAACAGTTGGAGATACGAGGTCGGTTAAATTAGAGAAAAGTTGCACAATTTAGTGCTAAATTAAACGCAGTTAAAAAAATTTAAAAATTTCAAACTGTTCCGGAGATTTCCGGAAAAAAACGAAATTTGGCAAAATCGTTTTTAATTTTTGCAGGCTTTATTTAAAGAGATATCAGAAAATAAAAGGTAGATTCTCATTGCCACTTTCTATTTTTTATAATTTGGTCTAAAGAAAATTTAAATCCGACGTTTCATTTCTGAGATACCATCATGAACTTTCATTTTTTATATGGAACAAAAAAAAGTATTCCATGTATTTGATAGCATTTTTTATTACAAATTCAACGGTGTATCACCCTTGCATATCGAATACGTAGTTCAAGTACTTTCCATAAGAGCTCCGTGAGAGCGAGAGAGAAAGGTATATCAGTTTTATAAAAGCCAATGAACTACACACTTGATATGCAAGTGTGATACACCGTTGAATTTGTAATAAAAAATGCTATCAAATACATGGGATACTTTTTTTTGTTCCATATAAAAAATGAAAGTTCATGATGGTATCTCAGAAACGAAACGTCGGATTTAAATTTTGTTTAGACCAAATTATAAAAAATAAAAAGTGGCAATGAGAATCTACCTTTTATTTTCGGATATCTCTTTAAATAAAGCCTGCTAAAATTAAAAACGATTTTGCCAAATTTCGTTTTTTTCCGGAAATCTCCGGAAGTGTTTGAAATTTTTAAATTTTTTTAACTGCGTTTAATTTAGCACTAAATTGCGCAACTTTTCTCTAATTTAACCGACCTCGTATCTCCAACTGTTTCCGAGATCCCCATGCTTAGGATCCTTATCTTGGACACCCTGTATATATATATATATATATATATATATATATATATATATATATATATATATATATATATATATATACTAATAAGTGCGAAAAATTTTAAAGAGTTATTCTTGAACTAATGTTAAGCATAAAGGTTCATATTAACATATATAGAGTGGTACGTTTTTCCGGGTCTGAAAAATTTCACCCTTTGGCACTTTTTTTCGTGCGCCGCTGACTCGATTTGATTACTCAGATAGTTTTATAATCATATTGTGAAATTTATTTGATTCTTAAGTTTTCCTCTAAAAGTTAATAGTTTTTCCACTAAAAAAGGAAATACATACGAAAAAATTATAATGTATTTGTTTTAATTAATTTTCATTCATATTTGTTTTAACCAACAGGGACTAAGAAAAAATATAACATAATAATAACAGAATTTGAACAACAGTAACAAAATATTGATAACAGAAATTACAACAAATGTTGTAAATGACCATCTTCGGCCATAATGCAAGAATTCGATCTTCATCGCATTGAAGAGCACATTCGTTGAAATAATCCTGAAATATATCTTATCCTTTCACAAGTGCATAAACCAAAATTTAAGGAAAACCCAGAAGCAAAAATCCAAAGGATTTAGATTCGGAGATCGGGCAGGCCATTGTTGAGTGCCTCCTCGACCTATCCAACAATTTGGACACACTACCTCTAAGTGACGACGCACATTGACACTGAAATGTGCTGGAGTGACATTATGCATAAACCATAATTCTTGTCTGACTTTAAGAGGAACTTCTTCAAGAAAGGCAGGTAACACTTCCTCGAGAAAGTGACAGTATTGGTTGCCATTTGATCCTAATTGGAGGAAACATGGATCAGTTAGATAATCGCGTAACACATCAATTTATACATTTAATGAAAACTGATGATGATAATTAACAGCCCAAATGTGATTATTGTGAAAATTTCTTAGGGATCCTCTTGAAAAGTTTGCCTCATCAGTAAATAAAATACGAAATAAAAAGGGGAGATTGGCAGATCATTTGAAGTATCAACTGGCAAAAAACTATACGGCAAAAAGTTTTGAGGTAAAAGCGCATACACTTCCTGGATATGGTAGGGATGTAATTGGTATTCTTTCAAAATTCGGAAAACTGTCGAATTGCTTCTATTTAATATATTGTCAATATTTCTCTCTCCTCTTGCGCTACGATTCTTATCTCCTGAGGACGTCCACTATCAGAAATAAAGACGAGCAAATGTGTCATGATGAGGTAACCTACGTTGTGGATACAATTCAGCATAAATCCGTTGAGCTTCTAATACATTTCTATTTTCCATTAGCACAATCATAAACAATATGCATATCTGACATTTAAACATTTGTAAGCTTTGCCATTTTTACTTACTTTACATTAAGAGCACATAAAATCAATCACATTTATCCACAGAAACAATAACACATTACAACAAAAAAAAACAATATGACAAATTAGGCGTGAACTTATTTTACAACAGTCTACTATTTCTTTTCGTCACTTAATAAACCGTCCCTACAGAACTATTGGAGATGAATCTGACATATTTGTTTTTTTCTTGTGGAACAACTATTGATCTTTAGAGATCAAAAAATTTTACAATAAGATGGGAAAGCTAACTGAATAATCAAATCGAGTCCATGACGATCAAAAAAAAAGTTCCAGTTCAAAAGTAAAATTTTACAGACCCAGAAAAAAGTACCACTCTGCATATTATTTCACATAACAATAAATTTTTATGGGAACTATAAAAGTGTTATGTGTTCCAAATTTGACTTGATTATCTTTAAAAAGAAATGAATAAATTTGAAAAATTCAAAATAATAATAAAATTTAACACCCTGTATCTTAAAAACTAAGCATTATCGAACATATGTTTATGTGAATTTTTACGCTTAAAACTAGCTCAAGAATAATTCTTTAAAATTTTTCGCACTTATTAGAAAACACCCTGTATAATAATATAGCATTTATTAATTCGAAATAACAAATAGTATAACATACAAGATTCTAGAGGGTCCTGGAACTATGTTATACTCATACAGGTTATAAATTACCTAATTAGTACTCCTAGCTACTGTCCCTCTTTCTTCGTCATTGAAGAATCCACCTTTTGTTAACAGATATCTTTTAACACATTTCTATCGGTTCATTTGTTGAAAATATCCTAGTTGTCTCAGACAATGAATTGAAAATTTATATTAATGAGAATATAACATTTTTCTGTCTATATGAAAAATTGCCCTTATTCCAACAAAGCTTGCCTTTATTTCTAGTGTACCGGCCAAAACTAAGGTTAAATTCAGCAAACAGATCTTTTACGAGCATCGCCGGACCTAGAATGTAAAGATTTATTACAGTTACATTTTTTTACCAATAAAAACTTATCGAAAATTCTCTGATTGGTTCATTCCATACATATTTCGAACACTACGCTTCTATAATAGAAAGATTGTATCAATTTTTGAAGAATTTACCCAAAATACCAACCCATCCATACCTCAGTCTGAACTGAATATAAGCATGCTATGCTGTGGTAGCAGCATCCACACTAACATTCCCGGAGATGACCAGAAGAACATAAGTAAATCTGGCTACCCCCAAAGGTAACCTTATTAATGTGAACCTCACTGTCCAGTCTTTGATATAAATGTATTCCCAGAAAAAATACCGTATCAGATGACAACTTCATGTACATTAAGGTCAGTTCTTATTGTATTTTTCATTAATTTTCCAAAATAAACCATCTACGTTTTTGGTATGTTTAATAATAAACCATTTTCTGTAACGTACTTATTTGGACGTTCCAATGCATTAGTAATATTTATTCAGAAAAGCTCGTCACTTATTTTCCTAACAATTAAGGAGATGTTATTTACGTAGAATGTTATATGCTCAGGCAATACTCCCAGCAGCTCGTTTTTGTATAAAATATACAGGAGCGGTCCCATCATGAACCCCTTTCGAACGCCAATTTCCAAAAAAAAATTTCGGGCCATATCAGATTACCAAACCCATCATGATGTCAAATATGATGTGATTAATTTCAGTGTCACGTCCCTGAACCCATACAACTTTAATTGGTCACACAAATATAACACGGTTACCACTGTCAGATGCCCTCGAAAGGCCAAGACATACCGCAACAGTTTGATTTTTATTATTTAAAGAATCTAGAACTTTTTCTAGAGCCCGATAAATTGCAAGAGTTGTGCTCTTGATCTTCTTGAAGGCCCCCTCTGTTTTTCGCCAATAAAGAGGTCTTCTCTAGGAAGGCAATCAGTCTACTATATATTATTTTTTCAAAAATGTTGTTAACATTGGATAAGAAAGAAAAAGGATTTTCTCAATATTTTTGTAAATATTGCATTGCATTTTTAGACAAGCTTGAATAATTTCCAGTAGTAGAGCACAGGTTTATAATAGAGGAAGTCGGTTCTGAAATTATGTTTGAGACAGCAAAGCAACAAAAATTTCATCTTCCCCAACAGATATTTTATTTTTAAGTTTATCTAATGTTCCTTTCACTTCATATGGAGTAACATGAAAAAAGAAAACTGAATTGTGAACTTTTCGGTTCCAAGATTTATTCCATGTATCGAAAAAGGAATGATTTACATACTGTTGCAAAATAGCTGTTTAGTTTATTTAGTATCAACATATTGTTATTATATTTACTTAAGAAATTTGCAAATACATTAGAACAACTCTTATTCTCAGAAGGCATAACTTTTACTAAATTTCAAGTTGTTATGGTTTTATTTTAAGAGTTTCTGGAAATTTAACTGTTTCACCTTATTAATGATATTTTTTAAAACAAAACAGTATTTTTTGTAATAGTCTTTACTTACCTCACTCTTTAACTGTTTAAAATACAATATTCTCTTTCTACTGCATGAAGTTCAAAGACCTGTGGTGATTCACGAACTATTCTATTATGTCTAGTTGATTTTTTTCTGTACTAATATATTTTTAAGCAAAGCAGTCAACTGTAAGAAGTTTGTTTTTGCTATTTGTAGAGCAAGAATACTCTACAATACCCTCCAAGCTCTTTTTCGTAACTCAATTTACCTCAATTAAGTTTTAAGAATCTCCACAGGATATCCACATTCCCCCTTGATTCAATGTTTGCTTCGCATGACACCATTGAACAATGAATAATTCCAACAAAGTCAGTTCCATCCTGATCCAACCAGTATTTAATGGTCATAAAAATATATGGTTTGTTTACTAGGGTCTCAAACTTCCATGCCAACTAGATCGGGTCTAAGTCCTATACCTTCTTAATGAATCTGCCTGTTAAATTTTATGCAATACCTCCGGAACAAAACAACAATATATATGGGTCATTCCACGAAAAAAATATATATATATATATATATATATATATATATATATATATATATATACATACAGGGTCAGCCAATTTAATAAAATATTCAAGAATTAAAAACGATATTTATAGGAAACATGTGTCTTAATACCTTTCAACGATGTCTGACGCAATCAACTGATTAAAACGCGAATTACAATTCTCATATTTTGAAAATCAAAAATTTAAAACGGATTAAAAAAATTTACGGTTTTTGTAAAAAGAATTGCCACACCATTATTGAATGTAAAATTCGACAAATACAAACGCGAAATAAAAGGAAAAACTATCCGCAAATAAATAAAAACTTTCAACCGAGGCTTCAAACGTATGAGCAAAGATCTCAAAGATTTCAGTCAAATCAAATTAAAAGCGCGCTATGTATATACCTTTTGAGGTCCTTGTATCAAAATTAATACCAACCAAATCAAAGCCAGCCAAATGAAAGAATGGAGGCGCAGCCACAAAATAATCAAATTACAACACTCATTTTCAAAAACCGAAAATGCGCCTTTGCAATTTAAATCAAAATGAGTACAAGTACTCTAATAACCAAAATGAAATTTTGAGAAAATTCAAATTTTAATGACTATAACCCCGATTTTAATTCGTATTTTTAAAATAGTTAATTAACGTATTATGATCAATATGTTCCAACATACGAGCAACTAATTACAAAAAATATGTTCTTTGGTCCAAATAGCAATCTGAGGTACTCATAATTTTCATTTTCAACAGAAAAAGTAGTTTTTAGTACATATTTTGGGTTAACTTCTATTTGATTGAATATTTATGCTAAATTTAGTATCGTGATGTACTGACAGTGTCCTAATTGATCTAATCTCAGATATGTTCGGTGATGGGTACCTGTTGTCAAAGTGAACTTCATTAAACCTCCTATAATCTATGCACATTCTCCTCTTCTGCTTTCCAGAATCATCTATTTTTTTATACAACCCATACTGCATTTGACCATGAGAGTTGAATGATCTCTTGATCCAACATTTTGCTGATCGGGGTTTTAACTTAACCTTTTATTTTGAACGTCAACTATACATCGATAATCTTTTTTTTTTAATGTTTGCAAACTTTTGGTTTAAATTCCTGCTCCTGTCTCGATAAAATATTTAAAAATTTTTATTATTTTTTAAATATAAAAAAGATTTTGGGAACTTACTATTTTTAAACCAAATCGTGTTTTAAAAATTGAGGGCTGTCTTGTTGTTGGTTATTGGTATGCATTGTCTGTATTTGTTCAGGTATTTCTGAAATTTTCGAAGAATTTATTAGAATTTTGCAAAAAAATGTTGGTTGTAGTTGTTCGTATGTTGGATCATTTTGATCATAATACGTTAATTTTTTATCTATTCCCAAAATCAGAGTTATAATAGAAATTATAGTCATTAAAATTAGAATTTTCTAAAATTTTATTTTGGTTATTAGAGTAATTGTACTCATTTTGGTTTAAATTGCATTGGCGGGTTTTCGGTTTTTGAAAATGAGTGTTGTAATTAGATTATTTTGTGACTGCGCCTCCATTCTTTGATTTGGCAGGCTTTGATTTTGTTATTAATTTTGATACGAGGACTGTAAAAGATACGTACATAGGGCACATTGAATGAAGGTTTTTGCTGATACGTTTGAAATCTCGGCTGAAAGTTTTGATTTATTTGAGGATAGTTTTTCCTTTTAATTCGCGTTTGTATTTGTCGCATTTTACATTCAATAATGGCGTGACCATTCTTTTTACAAAAACCGTAATTTTTTTTATTTAGTTTTCAAGCTAAGTTTATTGATACCCTGAAATTTTTGATTTTCAAAATATGAGAATTATAACTTGCGTTTTATTCAGGTAATTGCAGCAAGCATCGTTAAAAGGTTGCTTGCTCCTATTATTTGACCTAATTTCGGTTCTAAATCCATTAGTCAGGTATTAAAACACATGTTTCCTGTTAGTATCGTTTGAACTTTCTTTGAGTCCTGATTTAATATTTGATTTACAACTACAAAATACATGTTCACGTTATGCGTTGGTAACCTGGCGGCATAAGGTAAAGGACTTTTATTTGTTAACCGATGCAAACATTGTAGGTCTTGAATTAGTGAGGCCAGGTCACGTGGATCACCGAAATGAACCATCTAAAATTGTAATATTTTATTCCAAGCATCGATATTTCTAGAATTTAACAATTGTACAACTTTCTCTTTCAACTGGTTTTTAATTTTAATTGTTCGTAAACCTTGGTGGTCATCCGTACACATTTGATGTGCTTTGTTGCAAGCCTTTAAAAATGCATTCAAGGAAATTTGATTGCCATCGTATTCGGGTAGGAGGGAGAATATTTCTGATAATTTATATCGTTCAACTGCGTTGAGGTTGTTATTTTTATTTTGATTTACCATTGGCGTTCTTGGAAAATTTAAATTTAAGATGTTATTTAATAAATGAGTGAGTGAGCTTATAATATTTTTACCAACTAAATTGAGATTTTTTATTTAAATTGAATTGAGATTCTTGGTTTCGAGATAATTCAGTGCAATTGTACAATAAATGAATGAACAGTAATTATTAGACTATTAATTGGCCACAGAAAGCTACACAAAATAAAGCAAAGTTTAATATTTGCGGTTATAGTGCTATATAGTCGACCCCTTTTCACTTTACAAATTATTGTCTTGTCGCAAGAATCGATTTCAGTTAAACTGTTTGGTTGATTGGACAAAAGATAAATATTATAATAGATTAATTAAGTCCAAATATTTAAATTCATTCAATAAAAGGTTCAAAAAACTTGTACAGAAGAATCCGTTACCTATTAGTCCCCTAGAAAATCAAACGGGAAACTTTGCTTAATGTATTAAGAAAAAAGAAAATATCCATAAGGCTTAACCGATAGACACTCCCGTATACATGTCTTTGCTATAACTAGGCATTTAGATGAGTAAATTTCAAATTGTAGTAGTTTAACATGGCCTGTGAAGCAGATGGCTTCATCAGAAATGTGGTTCACCTGGGAAAACGCCCTGACTGTCCAATTCAGAGTGCAGTACAATAACTAAAACTGCCTGTTGTTGTTACAACGCTTCATATTACAAAGGTTTATTTAAAGATAACTGAAAAAACATATACCCAGACGTAAACGGAAGATATGCTAAAACATTCTGAAGATATCCAAAAGAAATCTTAAAACATTCTAAGACCCTAAAATAAAGGAGTAGGAATCTAACCCAATCGTACAAAAGGCTTACTCAAAGCCTAGCTGAATTTTGCTTAAATGAAAGCTGATTTTTGAAAAATATGTATATACTTTGGACTCGATAAAATGGTGAAAATTCCAAGCCGTTATTTCTGGCTGGCTGAAGAACATTTATTGCCAAATTCGTTGCAGGGTAAAGCGACAAAATCAAACCAAAAATGTTTGCACCTAGGCTTTTGTTTTAGTTAACTTAAGCAATTTATAGCCAAATCCCTGAATTTGGAAAAGAAGTTGCGCAAAACACTTCTTCATGCTCTTACGTCAGATAATCAAAAGAAAACGACTTTACTACAGTCATTATCACACGCCTTCCAACGGAAGTGACGAAAAAACCTAGTCTTGACCCAGTAATCTAGAAATCTTTATATTTATTAAATAATTTCAACTACTCCAAGAAAATCTATAGAAAAATACTTCTATCTTAATTAACTGGTCAGAAGTCAAACAAGTCAGACAGAAACGATAATGTAAATCATAATACTCTAACCTATCTCGTCCTATAAAACGATTTTCCTATTATCAAAGTATTACACGAGTTCAGGATATTCAAAATGAATTCGATTTGGTTCGAATTGGTTTTAGAATCTAATTTCAAATATAACAACTAACAAAAATTCTAAAAAATCAAAAAAATACTTATATTTATACTAAAATTACAAAAAATCACAAATATTTATAAAATCCTGAAGAAAATACATTTCCTAATCCGTGATCAATTTCCTTGAGGAATCGAATAAAATTAACAAATTATAGACATAGGTTAAGTTTCGATGTTTCAACAAAAGGAAGGATATGATACGGAGCAGGCAAAAATTATGGATATTATCAATATTAATGATAGCAAAATAAAAGGTAACCATTACTTTTATAATAGAAAACATAGTTTAAAATAATTTTAAATTTCAAGTTATGCATATCATTGACAAAACTTAAAGAAAATCCTGCAATATAAAAATCTATTTATAACTTTAAAATTAAATAATTATATTATCAGTAAACTGTGTTCGCTTTTGCCATACTAAGGACAATTAAGACCCTAACCCAAAAAATCAGGATTAGCTTACGATTATTACAGAGATAATATAAAACTGCTGATTCAACTCATTCTAAAAAATACTTAGAAGCCTCAAAACTGAATAATTAAATAAGAAAATATCAAATTGATAATCCTTGGCAGCCCTATAAAATATTACCTATATTTTCGGAACTAAACAACAATAGGGTACAGTTTTCATTTACTAGTAAAGACAAAATATAAATTATCAACGAAATATTCATAGGCTAAAATATGGTTGTCGGACTTGCATTGTCTTTAATAACTACATTTTAGTCAATCTTCATCGTTGTCTACAACCTTCAAACAAAATATTGATATGTAAAATCCTACATAATTTATCTTAACTGAAATAAGAGATAAGATCCCAAATAATTTATATTACCAGCCAATATTTCAGACAGTAAAATAATTTTAATACAAAGCATAATTATATAAACCATAGTTATCTCGGTAAAGGGAAAATGTTTAGATTCAACGGATGACAAGTTCAAGTTATTAATTTTGGTTAAATATTAATGGAAAGATATAGGAACTTGCGTTCTACATCTAAATAGCTACTAGATCTCTGCTAAGAGTACTGTAGTTTTAAACTTTGGCTTTGCTACCAAAATATAATCCCTAATCTATTTCCAATATTTTCCCAATGGGTAATCCATTTTACTTCCACCTTTTTTTCGACATTTTTAATTAGTTTTCCGTTACACACTGGTTTACAAAAATGTTCATCGTATATATTTTGCGCGACATTTTTTTACTGTATTCAAGTCGAAATATGGTTTTAGAAAGAGATTGATTAAGCGAAAGCACACGGTAAATTTTCTCTAGATTTGTTTACTATTATATCTTTCGAGGTGTTCTTAAAGCAATTTTATATATTCTTGCACATGCCTTTATAAAAATTTTCAGTTTGAACAGCTAAAATTAAGGAACCGGTGTTAGTGGAAAGCATGGTTGTATAGTCGAACTATGTAGAATTAATATATACATTCATAAAGGCATTCATAATAGTCATGGATATATTCAATGATGAAAAACCTCCCTAGATAAATTCGCCTTTTACAGTGTATTTTTATGTGTTCTAGGGATGGAATCAAATTTATTTTCATTAAGATTTTAATTTTTTTAAGTTTTATGTTTTTCTATATATAATTTTAATAATCATTAACATCAACAAATATAATCACATCGTCTTTCTTTATTAAAAAATGGGCTTCAATGACTTTGTTGTCACCTTCTCCCCAATTCTGGCCTTTCTGAGGTCCTTCTCCCTCTATATAATTTCGACTTCAGAGAATAGTCTCCACAACGATGACTGAAACTATTCCGATTGAATTTTACGGAGGCTGTTCGGTTTAATATGGTTTCGTAAGCAAAATCCGAATAATACCGGAACTTGGAAGTCGAGCAGCCGTCGAGGAGGCATCACTTGAAAATGTCAGCTGAGATATTGGTGAAACGTCGTGAAGATTTTTCTACTGACGTACGGATTGACAACGGGAAAGATATCAGTGCACATTCCACCTCCGTAAAAACTTACTATATATATATATATATATATATATATATATATATATATATATATATATATATATATATATATATATATATAATACCGCTATTATAGCAACAGGCTTTGCAGACTAAACTAACAGATTAAACGAATTATCTGACATTCTAAATGCCATAGGCAACTAGATACATTAGAACATGTTTTCAAAAAATACAAAATTGTGCAGAAATCGATGATTATTATATATATATATATATATATATATATATATATATATATATATATATATATATATATATATATATATATATAATACTTTTTTGATAATGTGTTGTTTAGTGATGAATATACTTCTAATAACAATGGTTTTGTAAATATACACAACTTCCATTACTATTTTATTCAAATAGGCATGAATATAGAGTTATGAAAAGCCAGAATAGGTGGTCAGTTAATGTGTGAGGAGGAATACTGGGTTCATACTTAATTAAACTCTACTTTCTTGAAGCACTTTTAAATGGTTTGATGTTCCGTGATTTTCTTTTACACCAACTTTCAGTGTTATTAGAAGATGTTCTTTTAAATATTAGAACAACTATGTGGCTTTAACTGGATGGAGCTCCGCTTCATTATCATCGTCAGGTTGGGCAATTTTGAAATGTTAACTTTCGAAACAGGTCATGACAGCCCAAGTATCTATAGTTTTAATTAGTGTTAACTAAAGATATAATGAGATTACCAACCACTCTCCAAGTTTGATAAAGGCTAAAAATCTTAGGCGAATCGTCCATTGCCGTTGACAACACTTTTAATTATATGACAAAAATATAATTTAAAGAATTTTATTTAATGACCTATACCCAAGAAAGAATTCTCTCTACATTGACGTAAACAAACTCCATTATGGAATTCAAGGAATGCAAATAAATAAATGCAATAAAAACCAACAACTACATATCATTTAGCAAACAACTTTAAAATTATTATTTACAAAGAAAAAATAAAAATCCAAGTAACAGAAATTTTTATTTCTGTACTCCACGCGATCCCCAACAGGATATATGAACGGCTGACATATGCGGATAATTTATTAGAGCTTTCTTTGCAATATTTAAAGGACAATATTTAAAAGCTCATTGAGCATCAAACATATTACATATATTTTTGAACTCAACTGTACTCAAACTATCATACTCATCGCTGTAAGAAGCATGCATATCATTTATAGATATTGCCACCAGCTCTATAGCTATATGTCTTTAAAAACAAAACTGAATGCGACAACCTATGTATGATATCAATTTTTAAAATCTAAACTAATGATTCTTTTTTTCCATTGAAATTTCAAATAAGTTGGAATTGTATATTAGATTCTTGATGATATGTTTTGGAAGTGTCAAATAGTTTTATTAAATTTGTGTGTATGAAGCTTTCTATGGCAATGATTGTTTTATACATTTGGTTCACGAATTGATATTATGATTTATTGCAGTGCGAACAGGTCTCTGATGAAATAAAACTAGTAATTGAAACCAGTGGCGTAGCTAAAAGCTCGGGGGCTCTCCCGCAAAATCTAAATGGGGCCTCCTTTTTAATTTAGCAATACAATTTAATTTAAATGCTAAATAAACTGTAATACAGATTGTTTTTGACTTTCATTAATCATAATATCGACGTTTAGATGTCAAACTTCTAATCCCACATACCCCTCGCATGGGAGATCGACGTTCGTACAAAGCTGACAGGCAAGCGGAGCGAGTTTTTAAAAGTGTGTAGCTAAAACTCAAGCTCCCAAATTCACATAGTTCACGCGTTGCGAGATGGATAATCATTACACAGCAGACAGGCGAACGAAGCAAGATTTTAAGCCAAAATCAGATCTCTCAAGCTTACATACTCCACGCGCTGCGAGATCGATAATCATTACATAACTACACTCAGCTAGACCGATATCCATTACACAGCAGGCAGGCGAGCAAAACAAGATTTTAAACCAAAACCCAAGCTCCCAAATCCACATACTCCACGCGCTCTGCCTGCAGTGTGTTCTTGACAGCTTATGTTTTAATAAAGGTAACTTTTTAAGAGCACATAAAAAATAATGTTATTTTATAAAAAAAAAACAGTTCTAGCTTGATTTGAATGAAAGTAATTTTATCCATACACATCCAAACAAGCATCAAATACATCATAAAATATTCAATTTTATGTGTTATTACGAAGTCGTTCCAAACGTTTGGCCTTTTTATTTGCAAACTCTTCTGTGAATAGATTTATATCAAATTTTTTAGTTCTTTCGCATTGTATATATAATGTAGCTAAAGCTGTTAATTCTTACTTGCGTCGTTGTATTGCTTTCTCCATTTAAAAAGCATTATAATGCAATGACGAGCAGCTACTCTAACTTCAATCACTTTTAGAATCGCGAGTTTTAGAGCTTTTTAGACGTTTAAAAAAAATTGCACGTCTTTTGAAGATGTTTCTTTCTATATTTAGATGTCCGAAAAGCTCTAGTACTCGCGATCTCATAAAAAGTAAAGTATAAAAAATCTAAATGGTAATTGCGGTTTATTCAACTTTAAATGATTGTCAAATCTCGAGACTTACAGATTTTTAGACGTTTAAAAAAGGAATTATGCGTTTTAAAAATACGTATAATTTCATTTTTTTTTTGGACGTCTAAAAAGCTCTTAATCTCGAGATTTGAGAATATTAAAATTTGAAATGAATTCAATTTTTCAGTTTTTCGCAACTTTATCTGCCTCTTGAGATCCGAGTTTTTGAGCTTCCTGAACGGTCAAAAAGCAGAAACAGCGTGTTCAAAAGACGCGTAATTCCTTTTTTAAGCATCCAAAAAGCTACAAAACTCGCAGTTCTACAACAATTGA
This sequence comes from Diaprepes abbreviatus, assembly GCA_034092305.1. Lineage (NCBI taxonomy): Eukaryota > Metazoa > Arthropoda > Insecta > Coleoptera > Curculionidae > Diaprepes > Diaprepes abbreviatus. The sequence continues at coordinate 15,583,697 of JASJET010000141.1, read as the reverse complement.
ATTGTGAGTAATCGCTTTTATTTCATTTATAATGTTTTTTAAAAGGGAAAAATTATACCTAGCTGTTTAAATGGAGAAAACTTCAACATATATATATATATATATATATATATATATATATATATATATATAAATATATATATATATATATATATATATATATATATATATATATATAAATATATATATATATATATATATATATATATATATATATATATCGGGTAAACGATCAGCAACGATTTCAAACAAGAAAGTTTTGAGCACTATAAATTATTACCCAAGTCTAAGTTGAGACTGATTTTGTACACATTTTATTTTGAATTAACGTTGCTTCCTGCACATCATGAGTATAGATACTAATATAGACTGTCACAGAGGCCTTGCGTTCAATGGGTTTAATTAGTAAGTCTTAAAGTGATTTCTTAATATATATATATATATATATATATATATATATATATATATATATATATATATATATATATATATATATATATATATATTTAATGTAAATCTAAAAGCCCTGCCCTGAGTTAAATGGATTGTAGCAAGTTTATTATAGATTGAATAAATTAAATTCTAGTGATTTTTTTGGGTGAGCAGGGTCCTCTCGCGCCGGGGGCCCTGTGAATTCTTTGTTACGCCGCTGATTAAAACTAAGATCTTGTTCGCTAAACTATTTTTCATTAAATCGTAATCCTATGAATATAATACTTTTACTAGTCGATTTTATGAAATATCATATTTTAAAGGAAATTCATTTCATCCCTTTGTGCTTGTAAGCCATTAAATTAATTCATATAGAATTACCCTTATTTTGAAAAATCATCAACTGAAGAAAAATCATTTTTTAAAAGGTTATATATTTTCATGCCATTAAACAGAAGCATAAATAATAACTTTTTATTTAAACACATCTTTTATTTTCATTTTTATCTTAAATCTAGAGTAATTCCTTTGTAATTTTTTAGTGGCAAATAAAACGTCAAAATATTCCACCCTATTACAATTCTACCAGCTCTTCCTTTATCATATTTAAAAATTTGTACCATTTATGGCAGTTAAATTGTAGATTGATAGTATTAAAAATGTGGATAATACTTTTTTTATAAAACTAGCTCATGTTAAAAAATATTTGATAATTATGGGCGAAATGAATTCTTCACAGCCAGTCAAAAATTGAAGCAAAAACAATTCCTCATAATTTTATATTTGCTGAAAATAATTCTTTCAGCATGAACGTTGTAGAAATACCAAGATCAAAAATAAATGTAGAAATGTTAAAAATTGTACCCTAAAAAAGTAAACTATTGCATAAATAATTCCACAACTTAAAGTGTATAAAGATAAAATTGGCTTGGTGCTGTACATTTTAAATCAAATGCTCCTTATTGATTTTCCAAATATACACAGTTTGAAACCGCTTGGAACGAAATCTGCATTTATCTCTTTTTTAGGCTTTCTGAAGTTCTTATTAATTTTTAATAGGTGAAAAAACATCAAAATATTTCCAATGAATCATTTATTTTTTCAAAGACTGCTGTATTTGTTCTAAAGTCTTCCCTTTAGTTTCAGGTACCCAACGAAGGGTTAAAATTGTAGATAATAAACAACATACTCCATACAAGAGAAATGGTGCATATAGTCCAATATTCGTTAATAAGAGGTGAAATAAATTCGTCGTAATAAACACAGCCAGACCATAAAAGAGTACGAGAACGGAAAGTCCTTTAGATTTAATACTTGCTGAAAATAATTCTCCCAACATTAATGTTGGAACAATCCCCAGACCAAACGAAAATGTGATAATATAAAGAATCATGCCTGCTAATGGAAACCAATTTAGTTTTTCTAAATTTGCAAGTTCATATTGGTCTAAGAAAAAATAAACGGACATGATTACAAGAATAGTACCACAACTTAGTAACGAGCCAAAATAGGATGATTTCCTTCCAAACTTTTCTACAGATGCGCAGCATAACAAGTTCAATGCCCAAAGAAGAAAAACAAAAATCATAGAAGAATATTGAGGTCCGAGGTTTCCCCCAGCTTTTTCAAAAATTACTTGAGTGTACGTAGCAAGAACACTGATTCCACAAAACTGTTGGGAAAATCTAAGAAAGATTCCAGCACGTAGCGCTCTTCTGTTACTCTCAATTTTTATTAAATCTGTCCATTTTCCTCTTTCTGATATCTAACGTTCCACATCAGCTTTCATATTCAAAAATTCTTCTTTAACATCAGGCTTCCTTATGAGCCATCTGATGCTTTCTTGTGCCTGGTTAAATTTACCATCCTTAATGAGTTGGTATGGTGACTCTGGTAACAAAGACACCAATAAGGCAAATAATACTGGGAATCCAATGCATATATATGATGAAGTTCTGACATCAAAGTAGCTACCTAAAATTTAAAAGCAAACAGTTTAATTATAAATTTATAAAATTACTGTGTTTTAGACTATACAAAAAAAGTGCTAAAACCATAATAAAGCATTTTTAAACAATTGTGGAATTTAAGAAACTTCCCAATGTTTAAAATTTCGCACAATTTTACAAAAATATAAGGCAAAACACACACATCCAGAATGCCCATCTAGAATCAAAAATTTAATTCATAATCGGAATTAAGAACGAATCTCCGAGTACGCCATTCGATTTTTCTTTATTAAATTCTCCCAGCTAATGGTAATTGACGAATTGGTACTCATATTTGTATTCTTTATTTGTAAAAGCCCTTCAGCGCCAGAAATGTATTACATGACGTAACAACTAACGTACTGTTAAAGTGAATAGACCGACTACCGGTTGTGGATAAGATCATTGAAACTATCGTTTGCAAACAGTTAAGCGAATACTGTGAGAAGAATCAGCTGTTGTTTAAGGTTATGGGTATTTAAAAGACATAGGGATCTTCAAAATGAGAAAGTATACTACGTGTATCAAAGGGTTTATCTTGGGCCCCTTTAATTTGTGATGTTTATTAATGATATCAGTGGGATTTGGAAAAATTATTTTGTGAATTTATTTGCGGATGATACCCTTATATCTGTTTCTATATTCTAAAAAGCATACTTGATGTGTTGAATAATTGATTAAATCAAAACAGATCGAAACTAAATTCTTCAAAAATTAAAAGAATGATTGTTGGCTTAACTTTTAATTGTAAAAGGTTTCAAGGTATAAGTTTATATGTACTGATCCATAGAGTTTGTTACTGAAATTAAGAATTTGGATGTCATCGATCAACTTCTAAAAGAAGAAAGTTCTGAATTCGACCGCTATGTATTATTTTAATATAAGTACATCGATTACTCCGGAATGGAGACACCGATTTGAATGAAATTTCTTAGGTTATGTTCTGGAAGTTGCTGAGATGGTCCATATTATTTTGGACGAAATTGATTCAGTAAAATTCAAGATCGTGCTTATTTATAATCTAGCTCACAAAAAAATTAATTTTATCCGATTCTCCCTAAAATTGGTATGTAGGAGTTTTTTGGACTCGCACATAACTAATCTAAAATTATTTTAAAAATATTCGATAAAGCGAATTTAATATGGAGGACAAAAATAATTAATTTTGTTCGAGTTTCTGCAAAGTTGGTATGGGGGAGTTTCGGGGTCGCACATAATGAATCTAAAATTATTTAAATAAAAATGAAATATGGCAGATTCAACATGGCATCCTAAAAATAGAGGGGTCCTTGAAAGTGTAAATTACGAATGTAAATGTAAAAAGATTAGATTAAGATTTTCAAAATTTGAATTTATATCTTTTTTTATCTGATCGAGTGCTGTTGAATAAATATTAAAAATACAGTGTAATGGGAACATAATATTTTTATTTATTTATTTCATTCACGAAATATGTGCTGAATGAGGCGAGAAAGGGTGAATTCCATTAAATGATTACAGTTCGTATGAGGCTTCTTGATACAGAAGCGCGTAGTTTTGACGGGTTTGTTCCAGTACTTCTATGAGGTTTGATTGAACACTTATTATATGTTTCATTATTTATGAGCCCAATTTTTTTCCATAGTTTTGTATTTGATTTGTAAGTTTATTATGTACTACACCTTTAATATATGTTTATATATAGAGATAAGATTTTTTATTAAATACTGTCTTAATTTATTTTAAACATAAATTTCAAATTTTGCTGTGCTTTAAGATTTTCAATGGTAGATTTTAAGTATCTGACAGAACTCTAGAAAACCGTCCGGAGAAAACTGATACGATTAAGTTACTTTTACTAATTTATGAAATACAGGAACTTATTCTCTAATATTTAATCCCCAGTGTTTCAATTTACTCTCGACAAAATATCCTTCTTTTATAATAAAATTTTGCAAGTTCATGCTTTTAATTAACAGAGACAAATATCAAACGAAATTTAATATAAAAAGCAGCAACGCCAATAACTGCTACGGAATCTTAACATAACGTATATCCGATATGCATTTGATCGGTTTTTTTATGGTCTACATGATTACTGTTTTTAACTTACCTAATACTGTAATGAAAAGGATTCCACCATTAAAAACAAATACTGGTAAATTTCCAAAATATCCTCTGATGGTAGGGGTAGTTATCTCTCCAACATAAGGTGGTACAGTAGAAAATAAAATACCATCTCCAACTCCTGCAAAAAATCTTGCTGCGTAAAACTCCCATTTCGTTCTAGCTAAAATTGTTATAATCCAAGAAGTTATGTGAGGAACTGCCATAAATAAGATTGATTTTTTTCTTCCCATTAGTTCTGCTATTTTAAAGAAGAATAAACTGGTAAAAATCATACCTGAAATAAAATTAATATATCGTTATAAATTAACTACCGAAAGCGTTATTATTGAAATGTTAAGATTTTAATCTAAAGCAATGAACGATCGACAAAATCCAGCAACAAGTAGAAGTAAAAACTGATTTAAAAATCAGCTTATTTAAGAAAATTAGCACTAATATTATAGTGAATATCGGCCCATCGCTGATATTTTAGTTATAAATAAGTCAACATTAGTAAAACAGAAAGATTTATTTGTAGCGAATTAACTTGTTAGTCTGAGAAATACTAGGCGCTCCCAAAATTGGACGAATATTAGTTCATTCACTAATAATGAATTCACGAAAATTTATTTTATCTCCTTTGACGCTAAAGCACCTTTTCCGGAAAGGAAACCTAATTTTTTGCAGTTTATAGACCGACAGTATGTGTTCAATTGTTTTTCCATCTTCTGCATTCACTCAGCATTCTATGCCATACCATTTTTTTGCACACGATTTCAATCCGCAATTATTGCACATAGATATATTGAACTTTTAAAACGTCTGTTGCTCACCTATACTATCAAAACCTTTCTCAGCTATATTTCGAAATAAAATTTTCTTAATTCAGATGACTAATTTGAAGCTAAAATCTAAACAGTTTTGCAAAAGTAAAGAGATAAAAAATGTATGTCTCTTTATTATTTAGCAGCCCAAGAAATGAATTTCGATTTTCGTACAATATTGGAATTGCTTTTTTACTAACCTGAACTAATTGCCCAAATCACGGTTTTATTTTTCCCCATGTTTCCGAAAGGGATGTTATGGTGTGTAACATAGTTACTAATTTTTTGGGTACGAGTATATATTCCGGGTGTATCTTATTTACTGTGCATCGCAAAAATGTAGTTCTTGAGTGGAAATAATAATTGAAACTCTCACATTACCGTTCTCTAATTAGTTTTTTTCAGTGCTTATATGCGATTCCTTACGCCATTACTCGCCGACAACGCAGTAGGGCCGCTACAAAAACCGACTGACGATCGAAAACTATTTAAGGCTTCGCACACCACTTTTTCAAAGAAAAATACACTTTTTCCACACGGACGTAGAGTTCAAAGAGACTGCCCGCACCACCTACCAGACAGCGCCTTCCTGGTCTAGCATTGTGTGTATATGGTGTTTTATCATCTCACTGCTTTCCTTACATCCTACAGCCTGTGACGAACACTGTCGAGGATCCAATAAGAACGAACAGTATCGTTCCATCTTTCCGGTCCTGTCGAGCGCCATTAAAGAACAGGCAGTGTCTGTTCGTTACATCTTACCGCTAATGCCCAACGGTGCTAAGGGCTCAATAAGAACGAGCAGTGTTGTTCCATCCTACCGATAGTGTTGACGACCCTTAAAGAACGGGTAGTATCGGTTCCTTTCCTCATATCCTACCGTTATTTATCACTTTGTCGAGGCCTGATAAGAAAGGACAATGTTGTTTTATCCTAGCGACATTGTCGATGACCCTGAAAGAACTTGCAATATCGGTTCCTTTCCTAATATCCTACCGTTATTAGTCAACTTTGCTGCGGGCCCGATAAGAACGGGCAAAGTTGTTCCATCCTACCGCTACTGCTCAGATCCGATTAGAACGGGTATGGTTGTTCTTTCCCTATATCCTACCGCCATTTATACACATTCGCAAAAAATACCGTCAGTTTTGTTTAGTTTCGTAATGACAAGGAACGTGTTAATCGACAGGTACGCACAGGAATCGTCAATAAGGACGCATAAGTACTGCCTCTTCCCTTCGCGGCCAGAATTACCATCTCGATATTATCGTCGCCGTGTAACGAACTACAGCGTACAAAGATGACGTCTTTCACCGATCAATACCCGGGTAATATCGCCAAGATATGAACCGCCGGCAGTCCAGTAATACGAGGCACCATGAAGAACGTCATAAATTTTTTCACCGTCGAGTCACCGCCTACATATACCGTATCGCCAGCGATTGATTAGTATGATGCGCTGTGAACAGTTTCATAAATATAACCTTACAAGCATAGCACCCCTTTGACTTTAATTACTGTTTTATACCTTCGGCTGTTAAGCTAGTTATAAACCATATTGTAAAATATGAGATACAAGATGCCAGACGTTTTAAAACCGTTTATTTAATTACCTAGTTTCAATTTTCATCAAGAAATAAAAATTAACAGCCGGCAGTTAGTAACTAACACGAACAAATTACTCTAGCTTGCCATTTCTCCACGTTAATAAGCTGCCCAGTGCAAGTGGACCTCTACCACGTAAATCCAGAAGGTGGCATCAGAAATACATACCGGATATCTTGACCAATGGACAGTTGAACCATTGAATGGTTAAGATAATAGTTAGCGGCACCGATAGGTATATCTCGACCGTGTAGTGTAGTGTAATTATGGGATTCTTTTACTATAGGGATCGCCTGACCGCTGAACGTTTGACCAAAGATTGTTTGCTGGATCAATATTTACCTAATTATTTTCCGCTGTCTCAACAGTAAAACATCCGCACATCTTGCTCCGTTACGTCTCTTACCTAAAGGTTGAAACACTATAAAGTATGAAGCTTCATCCTCTGTTATATTATAATTTTCTTTATCTTTTGAAATAGCCAAAGCAAATGGTGAACTCCATGAATACATTATGCCATTGGTGAATGGTCCCAGCGTTACTAAAAACGAAAAAGAAGTGTTTAATTTGAATTAATTTAAAGACGTCTAGGTATTCTTCAATTTTTCTAAAAATAATTTTTGAACTGATACAATTTTAAATTGATGTTGTTTTTTTTTACTAACCTACACAAACTGCTAATATTTGAGGCCAAGATCTTCCTTCATTGTGTTTATACTCTTCGTTTTGCCCTTTTAAGTTTTTATCGTTTTCGGTCTTCATTTTTAGGTAATTTTAAAATAGTTTGGAATATCAATCACCCAGCTATTATTTTTAACTTCTTACTTTAACTAGCTCTTAATTTTCAATTTTTAACAAATTAACCTAACTAAATAAGGTTGCCACCTTAGGTTGCTAAATTATATTTGAGTGTTAAATCATCTTAATTTTTATTTATATTGGACAAAAATTTACTAATTGTAAGATTTATATTGTTTGCAAATTAAGTCAAATCTAAATAAACTTGATCTATATTTACATTCATATTTATTGCTATGATACAACATCTCTATTCAATACAGGTTGTTAATTAGTTTTTAGACAATAATTTTCGACGAAAATTGTTAAATCTAGATATAATCGAACCACATTTCGCATGGAATTTGTTACATCATGAGGTGCTAAATTTATTTAGCTGAATTTATCACATTGGTCAATGCTGATCTTGCTGGCAATTATAAAAGATCATGTTAAGAATAACAGAAACTAAACCAGAAGTTCGAAGCTTTATCACAGTAAAATCACAAAAATGATAGGAACACATTAAAGTGTAGCTAAAGCTGTAGCCGAAGTCCTAAGGGAAGAAGTAAACACGAGAATTGAAAATTTCAGATGAAATGAACAAATTGAAAAACTAAAATTGCGAAATCAATATCAATTTCACAAATATTTACAAATATAAGCGACATTGATTACAAGGCTTACAAAGGAATAGGAGTACAATTTAAAAACTATGTTTCTAAAGAGAAAAACAAGCAGATTATATAGAGAGAAAGAGAACTACACAGTCTTGAAAATCCATAAATTCAAATGAACAAATAAGGAAACATCAAATAGCAATAGAAAAAAATTATAAGAAAAAATATTTTGCAAAAATGATAAGTATAGAAAGGAAAGATTAAAAACGCCAAAATGAGAAAATCTTATACTATATAGAAACAGGCAAAGTATAATTTTATAGTAAAATATTAACCACAACAATAAAACAACTTAAAGATAGACGAACAGATGGATCAGAAGAAATTCCTAAAGAACTTATTACATATTACATTGAAATGCAAATATTACGTTGTCTAATTAGATACTGAGGAAACATGGAATGCGAATGTTTAATTTTATATTTAAGAGGATATTCAATTTAAGATGTTTATTAACAGGATCGAATACTTATTATTTTTGTTGAAATTAGGCTGGTGTAAATGTGGCTCAAATTTCCTCTATCCGTTCTGTCGTTAACAGTGTCTTTATCTTTTTTAATTTCTATCATTTCCTTTATCTGTAATTTTTGGTAATTCATATCTTTTTAATTATGGTACTGTTATAATCAAAGGTATGTGTGTGTTTGTTTAACGCTGTTGAAGCATTTTTCCTTATTTATGGCCATTCAATCTGTTCTTTAGTAATTGGCTAGTCATGCTTATATTTTTTTGGAATAATTTGTGCAAGGGATCGAATATACTACATTTAATTTATTTACGAGAGGAGTTTTACCTTTTAAATTAGTCATTAGTGTATTTAATTTATAATGGGACCTGCGGCATACGTTAATATCAGTTAAAATGTGTTTTATTTTTTCTAACAGCTCACTAGTGTAAGGTAATGCTACATATTTTTGCTGTTAATGTTCTATGTTTCTTGTTATTAGGTTACTATAAAATATATATTCTAATTTTTTAATTATTTCGATGAAATTATTATTTATTAGTATCTTTTTCACTTTTTGCAGTATTTTTGGTCGGAATTCTGGAGACGTTAGAGAGATAGCACCATCAGACAGACCGCTTACAACACCAGTTTTTGAGTTTTTTAGTAATTAGAGAAACAGTTTAAATATCTGCCTGACCAAGTTAGTTTGGTGTACCATTGAGTTAAAATTTTGTTTTTCCTGTGTAAAGTATCATATCTAGAAAATTAATTTTATTATTTTCTGTTTCGGACGTAAATTGCAATTTTTTGTTGAAACTGTTAAACTCTTGGTGAATTCTATTGATTTTATCCTGTGGCACGGCTGCTATGCAATCATCGACAAACCGTTTATATATTATATTAAACTTAGGCTTTTCTAAAACTTTTTCCTCTAAATATTTATTACTAACTGAGCAGTCGTAGATGAAATAGGTGACCCCATAGCACATCCATCAAGTTGTTTATAAAAGGTGTTTTCGTACTGTTTTCTAGATATGACACTTATACGTAGAAAAAACAAAATTTAAACTGAATGGTACATCAAATAAACATAGTCAGGTAGATATCTAAACTGTTTCTCTAATCACTCAAAAATTCAAAAAAAAAAAATAGTGTTATAATAGGTCCGTCTGATCGTGCTATCTCTCTAACATCTCCGGAATTCCAACAAAGAATACTGCAAAAAGTGAAAAGAAAACACTAATAAATAATAATTTCAATGAAAAGAGTATAACCGAAATAATTAATAAACGAAAATATAAAATTTTTAATAACCTAATAATAAGAAACATAGAACATAAACAGCAAAAATATGTAGCATTACTTTACATTAATGAGCTGTATAAAAAACCACATTCTAAGATAGCATGATATATATATATATATATATATATATATATATATATATATATATATATATATATATATATATCGTATGCCACAGGTCTCATAATAAATTAAATGCACTATTCACTAATTTAAAAAAAAAAACTCCTCTCATGAATAAATCAAATGTAGTATATTCGATCCCTTCACAAGTTGTTCCAAAAATGTGTAGGCATGACGAGCCAATTACTAATGAACGTTAAACAAACGCACACAGGACGAAAAATTTACCTTTGATTATAACAGTACCATAATTAAAAACAAAGATGTGAATTACCAAAAATTGATAGAAATTAAAAAAGATGAAGCTACTGTAAACGACAGAACGGATATAGGAAATTTTAGCTATATTTACACCAACCTAATTTAAACAAAATTAAGTACTCGATCCTGTTAATAAACATCAAAAATTGAATATCTTCTTAAACATAAAATTAAATGTATGCGTTTTTCCGTTTTTTTTAGTTGCATTGTAAAACATAAAAAAATAAAACACATTCGCATTCCATGTATCCTCAGAATCTAAATAAAAATTTTGAAAATGCCTTAAATAGAGGACGAATCGTCAATTGTTTGGATTTTTTATTAAATACAGAACAGAAAACCCAGAAAAGACAAAATAAAGAAAAATTATATAATATATATATATATATATATATATATATATATATATATATATATATATATATATAATAAAATAGAATAAAATATTGGCGAAGCGGACGTGAAAATTTGTCAATCTACATGATTCTCGTATTAAAAAGTGCGGAGCACTCCAAAGTATGGAATAACTCCGGGTCCGACAGATGGCGACAGCGCTGTTTCGTCCTAATATGGGACTCGTCAGGCCACCGCAGTCGGTACAAACCATCATCTCCATTTTTGCGGTGGCCTGACGAGTCCCATATTAAGACGAAACAGCGCTGTCGCCATCTGTCGGACCCGGAGTTATTCCATACTTTGGAGTGCTCCGCACTTTTTAATACGAGAATCATGTAGATTGACAAATTTTCACGTCCGCTTCGCCAATATTTTATTCTATTTTATTTTAAATTACACGGACAAAAACTTATCTACATATTTATATATATATATATATATATATATATATATATATATATATATATATATATATATATATATTAGGATCTGTTTAATTTTTGATATTCGTGTTATACTGCCTTTATTTGTTGCTTAAATTATGATGTTTTCGTTTTCATTTAAGCCTTAAAAACATCTAAAAAAACTATTGAAAATGTAACAGCAAATTAAACATTAAAGAAACTTTGACATCCTGTATAATCCCAATTGACTATATTTTGCTTCTAAAAACACACCTGGCTCAGGCGTCTTATCTGAATATCTAAATTGTTTGCAAATATTATTTATTATTTAATTTCTTAAGGCAATGTAAATATTTATATACATTTGGTCCATATTTCGATTTAAACTTTTTAACTGCATGTTTCAAATAAACTTGATGCCCAAGTAATGTTTGCTTCATAGTCATCTTGGGCACGATTATGTAAAAAAATTGTTAAACTTGAAAAAAACAATTTTAACCGAATTATCGATCAGACAGAATCAAAGTTTGAAGTTTATTTATTGCTTATCGATTAAAAATTTCGCATTATCAAGATCGGATAAATATTTGTTATAACTATTATCTCTACTACAGGAAAAAATGGTCCTTGGATTTCTTATAGAGAGGTTGATTATGGGGTTACACCACCTTGTCGCTCCGAACAAGGGTTATAAAAATTACAATTTTTTTTGACGCAGCCATTAAATATATAAATTTATTTTTGTTTTTCACTTGTCGGATGGTGGAATATTTTTCTCTATCAGACATTGTCTGAAAAATAAGTTGTTTTCTTATTTAGAAAGATAATAACTAAGATATAGCAGAAGGAAATATATGATATTAATCGGAACTTTAAGTTTAAAAAAATGGACGCGGCATCTACTAAAAAAATCCTCTGTTATATTTTAGACGATACTAGGAAAAATATGTCCTTAAAATTTTATCGGCTAAATATATCTAGAGATATCTTTTCAACCAATTTGAAAAATGAAGGTTCGAGAAAAAAGCAAAAGGAGAAAAGTACCGTGTCAGCGTTTCAAAACTAAATATATATTTTTAAATTACCTACACCCTACAATTTCCAGACCATAAATGTTGCCTTCTGTTAATACCGCAAATTTCTACGATTTTTTTTAAATAGCTCTTTTCAATTTCCTGGCCTCTTTAGTCTCTTGTTGAGCTCTGACGTTGGCTATAGGTACTTGCCGCAAATACAATTTCTCGGATAATAGCAGCACGCTTGAGACAATTGTAATTTTTAATATTGTTTAATAAACATGATGATCTGCACACTACTGCATCATAAAACAAACTAATTTTAAGACGTTGAATTTATAGAGAGTCTAAATTAGTTCCAACTTTATGTACCTGCATTTTTTTCATCTTCTCTAATTTCCCAAAGGATTTTTTATTATAAGGTACTGATTCAAAATATCTAATATAAAGGCACGTTTAACAAAACCCTTTATGAAAGCTCTGACCAGCTCACTCGCTACCTGTGTTTTAGGCTTACGCCCTGCTGTGTTCGCTTCTAATTGCTACAACTGCGAAAATTATTTGAATTTGTAAAAAGTTAAAATCTGAAAATATTCCTAAAAGTATAAACAAATTATCTAACTGAAAATATTTCATATTTAATAAATTTCAAGATGATGTAACACCATTTATGCTAACTGTTCTACATGGTCAAATGATAAAATCCAAATTCTTTTATCTGACTGTGTCCAATACAGCTTGGTCATTAATGGGTAATGATTTCTATCGCCATATTTGCTACTTATGTTTCTTAAGTGAAATTTTTATAGAGAAACTGTCTATTTAAATCTTACCACTGAAGACTTCAATTTTAATTTTGATTTCTTCGATAATTTAATAAATTAAAGACCTTAATTATATTGCATTCAAGTATTATTATTTAATCAGGAGCTCTTTATTCCTACAGTCTCTTTAGATATGTCAGATAGCCATTAAGTAATCTATTCTCAAGCTTAAAATGATGATAGTTTGCAGAAATTTGATTTTTTATCCCTTTTAAGATAGTTTAGTGTTATAATATCATTCTTTACAACCGAAATTTGAAGTCTCAAAATTTCCTGAGATTAATTAATTTAAAAAAATTGAATATATATATCAGTAATCTAAGATGAATTCGTGTCGAAAGAAACATATTATCAAATTGATAATCATTTAGTTATATACTTTTCGATAAATGTAAATATTTAAGAATAAAACAAAAAATAGATGATATTTAAATTTTCAAAGCATAATCTTCAATATAATTTAAGTTTTTTTAATTGCATTTTTTAATTCGATTTTTTTTTGCTCACACCATAAAACTTATTTGAATTATCCATACTTTGAATAACCAAAATAATACGTCTACGAATAAAACAGTTTCACAACATTGCATCACTAGCTAAGTAATTTAAATAAGTTTATTATTAATTGTTCGTTTACAATATTTAGTGATAAAGTAGATTGAGATTTAGGGCATTTGAAATTATTTCTAATGTAACAAATATATGATACAAATGAATAATTATTTTTGTAAAAATATTGTTCCAGATGGTCGATCTTTAAACACACTATATTAATTAATAAACCTTTTATTTCCACAATTCTGACAACTTGTCAAACAATTCAAGTTATAACAACGACGTCTAAAACTAAACTGTCCCAGAAAGCCGATCTGGACCTTTTATACACCTTTTTTCCGGATAATAGGAGATATATTTTTTTAAAAAGTTCCAGACCTTCTTTCGTAGGCGCCTCATGAGGAAATTAACAAAAAATAAAATTAATTAAATAAATTATGAACTAGTAGAAAATAAACCTAAAACCCTACAAACTAGAAAGACGAACTAAAAATATGAGGTGTATACTGCTATAAAGTCCGTTACATTGCCCCCTTCCAAGTATTGATCGTCCCGATCTACCTTCTTGATCTTGATAATGGGCCAATACGTCAATATCCACGACTTTCATCTTCGCATGAGGGCTTTTCTAAATTCGATACACCAGATCATTTAGTCTAATCACTAGGTTGTTAGGACCTTCCCATGACTTCTGAAACTTTGATGAACGCCCTTTGTTTCTTTTCTGATTGTACAACCATACTTTTTCACCAACCATAAATCCACCAGCATTGACTTTGAGGTCATTGCGGGTCTTCATCCTTTATCTTTCTATTTGTAGCTGTACCTTTTCGAAGATGACCTGTACGACGTTCTTCTTCCATAGTCCCTTTCACGGTCGCAGTCCTTCTCGATTTACCTCCTCGAAGATGACCTGTAAAACGTTCTTCTTCCATAGCCCATTTCGCAGTCAAGGTCCCTCTCGTCTCGTTCTCCACGGTCGCCTCGAGTACTTCTTATATCTCTTCCGTAACGGTCCTCTCTTTTATCGCCAACAGTAATTCCGGGCAATCTCGGTATAAGTGGTATCCGCACTGGTAACAACGCATGTTATTCGAATAGTATCGGCGACCCTGATCCCTTCTTCTGGGTCTGGCATAAGTCACTCTAATGCAACAACGGCATACTTTAACTCCATCGCAAGGCTTGACGGCAACTGCAACATCTAAAATAGGGGATACTATTACTTAACCAGATCTCTTTAAGTTCACCATAAGGAGCAGAGCCTTTCTCCAAGTCGCTCCTTCGAACTCCCTCACCTATGTCAGCGAAATAAAGACGATAACCGTCAGGATTACTGTCAGGAGTAGTACTGGTAGTACAGCGGCTTTGTATATATCCCTCTTGGCCACACTTACAACAACGAATTTTATTTCTGCTATGGAAGGTTATGTTTTTGTTGTCATGTGTTTTTCTTTTGTTTAAAAATTCTTGCCACTCTCTCATTAGCCTCATGAAGATTTCCTCGTTGGTCTTGCGATCACCCTGTCCTTGTCAGATTTCGTTAGGTGTGACGAACTTTGGAGAAAATCGGACAAAATTAATTCTTTTGTCCACCATATTATAAACGCCATCTTGGATTTTGCTAAACGAATTTCAGCCAAAATAATATAGGATCACCGCAGCAACTTAAGCGGTAGAATTTAAAGCTTCCTCCTTTTAAAATTTGATTAAAAAAACTGAAGGAAAAAAAGAAGGGGAATGAGGAAATAGCAGTCATATTAGAGTCTTCCTATGCAAATATGATGGGGTTTTGAACTTGACACGGTTCATTATTAGTTGTTTCCATGAGCGCAAAAAATAATAATACAAGTCCAGCAATAAAATATTTTATTTTATTTCTTGACATAGTCAGTTAAAGGAACCACGTCATGTAATAATGAGATTTAGTATCATAACAGTATAAAAGCCTAAATATATTTCTAAAACTTTGCTAGTAATTTTAGTATTATTTAAGTTACATCATTTTGGAAATATTATATGAACAGATATATACATAAAAGAGTAAATCATGCTATACATATTCGAACAATATGGAAAATAATAAAAAAACAAGAAACAAAACAACAAAGATCAAGCAATACACGAGAGACCAGTATCTTATTCTTCTTCTTCTTCTAGATAGAACCAAGTTCTGTTATCTATACAATGCCTCATCGATCCTCGTTTGAGGTCGAAATCCAGCTGTCTCTTCATCTTTTGGGGGACAGTTTGGTGTTTGGTTTCTCTCTCATCACGGTTTTTGCTAGTCTGTCATCGTCCATTCGTTCCACGTGATCTCTCTACTGCACACGGTTTCGAACCCACTTCACAACATCCCCCACTCCGCTGTCCTCGCGTATTTTTGCGTTTCTTATTCTATCTCTTAAACTTGTTCCCGTGATCATTCTCAGCGTTTTCATTTATGTGGTTCTCATAATTTGTTTTGTCTTTGTGGTTTCATTTCTTGTTTCTGCGCAGTAG
The DNA here is from genome assembly GCA_034092305.1 of Diaprepes abbreviatus. Taxonomy (NCBI): domain Eukaryota; kingdom Metazoa; phylum Arthropoda; class Insecta; order Coleoptera; family Curculionidae; genus Diaprepes; species Diaprepes abbreviatus. The sequence continues at coordinate 15,567,469 of JASJET010000141.1, read as the reverse complement.
GTCAGTATCGGTCTTACACAGACCTTGTAAATTCTTGCTTTGCTCTCAACCGTTATATGTTTATTGTTCCAGATTATGTCGCTTAGTTGGCCTGATATCATAGCCGCTTTGTTGGCCTGTGTGCGTACTTCTTCCGTTACTGCCCTGTTACTTGTTATATGTGCTCCTAGGTATTTAAACTTCCCAACCTGTTCGATATGTTTGTCATCAACCATTAGTTTGCATCTTACCATTGCTTTGGTTTTCTCCACAGATATCTTCATATTATACTGTTTGGCTGTTCGATTGAGATGGAAAAGCATTCTTTGTAAGTTGTCCTCGCTATCTGCTGTCAAGGCAACATCGTCTGCAAAGCATATAATCTGAACGGTGTTGTGTCCCATTGGGTACCCAATATTTGTGCTTTTTACCTCATCAATGATTTCGTCCATGATTACATTGAAAAGTGTTGGACTTAGGCTATCACCCTGTCTTATTCCTATGGATAGAGGGATTTCCTCTATTAGAGTGTTATTTGTTTTAACCACCATGGTGTTTTTGGAATTCAGTTCGTATATTGTGCGTATGATTGATTCGTCTACTTGTTTTCTTCGCAGTAATTCTGTTATGTGTTCCAGTTTGACTCGGTCGAATGTAAAGTCCACAAAACAAATGAACAGCGGTTTATCGTATTCGATAGATTTTTCAACCAGCTCTGATAATAAATATACCGTCGATAGTAGAGTGGTTATTCCGAAAGCCCTGCTGTTGTTCGCACGCTCCTAACTTGTTTACGATCCGTTGTGACAGTATTTTGGTTAACAATTTGACTGAACTATTCAGTAGGCTGATTCCCCTGTAGTTTTCGGGTTTTTTCTTTGATCCTCTTTTGTGGATCAGAATTGTGATGCTTTTCTGCCATTGTTGGGTACTGACGTTGTGCGGAGTATTTTTTGAAATAGAACAGTGAGCTCTGTGACAAAGCTGGGACCTCCGTACTTTAGCATCTTATTCGAAATTTGGTCGGTACCAGGTGATTTTCTGTTTTTTAATTTCTTAATTGTCAGGTGCATCTCTGCTTCACTGATGTTAACATCTGTTAGTTCTGTGGTTTCTTGTTGGTTTTCGTCTACGTTGTTTTCTGTAGCTGGTGCCTGGAGTAAGTCCTTAAAATCGCTGACCCATTGTTGGCTGTCGATTGGACTTAGTTGAACGTATTCATTGATTGGTTTTTTTCTGTTCCTCAGCATGTTCCATATTTTCTTTTGTCCTCCATATAGGTCGTGTTCCATGTCTTTTGAATACTTTTCCCAGTATTCTTTCTTTAGTTGAGCTATTTGACTGTTGATTCTGTTTCTCACCGTTTTGTACTCTTCGAAATGGTTTGTTGTTTTGTGCTGTCGGTATTTTGTAAATGCTTGTCGTTTTTCTTTTGCTAGTATTTTCGCCTCTTCTGTGAACCATGGTTTTGTATTGCTTCGCTTGTTCGTGCTCCGATAGCCTCCCTGGCGCTCCCTTGTATATTTCTTTTCAGTTTTTCCCAGACTTTCTCCACTCCGTCATTTTCTAGGATTGTATTAGCTTTTATTTTCTCCGAGAGTCTCTGCTGATACAATACTTTTGTGCTATCGTTAGCGAATGATTCGGTATTGTATTTAATAAAGGTATGTTTCTGTTTGTGCGTTCTGTTTATACTTTGTTGGGACCGGTATTTACATAATAATAGTCGGTGGTCGTCTTTTCCCAGGTCTGACGAATTCAGAGTTCTGACATCGAGTATTTGGTAGGGTAACACTTTTCTGTTCGTTATTATGTAGTCTATGGTTGATTCTTGTTCTCGGGTGCTTCCCCATGTCCTTTTATATTGTCACTTATGTGGAAAGAAGGTGTTATTTATTCTCATCTCGTTTTGGGCGCACAGTTGTATGAGTTTTTCCCCATTGTCATTTAGTGTTACCTGACTATATCTCTGCATTACTCCCGGAATGGGTTCGTTACCTATTCTTGAGTTGAAGTCTCCTAGCATCAATACTTTTTCTCTATCGGGTATGGTACTTAGTAGATCTTGCAGTTTATTGAAGAATGTTTCTCTGACCTCTCTGGGTTTGCTGATATCTGGTGCGTAGACGCTTATGATGTTCATCTTTTCTGGTTGTAAGTTTAGGATGACGTGAATGAGTCTTTCATCGACGTACTGTATGTCCTCTATGTAGTGTTCGTATTTTTCGTGGATGAGCAGGCCCACTCCTTCTTGGGCTCTTTCTTCCTTTTGTTTCCCACTGTATATAAATAAGTAGTTGTTGTACTTGTTGTTTCCTTTCCCTTTCTTTTTCGTCTCTGAAAGGGCGCAAATATCTATGGAGTGCCTGTTCATTTCTGCGACAACTTCCTGATCGTGCTTATGCCCTGAAATGACATTCCAGCATCCCAATCTAATGATGTTCTGTTTTTTCCATGATCGTGTCCTAGTTCTCGCCAATGTCTGTTTCCGTGAGATCCGTCCAGTGTCCGAGGCATGTATGTTACTATGAGCTACATTGGTGTTTTACTGCGGATAGGCTGCTAACCTGTCCCGCAAACCCTCCTCCTTTGCCCGGGCTTGGGACCGGCACTGACAGTTGCTGAGCTACTCAATCCGCCCAGCCCCTGCCAGAGGCGGAGTTAACATAGCACACATATACATATACAAGCACCAAATATAACGCACTCGTCAGAAGAGAGGAGCCTGCGAAGCCGCTCGTCCAATTAAAAAGCGAGCCAGCCAAACAAACCCCGAAATTCATCAGACGCCAAAGTAATGAGATGAACCGCACTTGAATATGCCAAATGAGATTTTGACGAAACGTCGTGAAAACGATTTTTTGAACGAACGGATTGAAACCCGGAATAACCAAACCATTCATATATATATATATATATATATATATATATATATATATATATATATATATATATATATATTGTGTGCGATATTGTCCTAGAAATAAATTTTGATGCTGTAATATCCAGAAATAGAAGATATGAGAAATGTCACCCATTAGTGATTTTTTGAGTCATACATAATAACTTTTTTTGTCAGTATCATCAGTAACATTATTTGCATTATGGAAGAACAATACTTATCTCTTGTTCGGTCTGTGCTCTCAGGTATTTACAAAAAATAAAGATGCATTTTCAATTGATGAACTGCGCTATCAGATCTATCACTATGGAAATATTGTTTCAGTCGTCAATTTGTCACCTACCAGTAATACTATGAGGTTACACGCTTTGAGAGCTTTTTAAGCAATGTATCGTCAAACAAATTTATTACAATTTGATTGTGAAAACTTAAATCCATTATAGTTTAGTTATGTGGACAATGGTAATTATTTATTGCTAGAAAAAGTATCCTCATTATTTCCACCATTGCAGATCATCGGGCGTATCTTGTACATATTTGATACTTGTAAGTAGAAAAAGCATTAGGAAAATATATTATTTTAATGATTTGTAGCTTAAAGGTTGTTTCTATGTTAATCTCAGTGAGTTATAATTGTTATTAAAGTCATTTAAAATTTAAAGATGTAAACAGTAACTTTTTAAAGTTTAATAAAAGGTAATCCCATTTAAGACCTATTTTTAACAGACGTCTAAAAGAAGGAGGTTCTCAATTCGTCGACTATGTATTTTATTTTTTTTATGTATGTACACCGATTACTCCGAAACGGTTTCACCGATTTGAATGAAATTTTTTAAGTTATGTTCAGAAAGTTGCTGCGGTGGTCCCATATTTTTTTGGATGAAATTGGTCTAGTAAAATCCAAGATGGCGCTGACAATATGGCGGCCAAAAAAACAGGATGTTCTCCAAAATGAGTATGGAGGAATTTTCGGGGTCGTAAACAACAAATTTTAAATTATTTTAAAAAAATTCAATATGGCGGATCCAATATGGCGAACAAGAAAATTTAATTTTATCCGATTTTCTCCAAAATTGGTGTGGGGGAGTTTTTGGTGTCGCACATAACGGATACAAAATATTTTTTAAAAATTCAATATGACGGATCCAATATGGCGGAGAAAAAAATCAATTTTGTCCAATTTTTTCCAAAATTAATACAGGCGAGTTTCCGAGGTCACACATGACGAATCAAAATTATTTTCAAAAAATTCAATATAGTGGATCCAATTTGGCGGACGAAAAAATTAATTTTGTTCGACTTTCTCCAAAATTGATATGGGGAGGTTTTTGGGGTCGCACATAACGAATCTGAATTTATTTTTTTAAAAATCAATATGGCGTATCCAATATGATGGATAAAGCATTAATTTTGCCCGATTTTTTTTCAAAATTGATATGGGAGAGTTTTTGGTATCGCACATTACGAAACTGCCATTATTTAGAAAGAAAATAAATATAGCGGATCCAAGATGGCGGATTAGAGATTGTACATATCTTGATTTTGTCTAAAATCAGTACTGGGGGATTTTCATTAGTGTTAATTACGAATTTAAAATATTTTTTGAAAAACTCAATCTAGCTAATTCAATCCTAAAAATTTTACATTTTTCAATTTTCTCAAAAACTGATATAAGAGGTTCTTGAGGGTGTGAATTATGAATTTAATAGTATTTTTCAGGATTCGAACCAAAAATTTTACGTTTTTCGATTTTGTTCAATTGTGGGACTGAATCGTTTTTGAGGATGTAAATAGCGAATATAATTATTTTCTGATCTAATATGTCAGATGAAATATGACGGTCTAAAAATTCTAAAATTTCTGGATTTCGCCCAAAATTGGTGCTAGGGAGCTTTGAAGTGTTTAAACTTAGATTCGATTAAGACGTTAAATTTTTTTTTTTTGAAATTCAATATGGCGGATTCAATATGGTGAGTTGAAAATTTTAGCCATTTCGCCTTTTTTCAGGTTTGGTATTAGGGTGTTTTCGGGGTCGTGTATTACGAATATGAAATTAATTTTTTACAACTATTAGGTTGATAAGATATAATATGAGGGACTGAAAATTTTACATTTTCCGATTTTCTCTAACATTAATATAGCGGGGTTCTTGGGGCGAATACAAACTCAATATGCAATACAAAATATATCGGGCTAAGAAATTTACGTTCCAAGTTCTTTAAATATCGATATTGAAAGGTTTTGGGGCCTATATGACCAATCTAAAATTAATTTAAAATTTAAGATAGTGGATTTACTATGACAGACTAAATGTTTGTTTGATACAATTTCATTGGTATTTGGAGAACTCTGAGAATTAAAGAATCTTTTGTGGTTCATTTTAGGATGATTTACAATTTTGGATAAAATGGGTACCTTTTTGCCACCTTCGAGGCATTGCAAGGTACACTAATCTCGAATAGTACTTAGTCCAAATAATTTATAGATATCATAATGAATTCAAAACTAAAAATCGAAAAATAAATTTTTTATATAAGAAATTGATCCGACTTCTAAAAGTGCGCTAAGAAGTGAAAAATAACTATAAATTTTTATATGGAGGTGAAATTTTTGAAGTCGGCGTCAAATTATTTCTAAATGAAATAAATAACTACTAATATATGCAGATTATGGTAAGAAAGCAATTACAAATCAAGTATTTTTAATCTGTTTATGCGAATCACATTTTGTCAAGTATCAGTTTGGCACCAATTTTAAAAATATCAATTTCATATAAAAATTTATAGTTATTTTTCACTTTTTAGCGCACTTTTAGAAGTCGATTCAATTTTTTTATAAAAATTTAATGTAAAAGTACACTTAAAATTTTAGTTTAACGTAAAATTTGGTATTTTTTTAAAATTAAATAATATGTAATTAAAGTTAGGTTATCTATAGTGTTTTTTTTCTTTAATTTTTCCGGAATAAGTTGGAAGAACCAAATTTTTTACTACAAACGAGTCATAATTCAAAATTGGACGAAATTTAGGCTTAGTGACCACGAATAATGAATTCGAGGCACCAAAAAATATAAAGTAGCGCAAAGTTACCGAGGGAACCTCTTAATGTATACTCACCCCCTCTCACAGCTTCTGGACTACCTCTCGAATCACACCTTAGTTATATATGCTCGTACATCTACCATCTCCTATTTTTAGGGATATTTGTTAAAACAGAAATTATTCAAAGATTTTGCTTACAAATGTGTCGGGGAGAGATTTATACAAGTCTTTTCTGATTACATAGTTTACCATGGACGAAGACAGTGTCGTATGTGATATAAACACTGGGAAATGCTATATTTATTCGATGTACGCAAAACGGTTTCCTTACGAAAATACGTACCAAAATATATAAATGGTTAAAAATTAAGCTTATAAAGATATAGGATATAGTCCTTTCTTTTTTTTATCCTAGTATCTACTACCACTTCTATTCATTTCAACATTTTTAAATATATTTCATTCACCATCCTGGCAAGAAAATATATTTTCTTTATGTCCTATCATTACATAGATAAACTTATACAATGGTCCTATCATGATCGATCAAGGCGGCAGGTATCTGTGTTGTTACAAAAAGAGATTACTGACGTTCTTTATAGATGGCAGCACTTGAAAATGTTGATTGATTCTGTGCCTCACTTAGGTTTAATACGTAATCAGACAGTGCATCAGCGGTATCATAGAAGATTGAACTTTAAAAAACAAAGAAATTTGGAAAAAATTCCATAGAAATGTTTCACAGAAAAATTGGTATTTGGGTTCAAAATAATATTTTTTTTGTTAACCTTTTCTTATGTTTAGAAACTATGAAGTAATACTAGGGCGAATACAGAATTTTTTTTTGGGTGGGGCACAAGCAAAAAACCTAAGCTCCCAATCCAAAACCATATATCCCACGCACGGTGAGCTCGACATTCATTAAATAGTATACAAGCGAGTTTTTTGTTTTTATAAATTTCTACGCTAAAACCCAAGCTCCTGAAAAACTTTTTGAGATTCACTAACTTGAGTTTTAAAATTTTCCATTCTTTTATAGCATATTCATATAATTTGGGGAGGGCATTGCCCCGATTGCCCCTGGCTGGATCCACGCTTGAGTAACAAAACTATAAATATTATTATGTACCTGTCTTTATTTGGAACCAAGAATATTACATGTTTCTGATTTTAGGTAATTTTACTAAATAATCTCTAACATAATACCAAAGTGTGAATTTGTTAGATATAGAATCGTTCAATATTTTATAATTAAAATAGGAGTCGTAATTTGGGAAATTTGTTTTTATGGGCATTGAACACTAACTTTATGCAGAACTGGGATCAGTTCATAGCTTCTGATTAATAACTGTAGTAAAAAATCAGAACCGAAATATTGAGGCATGCGGTAAAATCTGTCATTGGTTTGTTTATTTCACACGCGTAGTCAGTCTTGAAAATTTTCGTTGCTATATGCTGCGGTATATCGTTCCTTTGTAAGTCCTATCGTTGCAGAAATCTGGTGGAATTTAACTAATGTCTAATATATCCGCTCTGAATAAGCAATTGAGTGGTATCTCCTACTTTTGTTGTCACATATCTTACTGTCCTTAAAACCAGTTATTAAATATCTCGGTTTTCCGGGACTGTGGTTGAGGGCAACGTTCATATAACTTATTTACGATAAGTTATTTGCACGTTCTCATTATTTCAACCTTTTTCATGCAACAAGACAATATTTTCATATTCTGTCTATAGGAATAATACAACGGATATTCCATTCGATTTTATCAATTATTAAATCTCACCTATGTAATAATTGATGAATATACGTCTAAAAATCATGACAAGCTGCTGCTTTAAGTTGAAAATACATTTGACATAATTTTCTGAGAAACTCATAAGGAATTTTATAAGTAGTTATTCGTTTATGCTTTCCAAAATACCTTAGTTTTCTTTGTTGAGGCCCAACTCACAAGCCTTAAGCGGTCATTTTCGTGGAATTCCATAGGATACTATCATCAGTGGCATCCTTTTTGCCGAATATGGTGCAATTTTAAAAAAGGAATTTACTTCAAGAAGGCAATTCAGACAAAAACTTTCTACGAATATTTTCCATAGTTCTGATTATATTCTAGTAGTTCCTATAGCAACAACTATTTTGTTAAAGCAGTTACATAACCATGTCAAACATCTATGTACATATTTAGATGTAGCTAAATATCTGACAAAATAATTATAAAACAAAGAAATTTTATAAAATTAACAATAGATAAAAGTTTTATTACTCTACGTGAGCTGTTCTATAATTCAGTTCGTTTGAATGTAAAAATAATTATTTTTATTAAATTCAATAAAATTCCGCCTGCATAGTTGCTGGATGGATTGAGTAGCTCAGCAGCTGTATTGCCAGTCCGAAGCCCGGATAAAGGAGGAGGATTCCTAAGTAAAGCCAGCATCTTGCTCTGGTAAAAAATCCAAAGCGCTTACAGAACAAAGGTAGTAGCCTCGAATAGGACTGATAAAACCTATGATGACCCTGCGAGATTTAAGAAAAAACGATTTTGGTTACGAAGACAACTACGAATAGCCACTTGGAATGTCACTTCACTCAGTAATAAAGAACGGGAAATAATAAATGAGATGAATAACTATAACATAGACATATGTGCATTGTTAGAGACGAAAAAAAGGACAAGGGGAATTTACATATGACAAAGACAGTGAAAGACCAAAAGATGACAGAGCAGCTTCGGGAGTAAGTTTACTAGTGTACGAGAAATACCAGGAAAACATAAAATACACACACGCATACGCACACGCACACGCCAACGCGCGCGCCCACACACACGCGCGCGCGCGCGCACACACACACACACACACACACACACACACACACACACACACACACACAAAAAGCTCTTGACTATAATAAAACTGCCTTTTTGGGCTTCACTGACCTTACGCGAGCCTTTGATAGGGTAAGACTTGACGATGTCCCGAAATTAATAAAGAAAAGAAACTTGAACCCGAAAATAATCGAAATTATTCGAAAATGAACATTGGGAACAGTACTTTTTTAAGTGCAAACAATAAGCTTTCTGACCAAATACCAGTCTCAACAGAAATAGGGGATAGTTTCGGCCCAATTCTCTTTAATGTCCTTATGGATCAGATCATCACAGAGGGATCAACCGCGGGGAGAGCATATAAAATGGTCAACAAGGAATTCAAAATAATTTGCTATGCTGATGACGCGGTGACAATCTCGGAAGATAAGGACAATTTACAGAAGTTACTATATAGATTCGAAACGACAGCAAAGAAATAAAATATGATCGTCTCTGTCCAAAAACTGCAGTCTCTGACAATATCATGAGAAACTAGAAGATGTAAGTTAGCGCTCTATAATAAATACGTGGAACATTTCATGTCATTCAAATACCTAGGCGTTAATATTACAAGAAATAGAAATCTAAAACAAGAAGTACAAAAGCAAGCAATAACACCAGCTAGGGTGTCAGGATTTTTCAATGACGCAATAGGGAGAAATAAATATATGAGTATTGAAAGCAAACGCAAATCTTCAAGACCTATTATGACCTTCGCGCCAGAAACGCGAGCAGAAACAGCTGCTACTAAACAACTGCTATAAACAAAAGAGATGAAGACAGTAAGAACCATTACGGACAAAACTCTTAGAGACAGAATGAGAAATAGTGATATCAGATTCCAATGTAATATTCCAGACGTGATAAGATGGTCTGGAGCAAGAAGAAGAGCATGTAGAGACCACGTAGATAGAATGGCTGATAATCGACTTGCAAAACTTGCAAAAGAGGAGAAACCGAACATCTGCAGATCTCCCGGAAGACCTTTGAAAAAACAAGACTTTGTCTTAAAATACGCAAAAGACAAAGAAGAGGAAGAGGAGAAAGAAGATTATAATTAAAATGAAATAAATTTTTTCGCTTTTGTTCAGTACAGTTTACTCATTGATAATCCGTCTTCTTTAATTCTTCCAGAAAATCCTCGAACCCAAGAGAAATAGGTACTTGTTTTAATTATAACTTCCTCGTTCAAAATATTTTCCCAACAAGCCAATTCTTCATGATTTGAAAGGAAAACAAGACCAAAGGGTCAATTTTTGAAAATAAAGTGGATACGAAAGGAAATTATAGCTCAATAGACACATGAGTTTATTATTTATGGTCTGTGAACAAACACCACATTCATTGTGAAAGATATTAAGAACGGTTTTTTTGGGATGTTTAATATCTTAATGATCTTGCGAATCTCCACTCGGCAGACTTTCAGCACTATCATGGATTTTTGTTAACAATTTCTTCATTCGTGACTTTGATTAGATGACCACATTCCCATAATACTTCTTAAGTTTATCTTCAATCCTTTTTATAACAGAAAATATTGTTTTTTTTTAATTCACGATATTCACTTTTTTAGTTTTAACAAAAATATATTCGCTTGCGAACACGACAAAATATTTACTTCTTCTTGTTTTTAATCCGCTGTCTCCAAACTTCGAAGGTTGGCGATCCAAATAGTTAGTGTAGTCCAGGAACTGCTGCTCTAAAAGTCGATTGACGACCTGTCAAACCATCGATTTATATCTTTAAGACATGAATTTTGACGTTTTCCAACTGATCTCTTTCCTAGTATTTTTCCTTCCATAATAAGTTTATGTAGTTCATATCTTTTATTTCTCATTAAATGTCCCATATAACGGGTTCTCCGTTCTTTAATGATGTTCATAACTTTTTTTGTTTTTCATCAAAGTACTCTTTATACCTATGATATTTGTAGAAGTTGTTGGCACAAATACATTCAAATGCCTCAATTCTTCTTTGGGTGTTTGGATCGACAGTCCAATATTGACACTCATATAGTAGAACAAAGAATATATAACATCTAATCATTCTTATTCTCAACTCTCGACTGAGGACGAATCTTATGAAGAATTTTCTCATATTTACAAAAGTTCTTCTAGCTTTGTTCATTTATAATGGTGTAACGTGAAGTATATTATGCTAAAATGAGTAATTAAATAATCACTCCCTGGCTAGATTTTATCCGTGGGGAATAGATAGTATATTTTTTTATTACCATTCAAAAAAGTCTAAAGGAAAAATGAATTAATAATCTCAACTTTATTACCTTTGAGTCGTATACATGTTTTTTAAAAATATATAAACTCAGTCAATTTATGACGACATAATCTAAAAAGATCCTCTTTAAGATTTATAAGTAAATGTGTCGAAGAAATTCCACCCTGGTTATCTAATTAAAACCGAAGAGGTAAGAGCCGAAGGATGTCTTCATATATGGTATATGCAAATACCATTAAAATGTATTAAAATAGTAAACAATTTTACCAGTATTAGGAAACAAAAGAATGATCAGATAAACTCACTATAATTGAATATATCGTTTGACAAAATCTAAAAAGAATGCATATAATTGCTGTTTTTTCTATTCACAAGAAATAACGGCTTACATATATTCTTCCAAAATAGCTAAAAAGAGTGAATAGTTTTTTTTCAACAATGGTTATCTTATTGTCCTTTTAGTTATAAAAAGTCGTAGATTAGTTTGATTTACTGTTCTTTTATATAAAAAATAATATTAAGATGGTCCAATCTAGATCAATTCGGAATAGAATGGCTAAGGCCTTCTACATTTCATGAATGTAATTGACGTCTACAGAGTTCCATGGAGTGATATGAATGCCAACGTGAACCTGCTGGATACCTAGGGATTGCCAGTTAGGCTTTTAAAAAAATAACAAACTTCAGTTACAGTTTGGAACTCGTTAAGTGCGGTACGAAGTTAGTAGAAAATTTCGGCGAAATATTCAGCGAGAATGAAGGTTTTGTTTTGTTTTTTATTAAGTTTGGGAAGTTAAGGGAATATCTTTTGTTATCTTACTCGAGAACTTACTGACTTCAATACTGTTTGCTTAAGTAATATAAATAGCTGTTTTTTACGTTTTACTGTATTTTCTACTTAATATTTTAGAAAGTTATTTATAGGTTTTATCTTTTAAATTGGGTTTTCCATTTTTACTAACAGTACGGCCAACAGGAGCAATTATTTTAGTATCTTGATATTGTTATTTATTACTAATTTTAGGTTCCCCATTGTAAATAATTCCGTTTTCAATTTATTTTTGTTAATAGACATAAGTGTTTTGAGAAACTTGGCTTGTTTAATTTAACTAAAACCTTTATGCACCTAAACTCGCGGTCGTGCCATTATAAAAGCTTCAAAACAAGAGACGTCATCTGACCAGCTAGTTAGCAGCCTTACCTGAGTTCTAGTTCTGAGTTTTGATAGTGGTAATCCTAAATAATATGTGGTTGTTTGGAACTAAAACTGCAAAAGCGAAGATGAGCGACCGAATTTCCAGGGAGCCTTTGTCTTTAATAATTATTTCTAGGTTTTTAAAATGGCTACAAGTTAAGATGGGTCAGCAGTATGATTATAGACGAAACGGCCAACGCTACCCAAAATATTTCGTTTGCAAGAGTCTATGATCAAATACTGTCACTATGTTACCCAGCTATTTGAAAGATGAAACCTGTTCTGCAATCAACCATTCATCAATCTAAAAGTAAGTTTTAGGCGTCATTGCAAGAACACAAATATTTTAGTATTAGATACATTCATATGCAGACTGGAATTTTCGCTGAAAATATTTACTACTGGTGTAATTGGGCAATCACCGCGCGAACTATTATAAAACTTAGAATCAAACAACCCTCGTAAAATAATGTTTTTATCTTTATTAAACTTATTTAAGTTAATTCATAAATAAAATACATATTCCTTGACTCTTTCAGATTGTTATCGCTACCTTCGTATAATAATGTTTTTGTCTTTATTAAACCTATTTAAGTTATTTTTATTAATTCATAAATAAAATACATATTCCTTAACTCTTTCAGATCGTTATCGCTACAGGGAATAATATGTACCCTGCAAGCCTAAAAACAATTTTTTTTCGAAACTTTAGCTACTTAAGATCATACTTTCTTCATATTAAGGGGGAACGCCACTGTGAAAGTTCGAACAAAATTTTTTTTTGCATTTTTTTAAAACATATATATTCAAAAATATGTACTTAAATTTCAAATTAAAATCTTGAACATTGACTAAGTTATAGACATTTTTGTGAGAGCAGGAAGCGCGGTCAATTGTGACTTGTCTCTCAGTTCCGTTCTAGGGGTGGCGTGTCTTTAACAATAGGTAAAAGATTAGGCTAACAATAAGTAAAAATTTAGTCGTTATTCAGTTCATAAAAGATCACTCTAATAGAAAACTATCAGAACTAGTACCCTGTGCCTGGAAGTTTCCTTGTGACTGGAAGATGAAGCTTCCAATGGTGGATGAGCGAAATATTCATTTAATTATCTCCTGTTATGGTTGGCACTTTTATTATATTTACGAAATTATTTTAAAATGTGACATATTTGAATAAAAATATTACACATTTTAAAATATTTTCATAAATATACCAAAAGTAAAATAATGGATTTTAACAAAGTTGCAATTAAAAGGAACAAATTTATTTACTTGAGGACTACTTGTAAGTCTAGAACTACAGTACCTTATATTTACTTAAAAAATGCTTACGTAAAATATTTTAAACAATATACGATGCGTCCCTAAAATATTGAACGAAATCCACTCAAATTAAGAAAACAAACAAAGAGAATACATTACAGTTAAATGCAATTAGAATATACAGGAAATAAACAACAATATTTTTTATTTAAATAAAATTACAAAATACTGTTTGCTAATTAGGGTGCTTAAGATATTAAATAACCAAAAAATTTTAAAAAAGAACTTATAAATATTTATGTGAATAGTCAAAAAAGTGCATATAAAAAATACAAACATGTACAATAAACATAATACCAAAATTTTAAAGAGTCAACCTATCATGTATTTTATGGGCTGATTTTTAATCTTTTAATTTAACCAACATATTTTTATAGGCGATTAATTTAACTGGATATATTAAGTTTTTATTCAGTTTCATTTCTAAAAATTTAGTAAACTTTTATCTTAGATATTTTCTATGACAAATATAAAAATCCTTTTTGTGTAGGAATACGATTTTTAATTTAAGGCACTACTTCAAACAATATGGCAGTATAGTGATTGCTTCATATCAAAATGAAATATGACCAGACTCTAAAGTCACAGTTGCTTTGAGAGGATTAATAGGAGACTTTCTTTGTCAAGACATTTTGCTTTAGTGGAAAGAAATTTTTGCTTAGTAATATTGAGCTCCTTCATAATTCTTGATCTTATGTTTTTATGGCTTGAAAATAAATATTATTCTGTTGTATTTAAATGAATGCCTAAATCTTCCTATAGAATATTTTTTCAAAAGATAAGAATATTACTAAATAATAATTATCAAACTTTAAAAATACGATAATGAAATATTGTTGTAATATATTACGGTTACACTTTTATAAGCATCCAAAAAATATATTTATTATAATAAACAAAAAACTCATGAGAAAAAACCTAAAAGTCTATTCATGATCCATTAAGGGAATTTTGTTTATTGATAGTATTTAAATTGGAATTACTATATATAGCTAATTAAAAAACGATGTTATTGTACCTAAATGTAATTCAAAAGAAAAAAATATTTTAATTACATTCCATAAACACTTCTATATCTTTAAAATGACAAAAAGTAAATAAATACTTTATTTTCTAATGTTCGAGCAAATACAAATATACATTATCTTTAGGGATACTAAATAAGTAATAAGTATTGGTTAATTTTGTATCTTTTAAAATGGAGTACAGAGGGAACTTACCAGAAAACATCTTAACGGAATATTGCTAAAAAAAAAACATGTGCAATTTTATGAAATAGTAATTTTTTTTTTAACAATAAAGTGTAAAATGAATTATCCATCATACTCATACATTAATATAAAAAGACACATACTGTTGCTAAAAAAATCTAAGAAAGTTGAAACAATATATGATATACACTGGTAGTAATAAAAGCCATGTCATTTCCCAGGATTTCTCTATTTTACGAATATTCATTGAGGGTGTGTATTCGGCTTGTCAATTTTCAGCTAGAAAAATAAATATATTTGCATCCTGGCTTTTATTTTCAAAGAAAAAATCTATATTTTATATTCATATTCATTTCACCTTATACCTGAATCTGTATTCTTCACATTACATACTTTTAATTTTCTAGAAAACAGGAAAGCGTTCACTTCATTTTACTTACATACAGGAAGATAGAGGGCAGACACTGGCATTATATATAACTATTGTCCTCTCTCTCTAACAAGAGATTCTTAAAAATGTCTACGTTTTTATAAATTCATTTATAATTCGGACTGTTCAACAGAATGTTGTGAATTGCGCGTAGTCATATTTTCATCATATCAAAATCCTTTGAATTCGGAAATCGAAATCGGCCACTGTATTTTCTGCACACTTTGAAGCAGAGCACTTAGTTTTGGAATGTTTTTTCTCGCCAAACATCTTGATCAAACTAGAAACATAGTCACTTTTACAAACATTTCAGATGTAAATAGAAATCGCATCGAAATACCGGTACAGTAGACACCTCGGTTGTGTTTTAACCTGAACAAAAGAGATGGTTTAACTGCTTCTTGAAGCGTGACCGGAAGGCCAAGTTGAAATACTCGTCCAGAACCATCCATAAGGGAAACTTTTATAATAGAGGGATATTTTGGGGTTCAGTTGCACTTCGAGTTTCTCTCTGTACACACGTTGCTGCAAATTTACGATATTCAAAATTAATAGTAATCTTGTATCTTGTGTTACGTTGGAAAATTAGGGAAAAATTAATCGAAAAAGAGCTGTAATGAAAACTATTTGAGATGGAAGAAAATTTAATTGACCTCGCAATAGATTTGAAATTGAAAAAGATGTAGATATCAAACAGCTTGCGAGTGCTTCGAAAAGAAAAATATCTACTGACAGTGACCCTGACGTTAATTTAAATATTAATTATAGGTTTATAAACTTCTTTTCAATTTTTACTGTGCTTAGTAATTAGTAAATATAAATTTACTGAAAGTAGTATTCGAGGATTAAGTTTCAAACTTGTGGTGAATTATGAAAAATGTGATCCTGTATTGATTGGTTTATGTCCCCTTATAGACAATGCATATAAAATCAATAGACGTTTTATATTCGCTATAATACTTACCCGTGTGGGGTTATATGCTGCAAAATACCTATATATATATATATATATATATATATATATATATATATATATATATATATATATATATATATATATATATATATTATGATAGTTCTATACTGATGATTCTTTATTTTTTACTGAAATTTTAATCTATAATTACTTATGTTGCATTACTATTATATACATTTTTTCTATGGGCTATTGATACTTAATTTTTATTGTAAATTACTTCTAATTGAAAAGAGAAGAAAAAAACAAAAGCGTCGATCACAAAAAAAAAACAGAATTTCAAATTACTTAAAGAACTTGATGGCAGATATTTAATAATCTCATAATTTGAGTTAACAACTCAAGAGTTGGTCACAATTCAAATTTCTATTCATGTTCGCTATGGTTAGTTCAGTTAATTTTACCTTATTTTTGCAAATACTCACGTTATGAGCAACACAGTATCATTTTCCTTGAGTATCTCTCATTAATTATTTGAACAAAGGCACCCTGGAGTCTTCCTTATGGATTATATATGATTTACAAGCCAAACGGCTTAGCACGCCCTCAAGGGAATATTGACTCATACCAGGTACACAAAGATACCAAAAGTATGAAGCTCTTTGGGAACCCTTTCCATGTTATCGGGTACTGGGTGACATGGTCTGCTGTATTTCCAACGAACTTTCGGAGGATTCGCGCGGTTGCAAGGAGCACTGCTTTCTGAATCGGCTTATACAGATGCTCACTAAGGCCCAGTCCCTTGATGTTCTACAGGAGGTTCTTTGGTATCACTCCAATTGTTGACAGTATTATGGGAATTGTTTGGATGCTGTTCATTGCCCATTGTCATCGGATTTGCACCTCCAGATCTCTGTATTTGGCAGCCTTAGGTTATTGTTGTTAGGTACAGCAATGTCGATTAGTGTAGTTCGCCTAGAAATTTTATCTATTAGTATAATATCTGGTCTATTATGAGCAACTGTCTGATCCGTCAGAACTGTTCGGTCCCAAGATAATTTGAACTGGTTGTTCTCAAGAATAGGCTCCGGATTGTATTTGTAATAAGGCACTTTTCCTACCTGTAATAGGTTTAACTTATCTGCTAACTCCTGGTGGAGTATCTTAACGGCTGAGTCGCGTCTTTCCTTATACTCGGTTGCGGCAAACGCTTGGCATACTCCAGTTATGTGCTGGATTGTCTGATGTTGGACAGCCATATCTGCATTGGTCATTTTCTATTGAGAGATCTCTAATGATAAACTTCCGATAGTTCTTCGTTGGAATAACCTGGTCTTGGATAGCTAACAAGGAGCCATCCGTTTCCGGAAACATCTGTTCTGAAATCAACCAGTCGTTTGACGCTAAGTTGTCGACATTGTCCTGATTAACTTCATTTGGATGCCGTCCATGAAGTGGCTTCTGTAGTCAGGTTTGTAACTTCTCTTGGTCTGTTTGGTGGTGAGAAGTAATATTTTATTCCCTCAACTGTAGCGGCGCATACCTGTTGAGCGCCTTAAACAAATTTCTACTATTTAAGTTACTTACCCTTACGCCTTACCCTCCAGACAAATTCGGTTGTCAATTCGCCTTTCATACTGCGATGGTCAATTCTTTTGGCCTGTTTCATACCTAAATATTTGTATGTTTGGTCTGCTTCCATTGCAGTTAAAGTTTCACCGTTCTGCATTTCAAAAGCCCCTGGTTGTATCTTCTCTTTAACGATGTTCAAAATATGGCACTTGTCAAGTCCAAATTGCATTCCGATATCCCCGGAGAACTCCTTTACAATTTTAAGCATTTGTTCCAGCTGGTTTCTGGTAGCAGCCACCAGTTTAAGATCATCCATATATAGAAGATGATTCACTGTTACTACCTCTTCGTTGTTATTTCTAATACTAAAGCGGTATTTGGTGAAGTTCAAACGGCATGATAGTGGGTTTATTGCAAGGCAGAACCACAATGGGCTAAGTGAATCACCCTGAAATATTCCCCTTCGTATCGAAATGGTGTTAGTTTCGATGGTGTCGCTAGATGGTACTTGCAATTAGATCCTCCCTACGTGTTTATTATTATTATCCTTTTTATGGATCATTTAGTAACTGACTCTACAGCTATATTATTACTGATTGATAATCTGCGTGTACTTGTTAACGCTACACTAGTGCCTGTGTTGTTGAGAAGAGAGACCTGTTTTTTTTTCGGGCTCTCACACCATTAATCAGGCAAACATTATTGATTTCTTATTGTAATAATGACCTAGTAGTTTAGTCTATTCTTTATTTTTGTAAGCCGTTGCACAATAATATTATCCTATGATCATGGAATAAACAGGTTTGTTTTATGTTTTTGTTGTAACGTCAGTAAATTTTAATTTGCCATGATTTACTTTATTGATTTAGTGAATAACTTATTTCTTTTTCACTGTTGTTACGCTTCCACCCCACTTTTAATCTTTAAATTAAAGATTTTTATTATTACCATCTATACTGAGTTTCATTTGTCCCACATGCTCATTTGCATTTATATTTTTTACATCCTTTTTAATTTATAGTGGTAAAATTGAAAGCTATTTCCTAATAACATCACGGAAGATTCGGCCTAGCCTTAGATGCAGTGGCGCCTTGAATAATCCACCCCTATATTTTTGCTCGTTCTTGCTACTGCTAGCTTCAAACGATACTATAGTGATTTATTATAATTAATTAACTTTTCTTTTCACTTAATCGTGAGGTATTGCGCCGTTAAATACCAGTACAGCAAGTTAAACGTGTAAGTTTAATAATTTATTTACAGAATACAACGCTACGGAGGATTTATGTAACTAACTATAATAATGCACTTGAATATATATATATATATATATATATATATATATATATATATATATATATATATATATATATATATATATATATGTATAAACACCTATTGATTGCACTTGAAAATCTAAGAATTATATATTATCTTGTGTTGTATCACTACACTATTAATACAACAATAATATTGTATGTTAACTATATACTAGACATCAAATCAATCTAAATTTGAGTACTTATTTCTTGTAATTTACTTTTTCCCTCTTCTGGATAATTTTTAGTATCTCTGATAGTTTTAAAGTTCACAGAGTTGAAGTTCCTCGTAGGTAAGTTGTACAGTATTAAGTGATTGATTAAGTTCTAGGTAAGTAAGTTGAATTTAAGAAAGGTGAATTGGCTTATTTACTACGTTTTAAATAAAAAATAACTTTTGCCTATCTACGTCAATGTAATATTCTGATTAAAAATTAAAATTTGGAAAACTTGTTTATATTTCTGGTGATTTAGCTTAAAAAATCGGGCATCAAGAATTGATTTTTCATGTGTAAAATTGTTCCTACGTTGCCCTGTGACCTAACTCATCCAAGAAAATCAGTTCTTTTCTGTCAGTATCGATGCTTCTAATATACCATCACCAAAAATATTTATAGCTGCTCATGTATTTTCTTTAGGACCATCATTTAAATCCATATATAGTTCACACAGAACTGATTCTTGTTTGTCATTACTATAGGTTTGCGATGCTTACTTTTTTTTCGTTCTTTAATATTTTAAACAATTATATCTATATTGATTTTTGTTCAAAAATAAATAGATATAATTCCTACAAATAATGATCTAAATAGGTGTATTAAAAAAAGAATACAGAAAATTTTGACAAGGTAAATCTTGTGTAAACATATTAAAAATTTACGTATTTACAATCAAAATATTTAAACAATGTTTAACAAAGATAAGCAAACTATTTAGTATATAAAAGCATAAAAAATATGAAATATACCCAGGGTTTCTGCGGGCAGAAAAATAAATGCCTTAAATTACGAAAAATAAATAAATCGTTTTTCGCAGTGTAATTTGAGAATTTTGTCAGCTCGAGGGCAATTGGAAACAAGTTAAATTTTTTTTTAAATTTTTAAGCAATAAGAATTGTTAAAGAGTAAAATTAAAGTTAAAAAAATCTGCGTGATGTTACCTACTGGCGTTCAATAAAAATGTGTTCAGAAGTAGACGCGCGGAAGTTTACTAAACTTCAATTCTATATTTTTTCAACAATGGCTTTTATGTGAACCAATAACATATTTTGATTCTTCCTTTCATTGAAACAAAAAAGGATTGCTATAGTTTTTCAAAAAAAAATATATCTATAACTTCGATAACAAAAATTCTTTCATATTTTTACATTAAAATCTTAGATATATAGAATAGACCTAAAAATTGAGTCCGAATGTGATGAAGTCGATTTTCTGGCAATGTAATATTATCGGTGAAAGTTAATTTTTATTAACAGATTTTGACATACGCTGAAGAAAGTTTATTTTGTATTTTATATCATACAGAGTGATTTAAATTATATCTCAAGCCAGTGGCGGATCCAGCCTTTCTCTATGGGGGAGGAGGTGATATAATTAAAATACAGTATTGCAAGTGAAAGTACGTTTTCGACGAGGGGGAAATTGCAACAGTTCTGAATTTTAATTGTTTGGGGGGAAGGGGGCGATTGCAAGCGAAAGAGAGTTGAAAACGGAGAGAGGAATTGTCAACAACATTTCCATTCCTAAATAATAGGCAGAATCGGGTCCATGATGCCAACAACTTTCACATTTTAGGCAGAGTTGGGTCTATTTTTCTGAAGTTAAAGCTGTTGGCGGGAGGCAATCGCAAGTAAATGCGAATTGTCACCGGAGGTGGGGGGGAGATGTCAGAACATTCACATTCCTGGGTAAGAGGCAGGATCGGGTCTATTTTTCTGAATTCAAAACTTTGGGGGTGGGCAATCGCAAACGAACGTGAGTTATTGGCCGGGGAAAGATGCAAACAGCATCTATATCCCTAGTATAAGAAGCAGAGGCAATTTTTCTGAATTCAAAGCTTTTTTTGGTGGATCGCCTCCACCGCGCCTTCCTTACATCTGCCACTGTAAGAAGCCCTTATATTGCAGCCCGATCTTTTGATAATTTTCTATAGTATATATATTACAAAAATGAAATTAGCTAATTTATTACTATTTTTTTTTGTACCTGTACTTTCACACATTATATTTAAACAGAAACTCAATATATCAGCAGTCGAAAAGAAATACTAGAGCAGTGTAAGTATTAATGACTATTTGCATTGTTGTTATAAGGTAATAATTATAAATGTTCAGTTATATTGTTAAACACAAAAACTTTTCAGTCCAAAAATTTAGACTTAGCCAAACGACTTTTGCAGTCTCTCCAGGGAATATTCACTCATCCCAGATATACTCAGATATCAAAAGTTTTATGCAGGTGCTTTCTAAGGTCAAACTCATCGAAGAAGACTCTTCAGTAGTATGCTAATTGTTGGTAACCTTATAGGAATAGTCTGGAAGCTATTCATTTCCCATTGTCTACATATTTGGTAATCATATTTTGCTTGTCTAGATATTTCATCTACTCAAATAAGATTTAGTCTATTATGAGCAACCATCTTGCCCTTAAGTTCAGCTCAGAAATGAGGAAGTGGCCAGCTGTAGATTACCAAAAAGCCACATAAAGGAGCAGCTTCGGGGCTAGGAACAAAGTCCGTTAAAATTAAAGTGGAATAATACGCCTGATCTCAAACAAGCGAAAACTTTATAAACCTATCTCCTAAGAAAGAAAGAAAGCTTCTCCACCTTGCAAAAAGGGATATCCGAGTAATAACGAATCGCTTCAGAGGACAATGAACTCTGAAATACCATCTCAAAAATAATGAGAAGGCCGAGGACGAGATATCTTATGCCTGCGATACTGCAGCTAAAAGAGAGGAACACCTGCTATGCAAATGCACGGCACTGTTCTGCCAGACTTAAATTTCTGGAAGGCGTCACCTTGAAGCCGGAAAAAATAAAATAAAACACTTATCTCCTAGAAAAATAACAGATTTCGTTAAAAGAAGAAGAAGAAGAAGAAGAAGAAGAAGAAATAAAAAGGAGGAAACCCACCACCCTTTTTCACCACCGCTCTTTGAAGGAGAAACGACGGTGTCACTGAGACTTTTATTTAATTAATTAGAGCAAATTATCTTTTTTTCCTTCTTGTTTAAGTAATATCAATAACCGTTTCCGCGTTTTTATTCTTTTTTTTTTTGTTTGATGTTTTAGTAAGCTATTTATATGTTTTATCTTCAAAATTAGGTTTTACATTTTTACTAATGGAATGGTCATTAAGAGCAGTTATATTAGTTACTTTGATACTGTTATTTGTTATAAGTTTAAGTTTCTCATTGTAAATAATTATTTATTCTCTTTATTTTTCTTAATAGATTAAGTGTTTTGAGAAATTTGTTTTATTTAATTTATTTTAAACACCTTCACTTTAATTAAGTTGCGGGCGCGCCGTTATGAGAGCTTCAAATTAAGTGGCGTCACCTGGCCAGATAGACAGCAGCTTTTCCTAAGTCCTGAATTTGAGAATGACGGTATTGGTAAGCTTAAATAACCTGTAGTTGTTTGGAACTAAAGCCGCAAAAGAGATGAGGAACGTCCAGACTTCGAGCCATTGTATTTATAATAATTATTTATAAATTTAAAATAGCCACAAAATTAATATGGGATAGCAGGGCAATCTACCCTGATCCACTCTAACCGTGGGATTTCTTGACAGCTTTCCTAAGATAATATAGTGGGATTTATCCGCAGCAATTTGTAGCTTGTTTCTGTCAGCCAATTTTTTAACTATGTTAATCGCGTTATTCATTTTGGTTTCTAAAAATGATCTGCTATTTGCAGATACAGTTACTGCAAGATCGTCTGCCAACGCAGTGATGTTAAATTCTGCATGGTTATCAAAACCCTCTAGTAGCGGATCCACCACCAAATTTCAAACGTTTGGTCCAAGCTTCAACCCTTAGTGACCGTATATTAGATTAGGTAAACGCAATCTACAATCCACAGTTTGTCATTATTTTCCGGTAGCACCGGATTGTAGCTGTAATATAACACTTTTGGCACTAGTTATTCAACTAATTGTTAGTCTATATTTTCCTGGATAACCTTATCATTCATGAAGCGGTTTTGCAGGCAGTAACGAAAATATTTTTATTATTTAGGTTAGTTCACAGTATCTACCTTACTCATCTTATAAACATGTTTGTAAGTTTGGTCTTCATAGTTGTGCCAGTTTCAGGTATAGGTACTTATATGTGTTCAAATGCCGCAACAATTTGACCGTCCTGCACCACAATTGCTTCCGATTAATATTATTATTTTTCATGAACTTGGCCAAACGGCTCCCCTACTGCCTCCAGGTAACGTTCACTCATTTTAGATATATCCAGATATCAAATAAATTGAATACTGGAATACTGTGGGGGCCGTTTTCATATGTAACCTAATTAAACATTAGGTATTGATCTAATAACTACTGATAAGACACGTTAGCTTCTAACATTTTTCTTGCAATTATATAGTGAAAAAAACACACCAATCATTTTATTTAACGATAATCCGAAAGATTAAGAAACATGTTTTCGTATGGTAAAGGACGAAATTTTATGAATTATTTAAATTTTTACCTGTTCATTGGTTTAGTGCGGTCTCGGGAGAACCGCATATATCAATATGATTGTTATGTTTCGTATTACATCGTTAAACATTCACATTATCTTAATCTTCTATGCAATCTTTTACAATCAAATTAATTTCAATATGAGTTTATGCCTAGAAACAAATATGAAGCTTTGTGTTCTACTCGGAAATGTCTAAATAAAATAATTAATTTTATCAGCAAATTTATTTTTGAAATCAGAAATATATTTGATGCTTGAAACACCTTAAAATTTGACACCGATACCCCTTTAATGTGCTTGCAAGCTAATATTTAAGTTACTTGTAGCATCACATTAACGTACGCAGTCTTTTGTAACTAATTAACACACTATAAATTTGTTATGACTCCTTTTTAGTAGTGAACATAACCCGATTCGCTCGATCCCCCCACTCCTCGACGTTGACCTTGACCTTGCTTCACCCCTCTTTGGCCCCGCCCACATGTCCTTGTCATTGACCTTGAAAGTGCACGTGTGCTTTGGCCTTGGTCTTGTGTTCAAGGTTGTGTGTGTGACCTTGACCTTGACCTTGGTCGAGACGACCTTGACTTTGTTGAAGGTCATCTTGGGTGTGTGACCTTGAAGTAGTTATTTGTGCATTGTAATAGTGTGGGATGATCTTGAAATGATTTTGACCTTGCAAATTGTTCTATAAATTGTGTGAGTCTATTTGCATTCATTCAGTGTGAAATGTCAGATACGGAACTATCTAAAGAAAAAATTATAGAGCAAGTCGGCAGAGTAATTTGTTTATATCAGAGTAATTTAAAAAGTTTGTGTGATTTTGAAGAGAAGGATCTAGCATTTTTTCCTCTCGAATATTTAAAAACTTGCGTTGATACGCTGAGTTTACGGCAAATTTGGGATAAGCTGCCAGCGTCATATCGGTGTAACAAGGAACTACAGTTAAGCTTACCCTGTTACATTCACTATGAACAAATATATCGTCATCATATAGATGGGCCACCACCAGCAATAAAAAAGTGTCGTGAATGTAAAAATGAGTGAATAATATGAATAGTGCTTTGCAAGAGACAGTAAAAAAATTGGGCGATGAGTTCACTGAAACGGCTAATAATTATTTCAATGATGCAATGAAAAGTCGAGCAGAATGGGCGTCGCGCTATTGTGATTTGGCTTATGAATATGAAAAGGCTGCGAATGCATGTCGTAAATATTGCAGCAAAACAATAAATTTACAAGACTTTGTTCGTGAGATAAAAAAGTTGGGGTTTAGTGACTGTTTGGAAAAACTGATTAGGTTCATTGCAGATCCGGTTGTGTTAGATGAAATTAGAGTGTAGGACTTAAGTTTAACGTAGTAGTAGTTAATATGGAAAGTTTAGTGCGAGAAATGTACGAGGAATTTCTAATTTCTGCAGCCTGTTCGGAATTTTACGCATATGAAATGCAAGATTCGGAGGCTCAGGACTTTAGTGTATTTTTTAAGTATATGGACCATGCCGAAGTGTGTCTTTTAGCTAGTATAGTTTGTAAGAATTTTCTTAGAAATAAAAATAAACAATTATTATTGAACAAATTAAGGAAATTAGGTTTAGGTGATAATGTTAAACGCATAGAAGAATGGCAGAAAAAAATCAATGAATAAAGTACATAAAATGTAGTTATTTGTTTCATTATATTTTGTCCTTGAAGTTATCCTTATACCAATTTAAATGTGTGTGACGTCATTTGACCTTGAATACTCCTCCCACTATTTCTATCGTTAAGCTACCCCCACCATTGTTACAATTCGACCTTGAAACCCCGCTATAAAGGTTCGTGGGAGAAGAAGTGACTTCAAACAGTCGCAGATATCAGTGGCATAAACATCAAATATTGTGTTCGTGTAGTGTTCTGAAAGTGCTTTTATATTCACGGTAATTTTTGGATTTATATACCATTTTTTTCAATAATGAGTATTGCAAAAGAAACTCTAGATGAAATTAATGAAATGTTTAGCAAAGATTTCGAGGTTTTAGAGAAAAAAAAGGTTACCGAAATGATTGTAGGCAAAGTGTATAAAATTGTAAAGATGGTTTCAATGACTACACGATTTGGTAAAACTCTTTTAGTGGCTTTACACGATGACGGTGATAATAGCACATTTGAGACTTTTTTTACCAAAACGTGTGGCCGAAACACTACCTGACGATATTGTAGATATTATGAGTAAAACTAAAGATAAATACACTCTAACTTATTTGGGGCAGGGCACTAGAGTTTTTGGAAACAATACTCGAACATTATTACGTTTTGGCTCATTGGAGTAAATTGTATGTAAATTGTTTGAAAAAAAGGATGTAATTAAATTTAAAATATAGTTGCACATGTCAGAATACTTACGCGTGTTCATTATTTCTGTTAAAGATGTCTGCTGATGCGACGACGACGACGACGACCGCCAACGAATGTGTAGATAGATACATATTTTGGTTGGGGAGAGAATTAAGAAATAGGGCTCACGATATGTTAGATAGCGTAAATGATTGTTCGCATATTGATGTAACCAAAGATCAATATAAGAACGAGATCAGGGATACAATCAATTTTATGGCTGGGGCACACTTGTGCGACAAATTTTTATATGGTTCCATAGACATGGATACATTTTGTGCTGAAATGGTTGAAGAAGAATTAAAAGAATACCTCGTCAATATTCCACATTTACCAGGTGAGCTTGCTGCAAAATATGAATTGGTTTCTACAACAGCAACAGCCCAAGACGTTGACGATCGAAATAGTGTCGGATGGGATAGAATTTTGAGCAACGAAAACGAAGACATGGAAAATTAATTTTTTATAATTTTTGTATTTGTGCAATTAAATTACTGTAAATAAATATCTATTACAATCACAGTTTTATTTTATTTCTTTTATAAACATACCAACCCAGTAGATCATAGTCAGTGTTTCTTTTTCTCAGCTGAAATATTTAATATAAGTAGGGCAAATAAAAATAAAATAGTTTAGTAAAGATTGAAAATGAGTCGAGGAAACAACACAATTGATAAATTTGGTCGTCAGAAATATAATGAAAAATATCATATATTATCTGGGCCACAAGGGATTGGTTTTAAACTTACGGATGGGCAGTATGATATGGGTGGAAAAATCATAACCAACTTAGGCGAACCTAAAGATGATGACGATGCTGTGACAAAACACTTTGTTAATAGAAAGTTTTACAATTTTGCAGTTGTAATATGTGACATATTTAACAAGGATGTCCTCCCCATGATATACAAAAATAATAGTGAGCTTAAAACAAAAATTGAAGTTATGCAGAAAATACTCTATCATCAGCCTTTAAATGACTCATTAAGCGCACTGTCGTACGACTCGACTTCAAAAAAAATCTAAAAAAAGCTGGTTAAAGAATAGGAGAACGCACTCCGAGTGGCATAGCCTTGAAGATAACGTCGTAGTCGTCGGTGAATTGGACCTTCCCTCCAAGAATATTGAAATGTTATTTATGTGTATGATGTTTTATTGTCATTGTTTTTAATAATGAAGATTGAAATAAAAAACTTTATTTTACAATATATTGTTTATTTATTTTACATTTTAAATAAAAAATATAGTCATACAATATGTTATTTAAACAATATTAGCTTTATCTATCCAAGAGTTGAAGTGGTTGGGAAATCCTAGCCATTTGACAAATAATTGTTCGATGTGATTTTTCTTGCGTTGTCTAAGGACCTTTTCTACTAGATAAACGTCAGGACTGCTTGTTTTTTGTAGTTCTGATTCGTAAAAACACCCTCTTATAGGCTGACCTTCTAACGATTCCAACAAGTAAGTAGGTGGATTTGTAACGTTAACTTTTACAACTTTAAACAATTCGGTTGACCAAGAGGGCGTATATCCTTTCTCGAATAAGCTTTGGTACTTGCTAATACGCACAATGTCACCCATGGAAAACTTAAATTTTTTAGGTACAATTTTTAAATAATCATATGCTTTAATATGTGTTTTTTCTTGCACGTCTGCAGGCTTCATTCCAATGGTGCGATGTTTCGAATGGTTATAGGTTTTTGTTACTGCCGATAATATATGTATCCATTTGTAAGATCCTCTTGTCGAGAATTGTTTATATAAATTATTTTTTAAAGTCCTTATGACTCGCTCAACAATTGCAGCTTTCTTTGTGCTGTAAGTGGAATAATGATTTATATTATATTTTTTCATCAGGGCTTGAAAGTTTGTATTATAGAACTCCTTTCCTTGATCACTTTGCAGATTTGTTGGTGTATATGATGCCTCTTCAATGATGCTTTTCATCGCATTAGTAACTTCTATACCAGTCTTGTTTTTTATGGCTTTGGTATAGACAAATTTCGAGTAACAATTTATACAGACCAAAATATAACGATAACCATCGTTTTCATCAGCATACTGTTGCATTTCAGCCAAATCAATTTGCCACAAATCTCTGTATCCTTTTATTATCGTGCGCCGTCTTACAAATTTTTTTCTAGCCGTTCTATGTAGTTCATTAACAATCTTGATTTTTTCTAGACTGGGCTCCATATTATTAGTAATACTAAAGGTTTCAGATCGAAGGAAGAACTGAATAATATCATTAAATATTGAGCTTAATATATTATATCTTCTTCTCGTAATTCCTCTATGATTGACATAATTTCATTTTCGTGTCCAGTGTGACCGGCCATTTTGGAACTCCACAACAAACGTAAACGATCCACCAACTCTTTAGCTTTGTTCCAGTAGACATATTGAAATTTTTTCGAAGATAATTTCTTTTTTGTGGGTAACTGTAGTTTTTCCGAGAGATTTTTTCTTGTAATAGTACCACCTAATTTTGTGCCCATTATCAGAGGTTTAATAATTCGTAAATATTTGTTCCATCTGGTCTCCCGTAAACCATCACTTTTTTTAAAATTGTTGTAGACAGCATTCGTTGATTCCAAAATTTCCTTGTACGTTGAAAGTACATTATCACTTAATTGTTGTTGTTCCTTGCCTACACTTGGGGGTGTTTTAAGAAATAACAAATCATAAAGTGCCGGTGATCCACCATATTCTGCAATATTTTTCCCTTTTTTGTATAAGACAATATTTCCATTTCGAAAACGCACCTCTAAATTACCAATAAAATTTTTGTTATGATCTGTTTTTGAACCAAAACGTACACCATATACAGTATCGTATAGAGATGGTTTCGAACGTAATCCTTTCAGGTGTGCGTTTAAAGTATCGGAAGTTGTGGTGTCAGTGGATGCGAGAGATGTATTAGTTGATGTCGAGGGTGTATCAAACACCGATTGGCTAATATCTTCTTTTGAAATGCGATGCTGCTGCTGCTGCTGCTGCTGAATAGGTGTGGAGGTTTGAAAGGAATGTGTAGGTTGGGGAAAACCTGATATTTGAGTCGACTGCACTGATGTACTGAGACTATGTGGCTTTGTAGCTGGATAATGTTGTTGCTGTTGTTGTTGCTGCTGCTGCTGCTGCTGACGTTGCTTAACCACATCAGATATAGTTGTCAACGGCTTAGAAATGGGTTCGTAAAACTTTTCCAATTCCACAACATTAAACTCTTTAGCCGCTTTAATTTGTTTAAATTTTTTTCTGACGGCATTGGTAGCTTCCACTAGTTTACGTTTTAAGTCGATCGCGTTATTCATGATGTTAACAAAGGACGTTTCAACAATCAAATGAGCGTTTTCTCTTATTATTACAGTAATATATAGCTATCAAATCCTTTGCGGTATCTTCCCGATTTCACATCACTGTCTTTATCAATTACTAAAAATCCATACTTATTATCCCAACATTTTGAGCACATTTCTTGAAATTGAGTAAAAGTTAGATCCGGTGAAACGTGGTCGGAAAATATGTGTTTCATATTCAACTCATCTTGTTTAAACATAATAATAAAATTGGCGTTGTCTCGCACAAGCTGTTTAGGCACTCACGAATATGTTTGCGCTAGGTAAAAGGAGTCGATATTTTTATGACGTCCCATGCTAAAGTACGATCTTATAACATCTTGTTTTTCACATATAACATCATCAAAGATAAATATAGAGTTTGGTTTTGCATCGGACGGTTCCACAATATTACTGGAATCACTAAAGGCATAGTAGCCTAAACCTTTGATGGGCGCTAAAATTTTCCTTAAATACTCATATTTCGGTTGATACAGAGATTTCGAGTAAATATAGACATTTTAGAAACGTAGCCCAAGGGGGTGTGTAAGCAGCGAAATCATGACATTAGTTTTTCCACAATTGGATGGACCAATTAACAGGCCGCGAATAGAGGAAGGAAGTAAAGGACCGTGTCTCTTCATTATCTTCTTTTCAAATCCAAGTCCGACTTTTTCATCGAGATTGTCAATAGGAAGTTTTTGTTTAAGATCGATAACGCGCATCTTAGGAAAATTTGATATTTTATAGGCAATTTTTCACAAAAACTGTCATTCAGATGCCGAGCGTCAAACGAAGTGGACGGTCTCACGTTTCCAACAAAACTGGATACGGTATTGTGAATTCGTTAATAAATAAATTACCATTCGAGGTACACATTCCTGGTTATCAATATTGCGGACCCGGAACAAAAGTAATAAAACGTGTAACAAGAGGTGATCCAGGCATTAATCCTTTGGATGCCGCATGCAAAAAACACGATTTAGCCTATTTACATAATAAAGACAACATAAGTGCGAGACATCGAGCGGATTACGAGATCGAACAAAGTGCTTGGAATAGAGTAAAATCGAAAGATTCCAGTTTAGGTGAAAAAACAGCAGCTTGGTTAGTTACAAACATCATGAAAGGAAAACAACGTTTTGGTATGGGTGTACCATCATCATTATCAACAAAAAAAACATCTAGTAAAGGCACGCGTCATACAAAAAGGAAAGGTGTTAATAAAAATCGACATGTTCGGAAAGCCAGTTTCGGAACAGCTATTCGACAAGCAGTTCGAAGGGAATTATTAAAAGCCGGAAGTAAAAATGTGTTGGAAAAAAATGTCATGAATGCATCTAAAATAGCTCTGTCGGCAGCACGTAGATCGGTAAAAGCGGCAGGTGGCAAAAGGAAGGTTCGTACACCGAGAATAATACCGATTCCTAAAACTGGTGGAATATTACCATTAATACCAATTTTTGCCGGGTTATCAGCTTTGGGTTCATTAGCCGGTGGGGCAGCGGGAATTGTGCGCGCCATAAAAGCAGTAAAAAAAAGCAGCGAAGATAAAACCGGTGCCGGCCTGTATTTAAAATCGAAAGGAAATGGTTTGTTTCTAAAGCCATATCGTAAAGGTATGGGATTATTTTTAAATCGTAGATCAAAAAACTAATTGAATCCCTACCTCGAAGACCACTATCTAACATCGATATAGAAAAATATGCCAAAAAGAAAAGAATAGGACACTTTCGAGGCGTTTATATGAGGGATTTATTACCTAGACAAGGTCCTCGACGTTACGAAGCAGCAATAGTGAATTTGGATAGTACGCGTGGTGCAGGGACTCATTGGGTAGCTTATAGAAAAAATAATTCTAAAGTAACATATTATGACAGCTTCGGCGATTTACCCCCACCGATCGAATTGGTACGATATCTACAAACGGGATCGGAACCATCAAAAATTATTTACTATACATACGATCGTCAGCAGGATTTTGGAACAGTCTGGTGTGGACATTTGTGCTTAAAGTTTCTTGTCGAATCATCAGCGTAAAAGATGTCATCATCATCATCGTCACCATTAACACCGCAAATGGATCGCAATAACTATACTAAAATGTTGCAATCACTGAAAGCATTTCATCTAGCCGGTGGATTAAGGAAAATGACCGTGAAACAGTTAGAAAACATGCCCAAGGAAGTAATGATTGCATTAGCCCCAAATGAAATTCCATTCGTTTGGGAAAAGTTGCCGGAGCACCTTAAAAGCGATATCGATATATTAAAATATCAGTGCGGTTGCAAACATTATTTCAGCAGCAGCAGCAGCAATTTAAACGAGGTTATGACTGATGAGGATCTTACGGCTAGAAAAATATTTTGTTGTTATTGCAAAATCAGCGATGTGCGCATAAAAGCAGAAAATAGCATAAAAACATCACTATCTAATGCAGTGAGAAAAGGTGTGACGATGAATCTTTTTAAATGTTGCCGCTAAGAATAAAACCGAGATGTGTGATGTTTTAATGGTTAGTCATGTCTTATACGTTCACACTAACAGGACACTCGAGCGTCTTAAGCGCCGATTTTTATCCACCAGTCGAATTAAATAGAGAAAACAAATATGGTCTGGCATTGCTGGGATTTTACACATACAATTCAATTTTTAATGAGGACGAAAGCAACAATAAGTTTGCCTACATGAAGGAGGGTTACACCACCGAGCCGATACAATTGCAGATTCCACCTGGGGCTTATGAAATAGATGAGATAGGTAAAGCTATGTTGGAGGCTTTGAGGATTTCATCTGAAGAAAAGAACGATGGAATCTTTTACTTGGTTGCTAATAATAATACGCTGAAATGTGAACTGAAATCCCAATATACTATAGATTTCCGGGGAGAGGCGAGTATCGGTAAAATGTTAGGATTTAATCATACAGTGTTAAAAAGAGACAAAAAGCACGAATCAACCGAGATGGTGGAAATAATGAAAGTACGCATCATACGCGTAGATTGTAATATAATTTCCGGAGCATATATGAATTCGGTGGAAGGTCATACCTTGTTCGAATTCGATATCGACGTGGAGCCCGGTTACAAAATCAGTAAAGAACCACAAAATAATATTTATATGCCGTTAATGCCGGCCGGACGTCAGTTTATCGACAACATTACTCTTCGCATCTTGGACGATAGCGGTGATCTAATCAATTTTCAAGGCGAGAAAATAATCGTGAAATTGGAACTGAAGAAACTTTCATAAAAATGGGTTTTTGCTTCAATCGTCAATTGTGTGTGCTGTCGACTAAGATGGGGGAACCGCCGAAACATAATAAAAGTAAAAGAAGAGTTAACGTCAAGGTTAGTCGTCGTCCAGACGTTAGATCACAAACATCTCAACAGTTATCTGCCGAAGACTATAAATTTTTAAAATCAATCGGTCTTAAAGTGCGAAAATGATTTCCACCACCAGCGATAAAATAGAGGTTTTCTCCGAGCCCATCTTGGACAATTCCATTATTAGTCTAGAAGAGCATACGTATAAACCATACGGATCTCCATCATTCAACAATTCGGATGAAGTCCGTATCCCCATTAATTTTCAAGATATTATACTGGATATCGCCGAAAGTTACATATATATCGAAGGAAAATTTAAACCCATAGACGCAACGAAAAGATGTTTTTTATCAAATAATGCCCTCGCATTTTTGTTCGATGAAATTCGCTACGAGATGGGAGGTGAGCAGGTCGCCGTGGTTCGTAAACCTGGAGTTACGACGACATTAAAAACCATGGTTTCATTCGGAAGTTTGCAACAAAGATCTCTCATGACGTGCGGATGGGGTCTCGACGAAGCAAACCAAGATATCGTAGACACGACAAGTAACGTATTCTCCGGGAAATTACCCTTAAAATATCTTATGGGGTTCGCCGAAGATTACGCAAAAGGTGTTTTCAACGTAAAACAAGAGCTTATTATGATTATAGCTCGCACTTTTACCAATTGTTACGTCGGCGAAGTAGAGGCAGAAATTAGTATCGACAAAATCGAATGGAAAATTCGTCACATCATTCCAGACGACAAGCAAAAATTGAAAATACTGTCTCGCATTAATAAAGGAGGAAACAATGCCAGTATTCAAATGGCATATCGTAAATGGGATCTGTACGAATTACCAGCTTTAAGGCAAACATCTTCCGACGTGTGGGCCTTGAGAACGAGTACAAGTCTGGAAAGACCGCGCTATATAATCGTCGGGTTTCAAGACAGCAATAATTGCGACAAGAAAGAAAAAAACGCAACCCAGTTTACCCACGCCGACGTATGCGACATTAGACTGTATCTGAATTCAACCGTTTATCCCTACGAAAGATGGAATTTAGATTTCGCCAAGAAACTGTACGCAGCAGCCTATTACAATTACGAAAACTTCCAAAGCAGCTACTACGGGCGCGAGATAAACGATCCGATGATAACGTTCGCGGAATATATGAAAAACCCCGTTTTTATTATCAATTGCAGTCATCAACCAGAGGCGATTAACTCATCGACAGTGGATGTAAAATTGGAGTTCCAAACGAGAAAGAATAAATTCCCCAAAGACACTAAAGTGTACGCATTAGTTATTCACGACTCATTTTTTAGTTATAATGTATTAAACGGTTCGGTGACCAATAAATCTATATTTTAATGTATCTATTATATGTAACACAAAATAATGTTCTTGAATCAATAAATTTGTAATGAGTGAAGTAGTAGTTTTATATTTATTTGAAACCCAACCAAAAAAAAAAAAGCTGGCGGAAAAGCCCGCTCTTTAAGAAAAGAGTACGGGAATTTAGAAAATGGTGGTTTATTAAGTGGAAAAAAGAGCTTAAATAACACAAGAAAAAATTTTTAAGGCAAAATATGAAAACAACGATTTAGAAAATTTGTAGGAAAGTAACGGTTAGGAATAGGGAAAAAAGTTATAAGAAAAAATTATAGAGGAAATCGAGTACTATAAGCAAGCATTTTTCTCGATAGTAAAAACGTAAAAAAAATTTTTTTCAAAAAAAAATTGAAAAATGGTGAATGCGCGCCAAAGTTGAAGTTTTGGAGCAAAATGATATTAGGAAATTAGAAAGAGAATTTTTTTCTACATATGGTAGTACTTTTCAAAATTCGGAAAGATGAAATTTTAAGAAAAGGGTTATAGTAAGTTAGTAATTTGGATTTTTTAAAGCGCTGTAGCTCGGGAACCGTTCAAGATAGAAAAAAAATAAAAGCACTTTGATAGCCCAAAATTTTGAGGAGAATGCGATGGTGTAAAAAAAATTATATTTTTTTTTTTTTTTGAAAATGCTGAATACGCGCTAAAGTTGAAGATTTAGAGAAAAACGGTATTGGGAAATTAAAGAGAGAATTTTTTTCTACATATTGTAGTATTTTTGAAAATTCGAAAAAATGAAATTTGAAAAAAAGGGTTATAGAAAGTTAGTAATTTGAATTCTTTAAAGCGCTGTAGCTCGGGAACCGTTCAAGATAGAGAAAAAATTAAAGCACTTTAATTACCTAGAATTTTGAGTAGAATACAATGGTGAAAAAAAAATTTGGAAAATCTTAAAAATGACAAAAAATTTAGATGAAAAAATTGAAATTCTCGAGTTAGGAGGCTAGGGCCGCCGAACGGGAGTATGTGGAAGTTGTAGGGGAGGGTTTTTTTTTTTTTTTTTTTTTTTTTTTTTTTTTCTAAGTCCAAATATGCAAGTGTGAGGAGTGCGGGGGTACCGCACCAGGAGCGACACCTTCGGCACCGCCTGCAACGCCGACACCACCAGCGACGACGACGGTGCCGCCAATGAGAAGACCAAGGGCTGCACCTAGGTCGGTGTTAATATCGTTGGGTATTACTCCACGGTAGGCACCCCACCCTCCCCCCAGGCCCTTTTAGGGCCACAAAAACGGTCCTTTTCAGGACCACATTATATTTTGATCGTAGTTTAGTAATCGTCACTTATGGGGCGAGATATTCGTTTAACGACGATTTGTCTCGTAGCTTAAGTGCCAAGTTATATGCTTGAGAACCTATGAAAATGTTAACAGTTCAAACAAGGTTTCTATTATTTTTTTTTTTTTGTAATGTATTCTTCACAAAATATTAAGAATAAGTCTTATTGTCTAAACAAATCTAATTCCTTATTTAAAGTTTTTGAAAAAATCAATAATTCTATAAGCTCTCACCAATACATAACATTTAGAATCCGTTGGTGGGGTGGGGGTAGTTCTATATATATGAGACTGGGTCAGTTACACAGTCATATATTCATCAACCCTCATACGATGAACATGGAGGAAGAAAGACCCGCCAGCCGAGGCTCATCCATCTTTAGTGATGACACCGTAGCCGACAACGTTGGAGACCTGCAAGTCTTCGACGACGACGACGAGGTGGATTTTGAAATTGACGTCCCACGTTGGGACGACTTGGATGAGCCGATTCCGCTAGTATATGACCATGATCCGGGTCTAGTGGAATTAGACGACGCGGGTGATTGGGTCTTACAAAGACTCGAAACTCCGTCGCCGCAGCCAGAGCCGGACTCGACGGAAGATGCGGTGCTGGAAATTCCAGCATCACCAACACCCGACGACCCACAAGGCCCCTGCGATTCGTCAAGCTGGTGGTCGACCAGCGAGGATGGGGCACCATAAGCCCCACACTCTCCCTGGCCCTTTTTAAGGGCACACAACAACGGTCCTTTTCAGGACCACAAAATACTTTGATCGTAGTTTTAGTACATATTAGTACTTTGTTACTAATATTGTATGTATAGAATATACAATATTAGATACAAAGTATTAAAACTTTAAGTGCTGGTGGAACCCAGCTAAATCGTTCGTTCGTATTTGAGACCACAAACAACTTTTGGTCTCAATACGTAATACGACATTTGTTTTCACCCCCCACCATTAATTTGTCTCTATATATACGACCGCCAATACTTATTACAATCATTTTAGTTCAACATGTCAGCGACTCAACAACAACAACAACAACAACAACAACAACCCATCCAATGCCCTGTGGTAGATTCTACCACAGAGAATTGTTTGGAGTGGGAGCCGAACGATCCTAGATGGGATGAACTTTGGCGGTTCATCATCGCATATACAGAGGACAACACCACCACCCCCGCTGATGATGACGGGCCGTGCGACTCCACAACTCAATAAAAGAGTCGCATGTTTTACAACCAAACGGTCCTTTTCAGGACCACAAAATAATTTGATCGTAGTTTTAGTTGGTTATAATACTTTGTAACCAATATTTTATGTTTTTTTCATAAAAACATACAATATTGAGATACAAAGTATTAGAAGTTCTGGCGACAGAACCTTAACTTCATAAACCGAACCATGTTTTAGCATACTTGTAAATATTATCAGAAAATATTTACAACTATTGCTATTGCGTAGTTTTAGTGGATTATTCACTCTTTTTTTTTTTTATTACCTAATATTATGTGGGACAGGGCCTATATGAAATAACACACAAAAATAAATTTTCAAGTCATTTTTATTCTCATTATAAAATATAAAAAATTTGATCAAACACTTTTTTATTAACTACAATATATATATATATATATATATATATATATATATATATATATATATATATATATATATATATATATATATATTTACAAACTTAATACTATAAATTAAAAGCTAATATCTACAACTACCTAACACCTACTACATAATTTATTAAAGTCCTCTAATTGTCTTTTTAACCGCGCAGATTTCACCTTTTTTATCTCTAATTGTTTTTCAAGTTCTATAATGTCACTGGCACACTCGTTCACTTCATTCACTAAGCGTTTTTTCATGGCATAAATGTCGGTCAATTTGGTCTTCTGAGAGTTGGTGAAGTCTTCGACCCACTCCGGTTGTGATGGCTCGGAAGAAGACGCGGTTTTATTTGGTGAAGACGATGACGATGACGACGACGACGACGACGACGAAGCAGCGGAAACTTCATCGTCTTCAAAACAACGCTTAAACCGCTTCTTCATGGGTTTCCGGCACCCCAATATCGGCGACAGTGGCGCTGGCGCTGGGGAAGACTTCACCTCCGACACTATTTCATTCTCTACGCTGGCCGGTGTTGGTGGCGTTGGTGGTGTTGGTCCATCGGGGCCTTCTATGACTTCCACTTCTACTGACAATGGCTCTTGCGGTGCTGTTTTTAGGAAATCGGGTAATGGAACAGGGGTGGAGGGACGCTTAAAGTTAAACTTTTTCTTCTTCCCTTGTCCCACACCTTTAATCGCCGAATAAAATGTTTTTTTATCGGCGATTTCCGACTTCCGCATAGTCAAGAGCTTTTTCAGTTTCGACGCTTTCGGAGAAGATTCCCTAGGCCGCGATGCTTTTCGCACAACCACATCACTAATCACATTTATTTTTGGCTCTTTCTCCTCCGTCCAGCATTCCAGGAATTGCGCTGCCGACTGAACTAACTCCTCGTCGCGACCATCGTTGAGGGCTCGGTCTTCGGCATCTTCATGCTCCACGCCATTCCAGTTCTCGAACACCCCCGGACTTAATACTTCTAAACCACTCATGTTATCCAGCATGCCTTGCTGTGAACCGCAGCTCACGTCAAGAGCATCTAAAAGAGACCGTACACTAGACATTTTCGATATTCAAACTCACACAATTAACTTTTTCTTAGCACTGTACTGTTTGCTGTTCTGACGAACTGTGAAGAGCTCGAGACAGCAAGTCTGCTTTTATGCCCATTTCCCCCACTACACCGCCTTTATTCCTTTTGTTCGATGCATTAAGTATAATATTTAAACTTGTCAGATGCAAGGCCAAGGCCAAGGCCGACGTAACCGGCAATACCAGGGTCGTTTTCAGGGCTGTAATTTTCATGGATTTTTTTTTTGTCCCTGTCAAGGTTATTTTAAAGAAGCATATAAATATAGTACTAAACTTGTTAGATGCGAGGCCAAGGCCAAGGTCAAAGTACCCGTCAATGTCAGGGTCGTTTTCGAGGTTGTAATTTTCAAGGATTTTTTTTTGGTCCTGTCAAGGTTATTTTAAAAACAAGGACATTAATGAACGTGCCATCCAGAGAAGAAATTGGGTCATAGAAGAAGCTTACCTGTACAGAAGAAATTAACATGTATTTTATTTCTTAATTTTTAATTTTTTTGTTTGTTATTTTTTTTATTTTTTTTTTTTAATAATAAAAAGTAAACTCAATCTTTTGTTATATTTTAATTTTTTTTCAATAAAACAATAGTAAAATGAATCTGTATGTGTATTTATTAAACATCACCTAAAATACGTTTTGCAATCCATATTTTTCTGCAGAGTCCGTTTATTAATGAAATAGAACCATATATTAGGGTGAAATCTAATGGTTTCAAATCAGTCTC
Organism: Diaprepes abbreviatus; assembly: GCA_034092305.1. Lineage (NCBI taxonomy): Eukaryota > Metazoa > Arthropoda > Insecta > Coleoptera > Curculionidae > Diaprepes > Diaprepes abbreviatus. The sequence goes on along the minus strand of JASJET010000141.1, from coordinate 15,528,634 downwards.
ACATAACAATGTCAGAAGTAAACACTATTGATAAGTTCGGTCGCAAAAGAAAATTTAAGGATTTTAACTTTATGCGAGGTCCTTCAGGAATAGGTTTTAAACTTACACCTAATGGAGATTACGACATGGGAAGCAAAAGATTGTGCTATTTAGCAGAACCTCTTGAAGGAGACGATGCGACCACACGAAATTATGTTGATAATAACCTTGCTCAGTGTGTGCAAGATACGCAGAAAGCTTTACATGACTCAACAATTGTTATTAAAGATATATTCAGAAACCAACTTGAAGGTTACGTACGCAAGAAATTAATTGAAACCGGTCAAGAACTTAGAGGATACATTGATGATACTGTTATTGCAATATATGAACTTAGGCAAGACGAACTGCGTGATGAACTTAACTCTAGAATGTTGAAAATTGAAAAGACTATGGAGGATCTTGTCAGCAAACCTGTTTCACATTAAACACTTACTCGTAGACCTGTGCGTTTAATTTACTATTAGACAAATTTTTCAACAATAACTTTTACAGTTTGTTATTTGTCGACACTTCATTATATTTATAATTTTAAAATAAAGGTTCAATAAAAAAGCAATCAAGTAATGAATAGATGTTTTTTATTAAAAAAAAAAAAAAAAAAAAAAAATTACAATACTATCGTTACATATTAATGTTGTATGTTTAATAGAAATAATAAAAACAATACAAATAATGAAATATGGATTTTCCAGATTACGTGCTGTCCTGACTTAGAAATGATTCCAACACGGTGACTAAATTTGCTAAGTTTTCTTCCGGGTCTGTTTTGTAAAAATCTATGTCTGCATGCCCCCAAGGTAGAGTTTTGGTTGAACTGGGAATTACATAACGTTTATCATCGCTATGTGACAATGCTACTTTATTTATTATGTTGGTATAAATGTTATGTAATTCACTTCTAAATGTCTTCATCTTTCTTAATATCAAACCACCCCGTTCAACAATTCTTTGGTAGTCTTCCTGATGAAGGTCTTTCTCGATAACACATTTTTTGATACCTTTGGCTTTTTTTAATTCATTATTAATGGACTTTACATAATAAGCCTTCGCGCCGGTACCATAAAAACTTATTATCGGATCACCAGGAAACTCATCTTTCATTCTACCAACTACAGAATTACTTTTAATTATGTTGAAATTATTAATTTCGGGGTAATTTGATGTATCGAATTTTTCGGGGTTTTCTGATATAGTTTGATAAAAGTTTTCCGTATACACTTTTAATATAAGCGAGTCAGTATCGGTGTAAAGTAACGAAGCATCATCGCCAAACTTGGATTTAATAAAATTATAATAAAAATCGTATATTACAGTCTTTGATATATCTAATATGGAAAAACCGATATAAATTGGTTTATTGTACAATATTTTAACTTTATTCATATGTATAGCAACAAAGTTCTCGGTAAATATCGAGCTACTATTGAAATTGGGGCGGGATATTAGTGCTCTAGCTCCATTTCTGCCTACACTGTTCTCCCAATGTGTTACTAATTTTATATCCTTTCGATTTTCCACATTTTCCATAGTTTTACCAAATATCGCGTTATTTTTTAATTTAAAAGTGTCCTTCGCAAATTTTGTGGTGGCCTTGTTACGTAAATTGGTATTAAAATCAATATACGATTTTAGCCATTTTGATTGCTCAAACTGTAATACTCGATGGGTTTGCATTACCACTAAGCCGTTGGCGATGGCTTGTTTTAAAGTTCTATAGTGTACAATGTATTTTTTTTTATCTTGTAAATTAGGAATTAATTTCGGTAATTTAGCGTTTTCTGTTGGCGGTATGATATTTTCTACTAGAAATGGAAGATCAGAATGTGCATCATGCAACTCAGTCGGATAATGCACATCCACTTCCAAAACGTAGCCATGTAAACTATCATCACCAACAGCCATAATATTTAAATCCAGAATTTCGCGCTCGCTTAACCATCGAAAACCACCATATGGTAATGCTTGTGACATACTATGACCATATAGATTTGTAGCATCAAGGTATGTTATAAATGAAGAAGGTTTTGTTGGGTCATAGTCTGGTAAAAAAATATTATTAGCGATGTGCTTCCTTTCTGTACACTGGCTTATGCCGCCGCGTATACCTTTCTTAAAAAAATGTATCATGTCTATATCAGTTAAGAGCTCTAACTCTACCTTAGTCATACGTAGCATACAATCAAATGATAAACTTGGAAGGGTATAGTAATGTGCTGGATCAAGTTTATCGAATTTTAAACAATTATTCCGAAATTGCTCAAAAACATCACACAATAGCAACACATCTGATTTTAAATACACGTCCGAATAGTCCCCCAAAGTTTTACACCCAAACAAGCGCCATACTTCTTTTGCTCTTCTATAGCTTTCATCGCTAATATGTTCTTCCCGTAAATTATCATAAAATTCATCTTTACTTGGAAGACATGTATTTTCCATTTTTTCTATAGAGTCAATAAAGCTATAGGGAAAAACACCCTTTTGACGCATCAAATTAAATTGGTTGATGTTTGAAAAATGTTTCCGCGTTTCAATAAAATCGTCGTCGTTTAAACCGCTGCCTAAATTTTCCAAAGACGTTGACAGAAATTTAAAACTATCAATAAATCGCAACTTTAAATATTTCCTCTTGACTTTTCCACATTTACTATCAAAATAATCGTGCACATAAATGCTTTTGGTAAATGATATGTACTTTTCCTTACTTTGAGCCAAAACACCAATTTTATCCCCATATTTACATAACTCTTTTATAAATAAATGGCTGTCGTAGCCGCTTAAGTTATGAAATATGATAGGGATAAAAGAGGGTAATTTATAATTTAAATTACAAACGGAATGTGCAGCACCAAATCTTTTTGCACCAGTTATGTGACAGTGGTCTCGTACTTTAATCTCACCCTCTTCAAAAGGGCCTTCACATATACCACATATTTTAGCATCATTAAACTCCCTTTTTTCTTCAGGCGTTAACGGTTTCATAGGCTTAATGTCTTTTAAATATGTGTTGTATAGAGCCCTTAAATCACACTCGATACGATCCACAAAGACTTGAGCTGCATTATTCCCCCGAAATAGCTCAAATTTCGAAAGTGAGTCGTCAAAAGAGCATTTAATTAAATAAGCAAAAGAATATGGTTCATGTTTAAAACTTTTTACAGTGTAAGAATTTTGTGGGTTTGGTTGTACCGTTTCAATGGGTTTTAAAACAGATTCGAAATCTGCATAAACCACGAATGGAACGCGCATTTGCTTTTCTATACCCTCGAATTTTAAAATATTTTCCGGCACACTCTTTCCAAATTTATCGATTTTTAAATCCACTGAGGGTGTTTGCGTGAAAATGTGGTTACAATCGTAGCTTTGATGTAAAGTTAAAGCTGACGGTGTACTAAAATAAATGAGGCAACCATCACAGAAATATATTTTATGTTGTTGACAACTAATTTGACTTGAAACTAAACGTGATAAATCCCGAATCCAACAATAATGACTCTTTGAACAAGTCGTATCACAAAAATGTTCACCGCCATCTTTACTACTACAGTCTTTTGTAATTAACAATAAATTTACATGCCTATCCAACTTTTTTGACGCATACCTCAGTGGACCAATAACTTCATGTATTACTTCATTATTTTCATATTTAGATTCCAGACCGTATACGTTAATTGATATGTTGTTCATTTCCTCAAATTTTTTAATGTCACGTAATTTTACTGGAAAATCCATACCTGTTACATTTAGCACTCTAGAAAAATGGGGGTAGGATGTCTTCTGTGAAGGCTCTGCTGTTGGAGGAAACAATGCTGATGTTACAGCCCACGCAAAGCAAAATTCGTCCTGGTTAATCACATTGACGACAGCTCGTTTCTTTTCAATAGAACACGGCAACTTGATGTATGATGAGCCACCCATAGGCATATACTTGTTGATACCAACTTCCAAGTATAAAATTCGCACAAGAGCCCATCCTATAACAAGAAAAATAATATATAAAAATCAGTTTAATATATCGGGTTTTGATTTTTCCATACCTGAATCTTTCTCCTGGAACTCTGTCGCCTGCGTTTTTATTAATTCGGTGAAAGAATGGTAAACGGCATCCAAATCACTTTCTACACTAATTATTTGATTAGCAGTGTTGAAGGATTTTTCACTGAATATTTCTTGTGATGGAAGCATGTACTCGCCAACAGCTGTCATGTTAACTTTTAAAGCATGATGCACACGCAATAAATTATTAACAAGTTCCACCACCTTGGATTTAATGTCTGCAAAGAACATTACGTAATCGGAATGCTCCATATCACTGCTAACCCGATAGGTTGCAATTCTCCTTTTGAAGGCACATTGAACGAGTTGCACACCATGACATACCGGCAAACATGAATTATTTTTATGTTGTTGTGTTCGTTTATGCACCGACATATGATTTATTGGAACATCTACATTACATGTAGCGCAATTAATTAGCGGAATCGTCGATGTATACTCTTCAATTCGGAGCCGTTTTCCTCCAGGCACTTCATTAAATCTCGCCGCACACGATTCTCTTTGATGACGTCTCATATTATAAATATTAGTAAACTTAGAACCGCAATTTTCACAAACATATGCCATGATTTGTCAAATATTAACACATGTACTACCTATACAAGTCAGAGCCAACTGATGAATGAAACTGCCCCATACCTTATATAAAACCATTCAAGGTCACCCCCAACCACGTAACATATCTTCAAGGTCACACACCCAAGATGACCTTCAACAAAGTCAAGGTCGACTCGACCAAGGTCAAGGTCAAGGTCACACACACACAACCTTGAACACAAGGCCAAGGCCAAAGCACACGTGCACTTTCAAGGTCAATGACAAGGACATGTGGGCGGGGCCAAAGAGGGGTGAAGCAAGGTCAAGGTCAAGGTCGAGGAGTGGGGGGATCGAGCGAATCGGGTTATGTTCACTACTCTTTTTAGTGAACTTTAATATACTTTACACTCACAAGTCTCCGCAAAATGAAAATTTTAAAGTAAATACATCACTTTAAAACTGTACATTTTTTAATAAGCCGTTTTAGTAATAAAGGAAAATAAAATGTTTAGTAGTAATGTGGAAGTTGGGGATATGAGTGAGAAGGAAATCCAGATTGAAAAATTCGTTAATAACTCAGAAAATTCTTCAAGCAGAACGAGACATATCGTTGACTTTATAGTCTAAGAGCTGGCAACATCCCTCAGGTGCAACATCCCTCAGTCCATGAAATAATATACCTGAAAAAGTTTCGGTTGATGCAGACAAAGTGGAAGCCTGACTGTTACAAGGTACACTGGAAGTGGGTGGCCGGGCGGACAAACTTGTAAATTATTCACCAAAAAGTACTGTTGGCGGGCACGGCTGGAAATTTATATATGTATCGAAGAGCAAGAGAAAAAGTGTTGGTGATGCTATGAAAACTTTGTGCAGTCCTATATTTGTTGGATATGCTAAATATTGAGTTGTTAAAATGTCTCAAATTGCTTCCCTTCTGTTACTTTTGGCTCCAACATGGTCTGGAAATGCCTAGAGAAATTAAATAAATTGAGTAGGTCACCCTCATGTAGGTACCGGGACATACCGGAGTAGAGGGGAATGAAATAGTAGACCGACTCGCGAGAAAAGGGGCTGAGACACAATTTCTGGGGCCAGAGCCTTTCTGTGGAGTCAGCAGCAGCATAATGCTGGAAGAAGAAAAATAGAGGAAGACAGCAGGAGATCTCATTATTGGACGGAACTGCAAGGAATGAGACAAGCGAAGATACTTCTTGTGAAATACGATCAGAAAAGATTCAAGGATTACATAAGCCTAAGTAAAAACCAACTCAGAGTTCTGACAGGGATCCTGACGGGGCATTTCCACTTGAAGGGATCTCTCAAGAAACTCGGATTTGCAGAGTGCAGATTCTGCGAGGAGGAGAACGAAACCTCTGTTCATATCCTTTCAGAGTGCAGTGCTGTAGAAAACTCTAAGATGTGGTTCTTGAGATCACACCAAATAGAAGTAAGGGAGCTACCCACTTTGAAACCGTCCAATATCCGAAAATTGCTTAAGGAAATAGGACTAGTGGACCTCCTATAGCCGGTAAGGTATCTCTTACGACTTGGCAGTAGTAGGGGGGCACACCAGGTCTATTAACTCGCAGTGTACATACTCCAATTCTACTCACATACATACCCACATAAGACGAAATGTTTCAGAAACGTTTCATGCCAGTGTCTAAATATTTCAGAAAGATTGCATTTAAATGTGTCAGAAGTAGCGATATGACACAGAAATATATATATATATATATATATATATATATATATGTTTATGCGGCTTTCGCGGATTCCTCCGTCTAAGATGCAATAGCAGTGGATACATCCACATTATGCCGTTGTAGGTGGGAGGTCGGCGGAGCCTCGTTCAGTATTTGCATGCTTCCTTCCGATCTATCCTTTGCACAGCCAGGTACATGTGGGTGCTCTGATGAGTCTAGTAGAGACGAAACATGTACCTCTGCCGTATTACTGTGGCGGGGAGGGTAAGTTTTGACTTTCTTCTCGGTATGGTGGTACAGGTAGGACATCATCTCGATGGTGGTGGAATAGGATAAATTGCATTCTATAACAATTTATTCTAACTGTGCAACCTCTAATATAGAAAGGATATGATGGAGAGAAGTTTGCATTTACTGTTCGCTCTACTAGACTTATCAGGGTACCGACATGCACCTGGCTGTGTAAAGGACAGATCGGAAGGAAGCAGACAAATACTGAACGCGGCTTCGCCGACCTCCCGCCGGATGGCGTATATATGTTTATGCGGCTTTCACAGATTCCTCTGTGTGAGATGCAATAGCAGTGGATATATCCACATTATGCCGTTGTAGTGCTGAAATCACATTCAGCAAACGTACAACTATATACAGCTCCGTATATGAATGAAGTAAAATGAAAACAGTAAATGTAAACTTCTCTCCATCATATTCTTTCTGTGTTAGAGGTTGCACAGTTACAATAAATTGTTATAGAATGCAATTTATCCTATTCCACCACCATCGAGATGATGGCCTACCTGTACCACCATACCGAAAAGAAAGTCAAAACTTACCCACCCGCCAGGTGGATCGAAAAGTCCTGGGACTGGCATGTAAAAGGCGATATTTAGATAGTACAAACCTTAAAATGATAAGTGTCAAATTTTGATGAAATGTTGGCCATTAGTCATTGAAGTTTCAGCGACGCAGCTTTTGATTTTTTCGAAACAATAGAAAAAGACGAATTTCATACATTGATAAAACCGTATTATTTGATTGGAAAAAATACCATCAAAATTCAATTGTGACTTGAAAGTGTTATAAGGAATTTGCTTCGCCGAAAGCAATCATTTGCCACTGGTATGCTAAATTTAAACTCGATCGTAAAGACAAAAATGCTGCTGAATGCTCTGGATACTAAAATGAAGGTGTTACAAGGGAAAACATAAAAAATCCACAAAATCGTTTTAAACAATCTTCACGTGAAAATGTGTGAGATAGCTACTATTATAAGGATATCAACAGATCATGTACATTATATTTTGCAAGAGTATTAGGTTAGGCAAAAACTTTTCTCGAAATGACTACCTTCGTTGCTCACAATTGACAAAAAACATCAATCTGGAGAGCGGTGCTTGGAGTTGTTTACTTCAAGTTAAAGGGGTTTTTATATGTCGTGTGACAATAGATGAAAAATGGATCCAACACAGGAAGGATAAAAACCAACCAAAGTGGCCAAAACGCAAGAGTAGGCTTGAACGGTTATTTTGAGATGGGCATGCCATAATATACATCTCAATAAACAACATTTGGAAAAATCTGAATTAGCAATTAAGCGAATATCAGTACAAACTACCGATTGCTCTTTATAATCAATTCAAAAAAATAAAACGAATACAACTACTTTTTAACCACGATAAAGCCTTTGAGATAACAGCAAAACTGTCTTTAAGATCTTATTCTTCTGACAAAACGCAACAACATTACTTTTGCGTGGGTACCAAGACAAAGATATTCTAGACAATTAAAAGGCATACAAAATTACAAGTCAATATTCTTCTACCACATCGACTAAATCAAAATCAGTACTTGGCATCTTCAAAATCACTATCCACTAGAACTACTGGAATCGCTTTGCGAAACATAAGCACAGTAAACTATTGCTAATTTAGGCTAATCATCCGCGATGTCTTACGCATAAGCAGATAAGAGATTAAGATGGTAATAGAAATGAGAACTAGCCTCTGCAGCTAAAGGAAATATCTAGACACAGTAGACATTTATAATGAAGAACCAACATGCAAACTATGTGACGAAGAGAACCAAAGAACCTTACATGTAATGTTTACATGAGAAGTTTTAACCAACTACAAACCCCTTTAAGGATCCATCTATCTTGATTGTGATGGTTTCTTCTTCTTCTTGTGTTGGTGCCTATCCTCTGTGAATGTTGGCAATCACATTGGCCCATATGACCTTATTGACAGCTGTTCTAAATAAATGTACCGTCGTCATTCCTGTCCATTGTCTGATATTCCTCAGCCATGATGTTCGTCGGCGACCCTGAGTTCTTTTACCCTCTATCTTACCTTGCAAAATTAACTGAATTAGTTGGTATTTCTCATTGCGTATTACATGCCCTAAGTATGATATCTGTCTGATTTTCACATTCCGCATAATTTCTGGGTCTTTTTTCATACGTTGCTTCACGGTGTTATTTGTGACATGATGGATGTATGAAATTCTGAGCTTGCGGCGGTAACACCACATTTCGAAGGCTTCCAGTCGTTTAGATGTTGTTTCTGTCAAAGTCCAGGCTTCCACTCCATATAGAAGATTTGAAAATACATAACATCTCAAGACTCGTGCTCTTATATCAATGTTCAGGTGCATATTGCACAAGATCTTTCTGAGGCGGTTGAAGACAGCTCTCGCCTTCTCTATGCGGCATCTAACCTCCTGTGAGTGGTCTCATTCTCTGTTCAGACTGCATCCTAGATACGTAACTTTGTCAACAGTTTCCAAAGTTTCATTATTTGCTCTAAATTGGTGGTGTATTTCGTCATTTTTGCTTACTATAAGGATTTTTGTCTTTTTACAGTTTAATTTCATGCCGTATCTTTCACAAGCTTCCACTACGCGGTCTATTAGTGTTTGCAGATCCTCTGCATTATCGGCCAACAGAACTGTGTCGTCTGCATATCTTAAGTTGTTAATGCTTTCACCATTAATTTTTATGCCCTCTCTCATTCCACTGATAGCTTCCCTGAATAGCATTTCCGAGTACGTATTGAATAACGTCGGCGATAAAATACAGCCCTGACGAACTCCCCGTTTTATTGTAAATTCTTGTGATGTTTCGTTGCCTACACGTACGGTCGCCCTTTGCTGTGAGTAAAGGTTTCTAATAAGGCATAAATCCTTGTCATCGATACCAGATTCATTTAATATTTGAAGCAATTTGTGATGTTGCACTTTGTCGAATGCTGTCTCGAAATCGATAAAACATGCATAGACATTGCAGTTTACGTCCCGAGCTCTTTGTATCAAAATTTGAATAGAAAATAGAGCTTCTCGTGTTTCAAGTCTATTTCTAAAGCCAAACTGAACATTGCTAACGTTTTCTTCAAGTTTTCTATATATTCGAGAGTGAATGATACTGAGAAGGATTTTCAGCGCATGGCTCATTAAGCTTATAATTCTGTAATCAGAGCATCTGGTAGCATTTGTTTTCTTAGGAAGAGGAATGAAGGTGGAAACTAGCCAATCTCCAGGCAATTCGCCAGTTTCGTAAATTTTATTAAGTCGACTTGTTAGGAGTTTAAGTTGATCATCTTCAAATAGTTTTAGTATTTCTGATTGTATATTCTCCGGCCCAGGTGACTTATTATTTTTTAGTCGTTTTATTGCATATGTTACTTCGCTGAATGTTATTTCTGGTCCGGAAAATCCAAGGACATCTGTTTCTGTCTGCTGTTCTTCATCGAATAATTCTCCCATATATTCCTCTCATCTTTCAAGTATTTTTTCATTCTCGTACAGCAGATTGTTGTGTTTGTCCAGTACCGAATTATTGCTGCGTGAGTTGTTTCCTCTGGTTAGGGCCTTGATTTTCTTATGCAAGTTAAAAATGTCATGTTTTTGTTCTAAGGATTCGATTTCTTTACATTCGTTTTGTAGCCACAACTCTTTTGCTTCCTTGATCCTATTGTTAATAACTTTGTTTATGTCTTTGTACCTTCTTTCATTTTCATGTTTATGTCTGTATTTTCTTCGCTCTTCCATGAGTTCTAATATTTCTTCTGTCATCCACGGATGTTTCTTTATATTTTTTCCTGCTTTTAGTTTATTATCCACTATTGAATTACAGACATTTTTTATCTTCTTCCACATATCATCCACATTTATGTTCTCCTTGTTAATATCCGTGGCTATGCTCGTTATTTTGTTGTTTAATTCCTCTTTGACTTCGTCTCTTGTGGTGTTATCTTTTAACCTCTGAACGTCCGGTCGTTTTTGGAATTTTCCTTTCCAGATCTTTTTCATGTGTAGCTGTGAGCTTTCTGAGGTTGGAGCATATGCTTGTACAATATTCATATTAAATGGTTTGGCATTAATTTTAAGTAGTGCAACTCTATCCGATATGCCTATAAAACCGAATACACAACTGATAACCTCTTTGTTGACTATAATAGCTACTCCGTTTTTGTTTCTTGTTGTTGTATCTCCGCAGTAGTATACCGTGTGATTGTCTATTTCATAGTGGCCTGAGTTGGGCCATCTAACTTCGCTGCATCCAAGAATATCTATGTTGAGTCGTCGCATCTCCTTATTTACCTTGCCGGCTTTGAATAGACTTCGTACATTCCATGTACCAATCTTTTTGTCGCGTTTTATTGTAAATTCATCGGGTAACCCGGGGATTCTTAGCACCCTCTCCTCACTTAAGAGGTGCCCGGGACTGAGGGCCGTTCCTAAGTAGACTTGATCCATTGTGATTATCCTGGGGATGTAATTAGCTAGGTAGTTTCCCCTTGCTTCCCTAGCTTTTATGTCAACCGACTCTAACATGAGTACCGACTCTGTTCGCAGCCGCCCACTCTTGGTCAGACGCTGCTGTGTTAGTTCGTTTTGGTCCGCCCCGAGTATTTGATTTCCTCGGTACCACTCATATCTGAGAGGCGTTCCCCTATCCGCCACCTGGGGAGGCGCCCGATGGAGGACTAACAACCCCACACAAGGACGGTTTCTATCAGAAGATAATCTAGTGAACAAGTTTCTAAACCTAAAAAAGGCAACATATAATAGATCTAATAAGCAACACATTATTCCTTCAGGCTGCAGTTTAACAGTACGATGCTTATCCGCTCTAGTAAGCATTGTAATCGGATATATCAGTGATGATCTCCGCTTATTGTCCCGAAAGAATAATATCTCATATGACAGATGGGAAGAAAATTAATCTTTTAACAGAATATTTCTTTCGCCGAATTATTGTGAGGTCGGTATATTAACTTAAAACAGCATGCTTCCAAACTGCACTTTCTTGTGGTTAATTTGATAACTCAAGGACCGGTATTCTTTAAGAAATCAAAATTTCAGTAAGAAATAAAGAAATCTGTCTGCCGTATTTAAATAATTTTTATATATATATTCTCCTTTCATACAGAGAAAAAGAAAGAATATATACAAACAGCTTATTTCCTGCAAATACCATTCTAGTTCTCTCTCCATACGCATTTCGATCACCTCATGATCTCGTCAATGGAGCTGTATCGGGCCGAGAGCAACATTCGCGAGAAATAACTGATATATGAAATATAAATTCCAAGGTATGATGGTAGGATATTGCAAACCTTCCACCTACCGACATCAATGTAGAGAGTGAAAAATATTACCAGTCGAACGACATCTATGAATCACCGGAGTAGTGAAAATTTAAAAAAAAATCAAAATTTCAGTACGACTGACAATATTTTGCAGTCTCGACATCGAGGTCGGTAGGTGGCAGGTTTACAATATCCAACCGACATACTTTGGAATTTGTATTTCATATATCAGTTATTTTCTGCGAATGTTGATCTTAGTCCGATACAGCCCCACTGACGAGACCATGAGGTAGTCGAAATGCGTATGAAGAGAGGATCAAAATGGTATTTGCAGGAAATAAACTGTTTGCATATATTATTTCCTTTTCTCTGCCTGAAAGGAGAATACATATATATCAAGGATAGTTAGTTAAAATGTCGCCACATGCTTTTTGTCTTTAAATTATTTGCATCAAGTAAGGCAAAATTGAAATAAATTCTCTTTGAATCTATATTACAACTGGAAAAACAGCTACGGGAAAAAACAGCTATATATTGTTTCTCTTCAGCAATTTCGAATTTTTCAAATGTTGATTTTTCCTATAAATCTTAAACAGACACACAGGGATGTTTTGCACTAAATTTTTGATTTTTTGTTTCAAAAAAAACGTTGTGTTTTTATTTCTGACAGATAGATGGCTAAAATAATAAAAGGAATTTAATATATATTTTATGGAGAAACATTGTTTCTCGACGATCATACTTACGATCAATTTTAAAAGATATTTTAATATGTTATATTTAAAAACTGTATTTTGTGACAGTATATTATTTGTAACCTAAATAATTATTTATACTAAACTGGAATAATTAAAAGTAGATAAATTCAGTAAACATTGAACCTATTGTGCGACATAAAGTTTAGTTAAGCATTATTTTTATTCTTTTAATAATACTATAATAAAACATACAACGACTGCGACATAATGTTGTAATATAACCAGATACAAATCAGAAATATTTTTAAATATAAGTGAGCGATGAAAGCGCACTTTCATAAAAGGAAAAAGTTTGTTGTTTTTTTTTATTTTGTGAAAAATGTCAGCTCAGAACGAAAAAGGAATAAGCATCCAACAAAACGAAAAGTATAAATGTAATAATGGAAGACAATGGCCACAAATTTTGGCTGTATTTGCAGGTAAGTATTTTACAGTGTTTTCTCAATTTAGTTTTATAGGAGCTAATTTTTGATATTTCATAGAAAAGTTATTTGCCATATTCCATTATTAGCATTTATTTTATGATGACACTTTTACCTAAATACGAAAATAACGTTAAGGTTACAAGCGGAAAGCGTTACTAAAAATAATTGTTTCGTGTTTATATGTCGCAAAAATTGAAAGTCATATTATAAACAAAAACAAAATCTTGTTAGCTTTTAATAATGTTTAATTTATAAGTATTAAATGAGGTTTGACAATAGCGCGTACATTTTATATCGTCTATTTCTAGTTCTGTCAAAGGTCTAGCCTTTTTACGTGTTAACAAGTTGTTTATTTATTAACGAATCTAATTAAACCTCTCCGTACTAAGTTGACAGCTTAATGGAAAGGCAAATTTGTAAAAAAAAATCGTAATCAGATTTGGTAAAATAAAATTTTTATAAAAAAATTGAACCGCTAAAAAGTGAAAAATAGCTATAAGTTTTTATATGAAATTGAAATTTTTGAAGTCGGCGCCAAACTAATACCCAACAAAATGTGTTTCGCATAAACAGATTAGAAATACTTTATTTGTAATTGTTTTCTTACCATAATTTGTATATATTAATAGTTATTTAATTCATTTAGAAAAAATTTGGTGCCGATTTTAAAATTGTCAATTTAATATAAAAATTTCTAGTTATTTTTCACTTTTTAGCGCAGTTTTAGAAGTCGGCTCAATTTTTTTATAAAAATTTTATTTTTCTATTTTTAGTTTTAGAATTCATTATGATATCCATAAATTATTTGAACTAAGTACTAATCGAGATTAGTGTACCTCGCAATGACTCCAATGTGGCAAAAAAATTACCCATTTTATCCATAATTGTAAATCACCCTAAAATGAACCACTAAAAATTTTTTGATTCTTAGAGTTCTCCAAATACCAATGAAATTGTGTCAAACAAATATTTAGTCTGTCATAGTAAATCCACTATCTTAAATTTCGAATTAATTCTAGACTGGTAATATAGGCCCTAAAACCTTCCAATATCGATATTTAAAGAATTTAAGACGTAAATTTCTTAGCTCGATATATTTTATATTGCCTATTGAGTTTGTACATGCCCCAAGAACCCCGCAATATCAATTTTAGATAAAAAATGTAAAAATTTTAATCCCTCATATTGTATCTTATCAACCAAAAAAAATTAATTTCATATTCGTAATACACCTCCCCCCAACCCCCTAATACCAAATCTGAAAAAATGCGAATAAGATAAAATTTTCAACCCACCATATTGGATCCGCGATATTGAATTTCAAAAAAATAATTTTAACGTCTTAATCTAATCTAAATTTAAACCCTTCAAAGCCCCCTAGTACCAATTTTAGATGAAATCCAGAAATTTAAAATTTCTAAACGGTCATATTGCATCTGAGATATTAGATTTTCTTAAAATAATTTTATATTCGCTATTTACATCCTCAAAAACGATTCAGTTCCACATTTGAACAAAATCGAAAAATGTAAAACTTTTAGGCAGCTATATTGCGTTCGCCATATTGAATCCAGAAAAAATACTATTAAATTCTTAATTTACACCTTCAAGAACCCCCTATATCAGTTTTGGAGAAAGTCGAAAAATGCAAAATTTTTAGGACACCATATTGAATCTGCCAGATTGAGTTTTTCAAAAAATATTTTAATTTCGTAATTAACACTATCAAAAATCCCCTATACTGACTTTAGACAAAATCAAAAGATGTAGAATCTTTAATCTTCCATCATAGATCAGCCACATTTATTTTTTTTTAAATAGTATTAAATTTGTAATGTGCTTTAATATGAATTTTAAAAAAAATCGGTCCAAACTAACTTTTTACCCACCATATTGGATCCGCCATATTGAATTTTTAAAAAATCATTTTAGATTCGTCATGTGCAACCCCGAAAACTCCTCCGTACCAATTTTGGAGAAAATCGGACAAAATCGATTTTTTTGTTCGCCATATTGGATCCGCCATATTGATTTTTTTAAAGATGTTTTGAATTCGTCATGTGCAACCTTGAAAACTCCCCCATACCAAGTTTGGAGAAAATCGGACAAAATTAAATTTTTTTGTCCGCCATATTGGATCCGCCATTTTGAATTTTTTAAAAATAATTTCAGATTCGTTATGTGAGGCCCCGAAAACTCCCTCATATCAATTTTGGAGAAAATCGAACATCATGTGCAACCCCGAAAACTCCCCCGTACTAATTTTGGGGAAAATCGGATAAAATCGATTTTTTGTCCGCCATATTGGATCCGCCATATTGAATTTTTTAAAGATGTTTTGAATTCGTAATGTGCAACCTGGAAATCAAAAATACATTTTTTTGTCCGCCGTATTGGATCCGCAATTTTGAATTTCTTAAAAATAATTTCAGATTCGTTGGGTACAACACCGAAAATTCCTCCATACCAATTTTGGAGAAAATTGGATAAAATTAATTTTTTCGACCGCCATATTGTAAGCGTCATCTTGGATTTTACTGCACCAATTTCATCTAAAAAAAAAGATGGGACCACCGCAGCAACTTCCTGAACGTCACGTAAAAATTTTCATTCAAATTGGTGCAGCCGTTCTGGAGTAATCGGTGTACATACATTAAAAAATACATAGTCGACGAATTGAGAACCTCCTTCTTTTAGAAGTCGGTTAAAAAAATGTTGAAGGGATCCGAAATGTCGGTTTGTCAAATTTCTCAATCCCCCCTAGTGGAATTTGTAGAGGGTAGCAAAACTGAAAATTTAAGTTAATATTGCTTTCCAAAATGTCCGATAAGAAAAGTAAAAACATACCTTTAATGTTTTTCGAATTTCTGCATATAAGGTGACCGATGCTTAAATTTCCGCTAATAGCAATGTTATTGAGGGTTACTTCTTCTCAAAAAATGCCAATAAAAAATATAGAAACAACCTAAAGTTGGATTTCAAGTAATAAATTATCATATTACAAAGTTTCATAGTTTCCCATACAAATATATAACCACTGAACATTCTTAATCGTCATCAGAAAATAAACACAGACTTTTTAATTTCGACCGAATTGCCAATAAATGAAAAAGATTTTCTTTTTCTTTAATACGTACGGTTCACAATTTGATTGATTTAATGTTACACTTGTAAATTTGAACCCTTTATTCTCAATTTTGACCAGTTTTAAAGTAAAGGCCACACTAAAGAATAAAGGTATATTTGAAATTTTCTAGGTATAACAATATATTTAGAGTTGTTCCATGGAAAGAATATCTATGCGTTATCAATAAAATATTCGTCTAAACTATATCAAAATTAATTAGTCAATACGTTTACGTTCATGAAAACGTGCCTATTGCACTAATGAACGATATTTTCGGATACATATATATATATATATATATATATATATATATATATATATATATATATATATATATATATATATATACATATATATATATATATATATAGTTTTTTTTCTTTAATATTTTGCTGGATAAAATTTTTTTAATTTTAAGATTAAAAGACGGCAATTTTTCTCACGTTTCGCTTTACATAGAGAGTTTTTTCAAAGTTATATTTATGTGTAACCTTCATCCTGAAAGTAGCTTTACACGTGTGTTCAACTTGCCGTACAGCGAGCTTTAATAATGATAAATGAGACTTCACCAAAACGTCAGCTGTCTTACAATCCTGAGAGGGACTCAGTACATACACGGGATACCCGAAAACCTTCGATTACACATCATACCCGTGAGAATATCTGACATAGTATATATATGTATATATATATATTTATATATATATATATATATATATATATATATATATATATATATATATATATATATATATATATATATATACACATATCATATCAAAATGAGTTTAAATATCACTGAAAATATAATAATAATAAATAAGTTTATTATAAAGACACTAAAAACTGTAACAGAACACACAAATGCGTAATTAGGGCTTCTCTCTAACAGAAATTTTACTGCATATTGATATATTAAATCAAAATATAATTCAATACTCTAACTTATTGAAACTTTGTTACAACGAATTGTTTTTAGGGGTGAAAACAACATTTATAGCCATACAAAATTCAAAAAATTGCTGATAAAATAAAAATCCTTAATAAAATCCATAGGAAACACAGAAAATATTATATTAAACATAATTTTAACTGATATTATCGCTTTATCTAACAAACATTGTTCTCTGGTGGAACTTGAATAACGGTTCAGTGTATTTCACACACCCTTCCCACACTTCGAAACTACATTGTTCCAAAGCTTTAGTACATCTCTACCAATATATTTATTATTTAATTTCTAATTTACCCATTTAAATTCTATAGCGTTAAAGTCACAGTAGTAAGGTGACCATGCTGACTTAACTCATTTTGCTACTTCTAATAACTCAAGTTTGCTTAATTTATCATCAAACTTTATATTTCTTGATTTCATGAAATATTTTGTATTTTTTAAGTGATGTGGATGGCTATTTCACTGGAACAACACAATAATATGATGCATTATCTATAACTATCAGTGACGGTTTTTCCAAACTGGTATTGACTATTCTTTTTTACTAATTTTGAAAAAATTTCTCTGATCAATTTACCATAATAATTTAGAGTCAAAGATCTGGAGGCAAATAGCAAAATTGCTCCAAAAAAATCCTCTTATAGAGCCAGCATGAACAATAATAAATCATCTACCTTCATACTCTTCGTATATTTTTAATGTTGTTATCTTGCCCCGAAAATATTTTATTGCCCTTAAAATAAAATCAAGTTTCATCTAAGAAAACCACTTTTTTTTGGATAAGAACTATTGAGGTTTTTCATATACTTTCGAAGGAAACAAGCTCTCGCAGAAGCAATACTAGTTATTTCAGTTATTACTCTTCTTTGGTCATTCCTTTTGTATTTGAATCCCAGCTCTTTAGGCAGAATACTTAAAGATGATTTACCCATACACCCAATCTCTCTGTTCATGAGTTCAGTACTTAAGTCTTTTAGATAAACCTGCTTTTCTAAAAATAAAAAGATATTAAGATTGTTAAATATCATGATACTACCTTCAAAGTTAGCTTATATTATAAAAGACATTATACTCTTATTATCTTGATATATTGTAAGGTGTATTTCAAAATTTCATTTTGGTTCCTTCGGGAAGATCTGCGTTTTTTACTTTTCGACAAGATCTATTTTTCCAAGAGAGAAAATAATTCGATTGTTGTCTTTCCTTTGTTAATATCATATAAGACTACTCTTTACAAATGATGATATCTAATTGAATATATATATATATATATATTTCCAAAAATAAAATTACTTTTTCTGCCTCTTAGTGAGAAGAAAGATATTCCACAGAAGCACTGTTTCTCTTCTCCAAATCGGAATACTCACACAAATTAAGCACAAGCTATTGAGCTTGAGTCTTAAAAGTTTCACTACGCATAACCTAAAAGGACAAATTGAGTCTCACTATTTTAATCTAATTTTCATTGCCTGATTATTACAATTGATTAAAATAGTGCGAAAAATATTTTAAAATGTTTATGTATAACTATTATCTAACAATACATACTTATCGATAATAAATCATAAAACAAAAATTAATAGCTGAAATAATTTGTTGTTTAAAACTCTCCTAAATGTCTAAAATTCTTAAAAGAATTAGAGTCAAAAGAATATTAGTAATCATTCAAGGAAACGACTTGTCCGTTTCGGTTACCTTTTTATATCTTGCCTCACCCTTAATGTAAGATATTTACGACGTATAGCCTAGATTAAGAGAATTATATTCTGTTTTCTGTCCTTTTTTTATTTATAGAAAAATTAAGATAGACATGTCTTAAAATTGTCTTTGATATGTTCATAGATTGATGACGCATGGGTATTTTACTGGGCCAAATTTAACTACTCCTTAACCACTAACAATTTACATTTTTTAAGATCAAATAGTGTGGCCGAATCCTTTGTTATATGAGGAGCATTCGGCCTCAAATCAAACAAATAAGCTGTGCGCGCAAAAAAGAGCAACATTATTTTTTGTAATTTTGCTCCAGGTTTTGGGTTAACTATAACGGACGACTCCAAAATATCATCGCTGTATAAAGAAATATGACGTATTAAATTTCAAAATATTTTTTTATCTCATATATAAGTTAATATACTTAACTGTACTTTCATAGAAAGTATTTGCTATGGTCTATTAATTCGAATTATTTGAAATTTGTGAAATACATCGTTGGAGAACTAAAAGAAGTTAATACATATTTCGCGAATGATGAGATCAAATAAAAATTTGATTTGGGATATTTAATTGTCTTCTTAAACGATATCCTAATCCGTAGTGTAAGTACCATAATTTTTTTAGCAAACATATAACAAATTTATTTCAGAAGATAAAAAATTGCTAAAATACAAGGCTGTATCATACAGTCAAACAGCCGGGAGGATAGACAGGCGGACATAACCAAAGTATGAGGTACCTAACTATGGAACCCTGAATATTATCTTAAATTTTAGTTCCTGTTAAAACAATAGTTAAATTGATAAAAATATATTGCATGTGTTTATTTTTTTAAAGATACCATCAAAATTAAAATTACAATTATTAATGATATATAAGTAGTCTAAATCTCCTCCTGTGAAGGATTCGGCAAGCTGAATCCAACTCGGTTAAGAATTAAGTTAAAAAATTAATGGATCATTAGTCTAAACCCTTCACTGCTATCCAAATTTGTTCTAAATGAAAACAAATGGCATAGGAATTAAACAATAGTAAAAATTATAAATAGGATATATCCACCATATCTTTATTTGAAATAAGGCAAAGTATCAATTCCATAGTCCATGATCTCTTATCATTTATGTGAAGCTGGTAACGCGGTGACGCCAGTAAAATTGCCGTCATTCTGTAAACCTAAGCTTTAAATTATGAAATTTAGTTTGAAATTACATTTGAAAGTAAACCCTAAAATTTATAGCACTTTACACAACAGGAAGACATGTATTTATGTATTAAACTTTAAATAATAATTAGAGAAAAACAATAATTAAGCGAAATAATGACTTTCTAGAATTATCCATAACACATAAAGTTTTAACAAAAAATCTATTAGAAAATTGAGAACTAAAGAAATTGTTTTCTTAATGTCGCAAGAAACTTGGGTATACTGAAAAGCGAAGGGTCTAATTGCAATACATTTTGTCGAAATTTAATTTATAAATTTTTTCTCTCAGAAGATGGGGTAGTTAAATTTAATATGGAATAAAACTCCTATTTTCATAGAAATTGAAAAATAATTTCTTCTTAATTAATCTTTAATAAGTAATCTTTGTATCCCTGAGATTTCTATACTACGGCCAGCGAGCCCATACCGCCACGCTATAGTTTATTTTCATTAAATTGTAGCATTAATATAAATAAATCATACAATATAATACAATTTTTATAAAAAAATTTAACCGACTTCTAAAAGTGCCTTAAAAAGTGAAAAATAACTACAAATTTTATATGAAATTGAACTTTTTGAAGTCGGCGCCAAACTAATACCTAACAAATGTGATTTGCATTAACAAATTAAAAATACTTTATTTGTAATTGCTTTCTTACCATAATTTGTACATATTGGTAATTATTTATTTCATTTACAAATAATTTCGCGCCGACTTCAAAAAGTTCAATTTCATATAAAAATTTATAGTTATTTTTCACTTTTTAGCGCACTTTTAGAAGTAGGTTTAATTTTTTTATAAAAATTTTATTTTTCTATTTTTAGTTTTAGAATTTAAATGATATCCACAAATTGTTTGAACTAAGTACTAATCAAGATTAGTGTACCTCGCAATGACTCCAAGGTGGCAAAAAAGTACCCAATTCATCCAAAGTTGTAAATCACCCTAAAATGAACCACTAAAAATTCTTTGGTTCTTAGAGTTTTCCAAATACCAGTAAAATTGTGTCAAAGAATTATTTGGTCTGTCATAGTAAATCCACTATCTTACATTTCAAATTAATTTTGGATTGGTTATATAGGCCCCAAAACCTTCCAATATCGATGTTTAAAGAACCTGAGATGTAAATTTCTTAGCTCGATATATTTTATACATCATATTGGGTTTGTATCCGCCAATTTTGGACAAAATCGGAATATGTAAAATTTTCTTTCCCACATATTGTATCTTATCAACCTAATATTTGTAAAAAATTAACTTCATATTCGAAATACACGACCCCGAAAACCCTCCAAAACCCATCATATTGCATCCGCTATATTGAATATCAAAAAGATTATTTTAAGTCTTAATCTAATCTAAATCTAAACCCTAGTACCAATTTTGATTGAAATCCAGTAATTCAAAATTTCTAGACTTATATTCGCTATTTACCTACTCAAAAACGATTCAGTCCCACCTTTAAAGAAAATCGAAAAATGTAAAATTTTAAATTCGTTATCTTGATTAGCCATATTGAGCCTGAAAAAAATACTGTTAAATTCATAATTTACACCCTCAAGAACCCCCTTTATCAGTTTGGGAGAAAATCGAAAAATGTAAAATTTTTGGAACACCATATTGAATCTGCCAGATTGAATTTTTTAAAAAATATTTTAAATTCATAATTAATACTAACAAAAATACCCCAGTACTGATTGTAGACAAAATCGAGAGATGTAGAATCTTTAATCCGCCATCTTGGATTCGCCATATTGAAGAAAATCGGACAAAATTGATTTTTTCGCCCGCCATAGTTAATCCGCCATATTGAATTTTTGAAAAATAATTTTAGATTAGGTATGTATGACCCCGAAAACTCCCTCGTACCAATTTTGGAGAAAATCGGACAAAATTGATTTTTTGTCCGCCATATTGGATCCGCCATATTGAATTTTTTCAAAATATTTTGGATCCATTATGTGCGACTCCGAATACTTCCCCATACCAGTTTTGGAGAAAATCAAAACACCAGATTGTTGTTTTTCGTTTATGGTACATGTCCTTTGAATGTCGTTTATTTTGATTCTGCTAACAGCATCTGCATTTTTATTTATTCTTCCTTTATATAAAATTTCGTAATCGTACTCTAATTTTAGTCTCCATCTTGCTAATCTTGAGCATGAGTCTTCGAAAATAGACAAGTTAATGGTCTATGATTAGTTATTAGTTTAAATTTTCTTCCAAATAGATATAATCTAAAATATACTGTTCATACGATTGCTAATAATTCCTATCCTATTACACTGTATTTTGTATCTTCTGGACTTAGAGTTCTAGATGCAAAAGAGATAGGAAAATCAGAAAATTTAATTTTTTTGTCCGGTATATTGGATCCGCCCTATTGATTTTCTTAAAATAATTTCAGATTCGTTGTGACCGACCCCAAAAATTCTCCCATGCCAATTTTGGAGAAATTTAGGCAAAATTAATTTTTTTGGCCGACAATTTCGTCCAAAAAAATATGGGACCACGGCAGCAACTTCCTTTACATAACGTAAAAAATTTCATTCAAATCGGTGCAGCAGTTCTGAAGTAATCGGTGTACATACATAAAAAAAAATGCATACTCGACGAATTGAGAACCTTCTTCTTTTAGAAGTCGGTTAAAAATCAGAGGTTTTTGCTTAACGACCAATTAAGAAACTCAATAATTAACATTTAGAATTGAGCAATATCCACCTTTATAAGCTTCTCCATAGATATCTCACTTAACGGCTAGTCCCAATTCAAAAGCACAGTATGTTGGTATGATGAACTAGGAATATTTTCTCGTTAACTTGAACACAGTCAATGATTAGCCTAAAAAAGTAATTTCTCACCATTTTGCTCCATGGGTACGGTAAGACAACTTATATAATTTGATTTTGAAATAACAAAATTAGTGATACACTATTAACCTTACAAATAAAATTATAAGGTGATATTGCGAAGCTGAAAGGGTATTGTGTCGATATTAGATTATGAAAGTAATGCATAAACATTGTTCGCTTCATCATCTTGTACTTCAGCGTAGTGACGGTAAGCTAATATATTTTTAAGGCAAAACGAAATCCAAAAAATCATGGATAGTTCCAGGTCAGCCTTCAGCATCACAACCAATGCGTAATATATATATATATATATATATATATATATATATATATATATATATATATATATATATATATATATATATATATATAGAAAGAGGTCTTTACTATATATTTGGTGGGATGATAAGGAACAGTGTATTACGAATTGCTAAAACCTGGTAACACAATTATTGTCGATCGATATCGACAACAACTGATAAAATTAAAGCATTGAAAGAAAAACAGCCAATATGCGCCGAAAGATACAACAGTCATGACAATGCTCGGCCATATGTATGGTTACGCAGTTAAATAATACTCAGTTGTACTTCTCTAACACAACATAATATTTATTCTTATTATAAACTTCCCACAGGACCTAAACAGAAATATGATTCCTCTTGTCTTCTTAACTGAACTAAAACTATACATTGCTTCCTGTTTTATCTACATTACCGACATGTTATAACTGGCGCCATCTATCCACTAAACATACAAATAGTACTTTGAATAGCTGAAGACATTACAGAAATGTTTTTACAATACTCCCCCACAATTCTGTAATGGTCTTGATCATTTTAATTTTCCTGAAAAATAGCAAGTTTATTTTCATTTTCATTTATTTTAACCACATTCATACAATCTCGAAAATATTTAAATTTTGGGTTGGAAAGAGGTTTTGTTAAGATATCAGCCTGCTGTTTTTCTGTAGGAACATAACTTAAAATAATTTGTCCTTCATTTACACATTCACGAACAAAATGATGCCTTACATCAATATGTTTGGTTCTTTTGGTTTCCATAGTAGATGCCATCTTAATGCACGATTGATTGTCTTCAAAAATAGAAATAGGAAAAACGTTACAATTTAAAATTTCTGAATACATTTGACCCAGAAACAAACATTCAGTGATGCAAGAAGATAATGCTAGATATTCAGATTCTGCACTCGATAAAGCTACAACATTTTGCTTTTTAGTTTTCCAATGTATTAAGTTATTATTTATTTTAATTAAAAAACCTGTTATACTTTTTCTATCTAATACATCATTTGCAAAATCCGAATCTACATATGCATAAAATTTAACTGTTGAATTATCACTTTTCGAAAATTTTAAACCATAATTTTGTGTTTTATTTAGATACCTCAATGTATGTTTTAAATATTTCCAATGATCAATTGTATAACAATTTTGAAACTGACTAAAGTAGTTGATTGCATAACTTAAATCAGGTCTTGAACCTAGCATAACATACATTAGGGAACCAATCAACTCTCTGTAGGGTAAACTGTTGTCACAAATCTGGATATTATCATTACAATTAATTTGTAATTTTGGTTGCATCGGTAAATCATGTGGTTTACAATCCAACATATCAAATCTTTGCAAAATTCTTTTGATTAATTCAGTCTGTTTAATAAAAATATAATTTTCAAACTTTGTGATTTCTAAACCAAGAAAGTTAATATCTTTATTCTGAAATTCTGTAATTTTAAATTTCTTAGACAGATCATTCTTAATAAAATTTAAACTTTCCTGACATGATGAAAATAAAATTATATCATCAACATGTATCAAAAGATAAGTCTTATTGATAAAATATAAACAGGGATCCTTTTTAGAACGCTGAAAACCTATTTCTAGTAGACATTCATTAAATAAAGAATTCCAACATTTGGGTGATTGTCGAAGACCATATAAACCTTTTTGAAATTCACAAACTAGGTTTTTATTTTTAATATTAAGCCCTTCAGGAGGTAACATATAAACAGGGTTTTTCAGGGTTCCGTTAAGGAATGCTGATTTTACATCTAACTGTAAAACATGTAAATCACACTCTACATATAAAGATAACAACATTCTAATGCTTGCCATTCTTGCCACTGGCGCATAAATGTCATCTTCAATCACAGTCTGTTTAAAACCACGAGCTACTAAACGAGCCTTTTTCTTAACACTCCCGTTCACTAATTTTTGGGTAAAAACCCACCTTGAGTCAATAGTTTCTACACCTTCTGGTGGAATTACTAAATTCCATGTCTTATTTTCCTCTAATGCACTTAACTCTTCGCTCACAGCTTCCTTCCATCCTTTATTTATAGCCTCCTCAAATGTCTTTGGCATTTCAGCTAATAAATTTCCTGCTGAAAGTGCTGCAAATAAATTATCATCATGATTTACTTCATAATCTTGTAAATATGTTGGTAACTTTTTCTTCCTAATACTCCTTCTGGTTCCATGTTCGAAATTCGGATTTTCCTCTCGGTTTTCCTCATTACTTTTTGTCTCACTCTTTTCATTTTCTTTCTGTTGCTTTTCTTGCAACTTATTATCTGATATTTCATTGTCAGTCTCACTAGTATTTATAGGTATCATTTCATGGTTGTTTTTGAACTTCGTTTCCTCAAAAATCACATTCCTTCCATGAATAATCTTCCTTTCATGTTCGTTCCACAACCTATATCCATTATCACTATAACCAACCATTATTAATTTCTCAGATTTGGGTTCCAATTTAGATTTTCTCACTTCTTTGGTATTAAATTATTTGCTTTACATCCAAATAACTTTATTTTATCAAAATTTGGTTTTTCATTATACCATATTTCAGCTGGTGTCTTTTTATTCTCCAAAGCTCTTGTTTCTAATCTGTTTAACAAATATACACCTGTTCTTACTGCTTCACCCCACATTTCCTTATTTAATTTTGCATCATAAATTAAGCATCTTGCTTTTTCTAAGAGGGTCCGATTATAGCGTTCTGCTATCCCATTTTGCTCTGGATTGTAAGCAACTGTATACTGAATTCTTATTCCTTTTTGTAAACAAAAATCTTTGAAAGAGTTTGAGGTATATTCCCCACCATTATCACATCTTAATTTTTCTATTTTGGTATTAAATTTTGCCTCAACCATTGCAACATAACTTTTAAATTTTGACAATGCCTCACTCTTATTGCTAAGTAAGTATGCCACACAAAAATGAGAATAGTGATCAATAAAAGTAATAATATATGATTTGCCATCATGAGTAGTTGGTGTTATTGGCCCACATATATCTGTTGATATAATTTCTAAAATTCTTTTTGCTTTTCTTTCCAGGGGTATACTCTCAAAAGGTATTCTTGTTTGCTTTGCTTTGATACACACTTCACAAAAGCCTGGTGCCGGGTACTTAGCTGAATGTCCCATTTTTCTATGTATTAACATTTTATCTTCTTCACTTGTCAAATTTACACTGTCTTTATTTAAATTAAAACCAACATAATATAAGTTTTCATATTTGTGTCCTTCTAACACACACACCTTATTTTTCATTATTTTTACTTTTCCATTTCCAAAAATTACTTCTAATCTACTTTCTTCCAATTTTCTTACTGACAGTAAGTTGTATACTAGATTTTCACATAGCCATGCATCTTTTATCGTTATTTTTCTTCCTGAGTCTGTTTCTAATTTTAGATTTCCCTGTTGAGTTGCCATTATTACCTGACCTTGTTTTGCTACATTTATCTTTACCTCTATATCCTTCGTGTTCTGTAAATATTCTTTAAAATTCTTTCCTATCAAATGATTTGTGGCCCCACTGTCTATGACAAAACTAATGTAATTTTCTTTCTTTTCTGATAAACAATTTTCTACTGATATAAATGAGATTTCTTCAGCATTTTCCTCTTGTGGTTCAGTATTATGGGCATTTTGCCTTTGACTAAAGTTTCCTCTATTACCACCTCTACTAAACTTATTTTGGGGACAATCTGCTCTTTTATGACCTACTTTGTCACACAAATGGCATTTAAAAGGAAAATTTGTACTTCCACTTTCATTTCGATAACTATTATTCTCTGTACGATGATTGTAATTGCCTCTATATCCTCCTCGCTTCCAATTTCCATTTCCTCTTTTATATTTTGAGAAAAATACAGAGTTTCTGGCATTTTCTTCCTCTTTTAAATTGTTCTGTCTTGCTTCTTCCATTAACAGTTTATTTTTAACAAAATTTATATTTACTGATTGCTGATTTTGACAAAACATTATGTCTATTGCTGTTGTAACATTTTGAAAATTCTCAGGCATAGCCGACAAAAGCTGAAGTATGAGTTCACCATCATCGACCTTTCCTCCTGCAGCTTTCAATTCACTGATAGTGTTGTCAAATTCTGTGAAAAAATTATTTAAAGGTGTCCCTTCTAAATATTTTAATCCTCTCAACTTTTTCTGTAACATAACTTGCGTTGAAATACCTTTTTTTGAATATGTATTTTCCAGCGTTGTCATTATATCCTGTGCACTATTTTTCCCTTTTATCGATTCTAAAATATTGTCCGACAAGCTTTGAACTATTATGGTTCTTGCTTTAACATCATTTTTCTTCCATGCATTATATTCAGTAACTTGATTTTCATTCGGCTTTTGAGTGCTTAAAACATTCAAGACTCCTTGCTGTTCCAATAATAGTTTTACTCTGTATTCCCAATTTGAATATCCAGTACCGTCGAACGGCTTTACATAAAATAGACTTTGCTTTTCCGCCATCTTGACTTTCCTATAAATCCTGTCCTGTCTAAACCTTAATTGCAAATTCCACAATTTTTCCGGTTTGTTTTCCTTTTATTCCTTTTCACTTTGCTCTGGGCCCATAACCTATGGTTACGCAGTTAAATAATACTCAGTTGTACTTCTCTAACACAACATAATATTTATTCTTATTATAAACTTCCCACAGGACCTAAACAGAAATATGATTCCTCTTGTATTCTTAACTGAACTAAAACTATACATTGCTTCCTGTTTTATCTACATTACCGACATGTTATAACTGGCGCCATCTATCCACTAAACATACAAATAGTACTTTGAATAGCTGAAGACATTATAAAAATGTTTTTACAATAATATGTTGCAAATGTGGAAAAAATTACTTGGAAAACGCTAAATGTGACATCCTACCCCACTTGCCGTATTCACCGTAGTACTATTTATTCCGATCGTTTCAGCATGGACTTCCAGAATAACACTTATATTCTTATGAAGAACTGAAAATTTGACTGGATGAATGGTTGGCCTTAAAAAAACGAACAATTCATTTGGCGCGGAATCCGCGCGGACAGAAAGATGGAAAAAGTCATAGCTAACGATGGTCAATATTTTTATTATTGAAATGAGTCATTTTGTTCTGAAAAGAAATGCTCAAATGTTGCGAAAAAAAAACACTTTGGTAACCGCTATTCGATATTTTTTTATGGCAAAAATATTCTTAATAATGATAACTCTCTAAATTGAACCTCCTCTTTTCGAAGTCATCAAAGTTACGACTATCAAATTGATGAAATTCTAAATTAGGGTATTTAATTTTATAATTCTATTTTTATGACGATGTCGAAGTTTATTTTCGATATTACTAAAAATTCGAACAAATTGCTCTAACCCTGACTTTGTGACCTTACACTATGTTTAAATAAATAGTATATACATTCATGATAAATTTAGTTGACGAGTTAAAAAGATGATTTGTTCCAAAAATAAGAATTTAAGCAATATACAGGTTATGACATATATGTTGAGATAACGGAATATCTCGGTGGGACAGACGCGGATCCAGGGGGGGCGGTGGGGGTGATCGCCCCCCCCCCCCAAGAGCTTTGAGTTCAGGAAAATAGACCAGATTTTGTCTCATACTATAGTTTATTCAAGAACTAGAGAGAGTAATAAATCTTTTTTTATCTTTTTTTTTTTGTTCGCAAACTATCTGTGTTCTTTAGTCCAGTGTCTTTGGAAAAATCTTTTGGACACATATATTTTTCATAGGAATGGGTTAGAAATATTATAATCAAAAATACCGGTCCATAATAATAGACTATTTGGGTTGGATAACAATAGATATTTGGGTGTGTGGAGTGTTAAAATGGATTTTAATCCTTGTTATAGGCGTTGGAAGGAGGTTTATTATCACTAAGTATTTATGGCATAAAATATTATTTCGGTAATAAACTTATAATAAAAAGTTTTTATAATATTATTTTGTTTCTTATTATTTCTTAATAATTCACATACATTAGAAAATATGGATAATTTTGACATATTTAACACAAATCACAACTGTATTTTTATTATTTTTAATTTTGGCATAGAAACCGTTTTTGGCACATTCAGACTAAAACGTAGTCTTTTTCTCTCAAAAAATTCGAAGGTTTAATTTAAATACTTACAAAATACCCATTTCCTAAAATACAAGAAGTTAAACATATATAAAAAAATAAATTTGTCTATATAATATTAAAATTTTTTTGAGGCTATCGGTCATTTTATTATCAATTAAAAACATTTTTAGGACACTTGACCTTTGAGTTTGTTTATTTCTTAAACCATCTGCAGAATTACAACTAAACACTACAAGGGGGTTCAAATGTAATTAATTTTTATATGTTACAGAAAATTTAAATAATCAATTGTGCTTACGTTGGTAAACATTACGTATCTAATTCATAAGCAAAGTCAGTGAAGTTATCTACGCTCAAATTAACTATAATTGGTTCCTCGATCTCACCGATCATGAGATCGAGTTTCCACATTTTCTTTTATATTTTTATTATATAGATTTTTCCCAATTTTCTGTAGTAACTTTATTCAAAAAAACCTTTCAAAAGTTTAGTTAAATTACGAATTTTGTAAGTTGTGTTATTTCCAACAACTCTACCATTTACTTGAGAGAGATATTTTCTCCTCCAACGGACATTTTTCGGAGATCTATAATAACAAATTTCCGATTTGATTTTTTCCAGCAAAAAGTAAGTTCTCTGAGCAATTTTCAGAGCTCAGTTCTTTTAATTTCAGGTAAATCCCGATCTTCATTGATTTTAGTTAGAATCTTGTCGACGGTTGGGATCTGCTTCTCATAATAAAATGTATGTACAACTCCTTTTTTTGCAGTTTACATCTCTTCTTCCAAAGAAGTTTTTCGTCTGTCTGTGATTGAATGTGGCTTGGAAGTACTAACAATTCCAGTCGTCTTTTCCTCTTTCAGTATTCGGTAGATAGTAGATTTTCCAACTCCTGTCATGTTGAAACACATCTCAACAGAGCTTTTAACATTATTATCTAGATATTGTTATTTTAACGCATCATAAATATTCATCGTAATAAGTTTTTCGTTGAGGAAAAAATGTCCTGGTTTAACGATTTTGGAATGAATATATATGTGAAAGCCATATCTTTTGGGTATTTCACTAATCTCAAATAATATATCAAAACAAACACAAACAAGATAAATCACTAAGGACACACCGTAAGGTGTACTATGGTCACTGACAGAAATTAAATTGAACTATCAAAAATTTTATTGTTGCAGTAAATTTATAAAAGCTTATAATACTTAAATTTAATTAGATTTACGACAGTTCTCAGTTATCTGGGGCACTGGAGCAAGTACGTTGGAGGTTTCGGTAATAGTTTTATTACTCACTTTAGTTCTTGAATAGAGTATAGAAATGTGTATGTTTGTAATCCCCCTCTCATTCCCAAAAGCTTTTAGTTCAGGAAAATAGAACCGATTCTGCCTTTTATATTAGGAATGTGTATGCTGCTGGCATTCCCCCCGTTGACAATTTATTTTTATTGCAATAGCCCCCCCCCAAGAGCTTTGAGCTCAGGAAAATGGACCCGATTCTGCCTCTTATACTAGGAATGTGTATGCTGCTCGTATCCTTCCCCCATCGGCAACTTGTTTTTTCTTGTGATCGCCCCCCACCTCTCCAAGAGCTTCAAATTCAGAAAAATAGACCGGACCCTGTATTTTACACTATAAATGGGAATGTTGCCGGTGTCTCCCTCCCGTCCCGTCGACAACTTGCTTTCGCTTGTCATACCGTACTTTTATGATATCACCGCCCCCCCCCCCAAAGAGAGAGGCTGGATCCGCCCCTGCGGTGGGATCACATTTATTCGAAAAATGTTCTAAACAAAAATTATAGAGTGGTAGAAGGACTAACTAGCAGTGATCTTAAAAATGACGTTGGCGTGGCCCTTCAATCTAAGTGGTAGTGATCCTGTAAATAACCTTAACATTAACCTTCAAGGTCATTTGAAGCTCAATTTCAAAATTTGAAAATAAAACCCCCAATTTCACCCCCGGAAATGAAAAGAGAAGAATTTCACAGTAATTTCATTATTAGATACGACCTTGACCTCAAGATTAAGGTCTAATATTAACGTAATTTTAAGATCGAACAAAGATCTTTAACGTAATTATTTTATAAAAGCCTTCATGCTAAAGTTGTAAGATTGCAAAGTTGCTCTAACATTACCCCTCATCATTTGTATGATCGTGTTACGGGTTTCATAATAATTTATTTCAAATGTGCTCAATTTGATTACCTTCGACTTCAATACAATTATTGGCCCGCAGTTCAAAAGATTGCACACAACTGTGGAGAATTTCAGATGTTATTTTAGTATAAGTATCTCTGATTCGCTGCTTCATGTTTTCACAAGTTGTAGGCAGTCTTTATATACTTCACTCTCCAAATAACCCCATAAACAGAAATCTGATAACATAAGGTCTGGCGATCTTGTAGGTCAATTTATGGGACATTCTTTAGCAAACCATCGTCCCTTGAATCCAACACTTGAGAAGCTAATTGAAAATAATGCGTTGGACACCCATGATGTTGAAACTAGATTTGTTGGCCTTCATCTAGGGTACGTCTTCAAGCAAAAGTGGAAGTTGATTTTCTAAAATATTACGATATTTTGCGCCGTTCATATTACCTTCAAGAAAGTATGGACCCACAAGCTTGTCATCAACTATTCCACACTAAATGACCTTGTGGGTCAAGGGTAAGGCCATTTTCAAGGTCACTATTAGTTACCCCCGCCATCTTATAATTTTTATATAAAATATTTTTCGAAAAAATGTGATTCCACCAGGATATTCCGTTGTCTAGAAATAAATGCTGCACCCGATATATATATATATATATATATATATATATATATATATATATATATATATATATATATATATATATATATATATATATATATATATACTACATGGCACTACAACGGCATACTGTGGAATCCGTGAAAGCCGCATAAACATATATACGCCATCCGGCGGGAGGTCGGCGAAGCGGCGTTCAGTGTTGCATACTTCCTTCCGATCTGTCCTTTGCACAAACAGGTGCAAGTCGGTACCCTGATGAGTCTAGTAGAGACGAAAGATGTACCTCTGCCGTATCACTGTGGCGGGGAGGGTAAGTTTTGACTTTCTTCTCGGTATGGTGGTACAGGTAGGCCACCATCTCGATGGTGGTGGAATGGGATAAATTGTGTTCCTTAGCAATTTCTTCAAACTGTGCAACCTCTAACATGGAAAGGATATGGTTGGGACGAAGTTTGTATTTACTGTTCGCATTTGACTTCATCTATACACGAAGTTGCATATAGTTGTACGTTTGCTGAATGTGATTTCAGCACTACAACGGCATAATGTGGATATAT
Source organism: Diaprepes abbreviatus (assembly GCA_034092305.1). NCBI lineage: Eukaryota > Metazoa > Arthropoda > Insecta > Coleoptera > Curculionidae > Diaprepes > Diaprepes abbreviatus. The sequence continues at coordinate 15,495,901 of JASJET010000141.1, read as the reverse complement.
CCACTGCTATTGCATCTCACACGGAGGAATCCGTGAAAGGCGCATAAACATATATATATATATATATATATATATATATATATATATATATATATATGTATATATATATATATATATATATATATATATGTATATATATGTATATATATATATATATATATATATATATATATGTAGTCACAGTTCAAATTTCTATCCAAGTCCGCTTTAGCTAATTCAATTAATTTTACCTGAATTTTGCAACCACTCATGTTATGAATATCATGATATCATTTTCCTTAAATGTCTCTCATTAATTCTTTAAAATAAAAGCATTCCATTAATTACATTTTTGGTCTTACTATGCTACGTAATTTTACTAATGTATCGATATTTTACTGTACTATGCTTGACTTTTTTTATAGTTGTGTTTTTAAAAAGATGTCGGTTTTTCTACCCCATTTGTCGAGAAGGTACTTCTTTTATTGATTATTTTACAAGATTTTATTTATTGGTAGCAAAATCAATACTGAATGTATGAAATAACTTCTTTTCGGACTTCATTCTACAATAAAATGATGTCTATTGTGTTTTATTGATCTAGTATTTACAGTAATTTTCGGAAGTTGTAATGATCAACTTGTTTTTTCTGGGTAATCCAATTACCATGGTGGTTTTATTTATACACATTTATTATATTGTACTATGTACATTTGTGCTCATTTTGGCTAACCTCATTATGGGCCATTTTGGTCTAATTGTTGAGCGACAGCAACTTGAGTCCGACATTTTTATTCCATTAGATGGGATTTATCGGCTGTTGCAATTTGTTGTTCCTTTTTGGTTTTTTTAGTTTAGTCACTTTACCTTTTGTTTTTGCTGTAGTAGCTTCCGATGAATAACGTCGTCTTTGAAAATTTTATTTCACAAAGTTGGTTAAGACGATTATCAATGATAACTTTAAAATAAATGTTTAGGCAGGTATTATTGATCGCTACGTTAATAGTCCTGTTGTGATTTTAAACAGGATAAATGGAAATATTTATCTAAATTTTTTGCAAAACACATTACCAGCTCTGGAAAATTTGCCCATTTTACTTCGGCGAGAACTATTGTATGTACATGATGGTGCTGCATCCCATTTTTCTTTTGATATTCGGCAATATTTATACGATCCATATATCAGCCAATGGATTGGAAGAGGCAATGAGTCAGAAGTAAACAATACTCCGGTGAACACCCGCGAAAAATCATTGATATGCATTTTAAACGCCTGTCACTTTTAATAATCCTGAGATATTACATAGTATCCAATTTCATTTTTAAAAAGTATTAGTATGTATATTCAGCAAAATGGCGGTCATTTTTTCTATCATTTTAAAATACATACATATACTTCCAACATTTATTTTACAAAATGTTTTATTATTACAGTAAATTGGTTTAACCACGTAATTGAAAATATTTTTTTCTGGCAAAACAGCTCATCCAATGAAAATTTTTGAAGAGGTATAAAATCTACCAAATACATGCGTTTATTTGATATAAACATCTAGGTTGTCATACCGTTTATGATATAAAGAATCAGATACGATGTTTACAAGTTACGTTACTTTTATAACACACTACTTTGTAGCCAGTCCCTATACCACTGGAAAACGTCGTATTAAAGTTAGATCACACACCAAAAATCATTAAATTCAGTTACCAAATTTTCAAGAAATTTTTTTAAAACCTTAACTAACGCCTAAACGAATCATTATCGGATATAAATAAGTTGGATTAGAGCAACCTATTCTGACATCAGGAGTTTGTCATCAAACGTTGTAACATATTTTTCGGACACCCTGTATTTTTTACCGCGTTATCGACCTATTAACATAGTTAAACAAATAACAACTAGACTAAACCTACATAAACTTCATACTGGAAGCAAACGATTCTACATAAAATTTTTATAAAAAAATTGAGCCGACTTCTAAAAGTGCGCTAAAAAGTGAAAAATAACCATAAATTTTTATATGAAATTGAACTTTTTGAAGTCGGCGCCAAACTAATACTTGACAAAATGTGATTTGCATAAACATATTTAAAATACTTTTTTTGTAATTGCTCTCTTACCATAATTTGTATATATTAGTAGTTATTTATTTCATTTACAAATAATTTGGTGCCGACTTCAAAAAGTTCAATTTCATATAAAAATTTATGGTTATTTTTCACTTTTTAGCGCACTTTTAGAAGTCGGCTCAATTTTTTTATAAAAATTTTATTTTTCTATTTTTAGTTTTAGAATTCATTATGATATTCATAAATTATTTGAACTAAGAACTAATCGAAATTAGTGTACTTCGCAATGAATCCAAAGTGGCAAAAAAGTACAAATTTTATCCAAAGTTGTGAACCACTAACAATTCTTTAGTTCTTAGAGTTTTCCAAATACCAATCAAATTGGGTCAAATATTTAGTCTGTTATAGAAAATCCATTATCTTAAATTTCAAATTAATTTGAGATTGGTAATATAGGCCCCAACAGCTTCTAATATTGATATTTAAAGAAAATAAATTAATTTTTTATCCACTACATTAGATACGCCATATTAAATTTTTTTAAAATAATTTTAGAATCGTCAAGTGTGACCCCGAAAACTCTCCCGTACCAATTTTGGTTAAAATGGGACAAAATTGATTTTTTTTGTTCGCCATATTGAATCAGCCATATTGAATTTTTTAAAAATAATTTCTGATTCTTTATGTGAGGCCCCGAAAACTTCCCCATACCAATTTTGGAGAAAATCGGACAAAATTGATTTTTTCGTCCGCCATATTGGATCCGCCATATTGAATTTTTTAAAAATTATTTTAGATTTGTCATATACGACTCCGAAAACTCCCCCGTACCAATTTTGGAGAAAATCGAACAAGAAAAATTTTTTTGGCTGCCATATTTGATCCGCCATATTGAATTTTTTTAAAAATTATTTTAGATTTGTCATATGCGACCCCGAAAACTCCCCTGACCAATTTTGGAGAAAATCGGACAAAATTCATTTTTTCGTCCGCCATATTGGATCCGCCATATTGAATTTTTTAAAAATTATTTTAGATTCGTCATATGCGACCCCGAAAATTCCCCCGTACCAATTTTGGTGAAAATCGGACAAAATTGATTTTTTCGTCCGCCATATTGGATCCGCCATATTGAATTTTTAAAAAATAATATTAGACTCGTTATGTGGCACCTTGAAAACTCCCCCATACCAAATTTGGAGAAAATCGGACTAAATTAAATATTTTTGTCCGCCATATTGGATCCGCCATTTTCAATTTTTGAAAAATAATTTCAGATTCGTTGGGTACAACCCCGAAAATTCCTCCATACCAATTTTGGAGAAAATCGGACAAAATTAATTTTTTTGGCCGCCATATTGTAAGCGCCATCTTGGATTTTACTGCACCAATTTCATCTAAAAAAATATGGGACCACCGCAGCAACTTCCTTTACATAACGTAAAAAATTTCATTCAAATCGGTGTAGCCGTTCCGGAGTAATCGGTGTACATACATAAAAAAAAAAAAAATATATATAGTCGACGAATTGAGAACCTCCTTCTTTTAGAAGTCGGTTAAAAATTAGAATTGGTTACATCAATCTGTGTGTTTTTTTCTGGCTTAACAAAATGTAAATAAATTACCTATAAACATAGATACATAGTCAAAATAAGATTTGGTAAAAAAAACAAGTCATTACAGCAAACTGAGCGTAATATCATAACTAATGAAGGAAAAATAATCCAAACCACCGATCGGGGTGATTTTTAAGGGTGAAAAACGGTTTTTTTCGATTTCCGGCTGAATTACGCATCTCATCGAAAAAAGTTAAATACAAAAGTTATAGACAGTAAAAAAATCTAGAAACCGCGTTTATCTAAACTCAAAATTTTCCGAGAAAGAGGCAAGAAACCTTTTTTATCGATTTTTTGGTTTTTTCTTCTACAAAAATAACTCAACTAAGCTCAAACTTGGAAAAAGTGTACCTTTTGATACCTCAAGTTAGCTGTGTGTAAAACTATTCAACCCTTGCGGTTTTAATTAACTTTAATAAAAAAAAAGTGAAATTTTCAATCGCATTTTATCTTAAAATTAATTGTCCAACAAAGGTCGGACTAAACTCGCCTTTTCCATCTTTACTTCTACTTTGAATAAATGGAAAAAATATATAGAGTATAATGTAACAAATTGCTGAAAAATCTAAAAAACCGAAAAAATGGCTTTTTTTGATATGCGTTTTACGATTATTGTCAATAATTTGTTATTATTTATTAAAATTATTATAATTTTATAATCTCATTGTTTACTACAAACCATGGGTAGAAAAAATTATAAATTAGTTACATCGCTCAACTACGTATAAATTATTAAATAAACAAAAAATTATGTTGTAAACCCCTATGCCTTCTACCATAGTAATTTAGATGCCGCAGATAAATATAATAACTTTCAAATTGTTTATTTAGAAAAAAGAATTATTTATTTGATAATTGTCTATTATTAAAAAAAACTAAAAACATTTTAGTAAAAATGAAAAATTTTCTTCGAGCATATATTAATTTATTCAATTTAAATTGTTTAATATTGAATAATGTTCAGTTTGAAATTAGAATTTTTTATGTAAAAATAGTTGGAGATGCAGAATGACAAGACCATAATTGCATGTCATAATATATTTGGTTATTATTGTTATTCTTTTCTTACAAAACATGAACTAAGAAAACTAATTAATCTAATTATTAATAATTATTATCAGTGATAAAGTCATTTTACACTTTAAAAATAATAGGAAAATTAATAATTTTGATATAATACTTAATATTTACATTTAATAAACATACATTATGCAAGAAATTTTTATATATATCATCATCGTCAAGTCTCGCTCTCTTTGCAAAAGGTGGCGGTTCTTCTTCATCTGATTCCACAGAACTAAAAGGCTTTCCAAGAAATTTGGAAATATCATTAACTGCTTTAACATTACTGGGCTCCATTTCTTCTGTCACCATTGTCAATTGAAATTCGCTAAGCTTCTGCATTTGTACAATTTTCTAAATTGTAACAACTTGAACATAAGTTGGTACATATTAGACAATGTTTCCTACAGTTACATTCGTAACTGCAACAAATTGTTTCAAGGAGACTATTGGGTATCAACTGATCTTCAGTGATATTCAGTTGCATGATTCCTTCTACTGATTTTTTCCAATCCTAACCCGTAGCGATAATTTCATTTCCAAGACGTGTTTGAAATTGATAATATGCTTTTAAACAATGTTGTTTTGCTGCTTCTGATATTGATAGTAATTTGTCCAGTTTGAAAATTGATTTGATCATGGCTGTTGGGTATATGTGAAACCTCAAATGATGAAGCGCTACATTTTTACATATGCTTTTAATCTACAGTCAATCCAGCTATCAACTTCTTGCCTGCATCTTATTTGTAAAATATGTCAGCGAAGGCAGCCAAATCGTTATTTTGCAAGAGTGTTTTTATTGTCGTTACAGTTCTTTTTCCTGCAAAACCTTAGGTAGTGTCCCAGCCAGTAAAACGATGCAGAAAAACCAAATATTTTCATTTTTGTGAATATCTAAAGCTATCAGAAGTGTAATAAAAATCGGGAATGTTACCTGCGGATGGTTTGTGGAATAAAATTTCAGAATTTCTGTCATTAAATTTATTTAACAGCATAAGCAGATCAATGTCTTGTCCAACAACTATCACAGTTTTATCATCTGCAGCGACTTCAATTACTGTATTGATTATGAAGGTATGAGCATCTTCTGTTGCCTGTTTACATGTCAGTCCTGCTGTTTCAAATTCTTGTGTTAATATTTGTATTAATTTATTTTTTTTTACTTTCGTTAGATAAAAATTTTTCTTCCAAATATGTATATTTTTCCACTACACTGCCCCTTTAAACTAAAAATAATCTTAAAAGTATAGTAGTTGCTCGCCCGATGCTCCGAAATGAACTGAGACCCCCCCCCCCCTATACTAGTAGAAGTCGATCCGTTCCCCTCCTTTGTTTGCAATACAAACGCCTTGTATTGCTCCATTTTCATTATATTCTAATATGTTCCAAAACTTTTTTCGTAATTAGCAATGCCCCTGGTGGTAGGGACATGTAGCTAGCGATCTATTTTCGACCACCGTAGTAAATGTATGGATGTTTCGTCCCGATACCGGTGGTGGACTCATCAGTGGAATCCACCGGTATCTTTCCCAGACATCCTTGTACTTTCCATAAAGTTGAACCTCTAAGTCCATCTTTGCCGGAAAGCGGTGGTGAGATGTTAAGTTCCACAACATGCCCACCCTAAGGTATTTGCTTTTCGGCTTTAACTGTCGGACAGTCCAAGCCGTTAGAAAGCACAGGCCTGAAAAGGAAGTGGAACGGACATCCTCGGTGGTCTTCCAATGGCGGGGTCAGGCTTAATCAAAACCAACGGCGGTTAAGACCCTCGTCTGCCGCCATCCCTGCTCGGGCGCCATGTCGCAATTAGCAATGCCCCTGGCGGTAGGGACATGTAGCTAGCGATCTATTTTCGACCACCGTAGTAAACGTATGGATGTTTCGTCCCGATACCGGTGGTGGACTCATCAGTAGGATCTACCGATATCTTTCCCAGCCATCCTTGTACTTTCCATAAACTTGAATCTCTATTTAAGTCCGGTTTTACCGGAAAGCGGTGGTGAGATGTTAAGTTCCACAACACTTTCTAGAAGATTACATAATTCTAGAATATTGACAGTACTCTCGAACTTATCACTTTTGAATGTTGGACTCAAGTAATTAAGGAGATACCTCAAAGGAAGGAGACAGCTGCAAGAGCCAAGGTTGCCAGCAATACTAGGAATAATAATGAAAAATTTTGCCATAAAATATTTAAATTAACAAATAAATAAGATGAGGTCACTTATAAGTCAAACCTGTATTATTATTAAATAAAAAACATCGGAATTGAAAATTTGACAAAGAAACAATTTCAAGTTCAGGCCAAGAAAAACTTTTTTTTTTGTTTATTTATTAATTTAAACGTAGTGAATTTATATTTTTTTTACTCTTTGTTTGTAGTAAACATTGATATTATAAAATAATAATAATTTTATTAAATAACAACAAATTATTGACAATAATAGTAAAACGCATATCGAAAAAAGACATTTTTTCGTTTTTTTTTATTTTTCGGCAATTTTTTCCATTGTACTAAATATATTTTTTTCCATTTATTGAAAGTAGCAATGAAAGCGAAAAAAGTGAGTCTAGTCCGAACTCTGTTGGATAATTAATTTTAGGAGAAAATGGGATTGAAAATGTCACTTTTTTTTTATTAAAGTTAAATAAAATCGTAACAGTCGAATATTCTTGCACAAAACAAGTACAGCTTAATTGAGGCATCAAAAGGTACACTCTCTCCAAGGTCGAGCTTAATCGAAACATTTTTATGGAAGAAAAGACAAAAAAAAACGAAAATTGCTTTTTTGCATTTTTCTCGAAAAGCTCTGAGGTTAGAGTAAAAATGGTTTCAACAAAAGTTTTAGATTTTTATTATCTATAATTTTTGTATTTTCATTTTTTTGATAGGATGCGTAGTTTAGCCGAAAATCGTAAAAAAACTATTTTTCACCCCTTAAAATCGCCACCATTTCACCCCAGTCGGTCGCCGGTGGTTCGGATTATTTTTCCCTCATTGGTTATGATATTATCTACAATATTCAGTTTATTGTAACGAATTATATTTTTTCTTACCCCTGCTTCACAGCTACGCAGCCTGGTCTAAGATAGCTGTGTTGATAAATAATTAATATGATATACAATACATGCACTGCTGCATTGATATAGTACTAATATTATTTAAAATATAAAATGATAAATGTAGGAATGATCAATTTTATAATATAGATATCGTAGTGGTAATTTCTAGGCTACGAAAATATCTAAGATTTAGGTAGAAAAATTATTGACTTTTAATATAATGTATCTTTGTTAAATAATGACAAATAATCAAAATATACGAAAAATCATCTTAAAAAATTAAAAGTTCTGTCAGGTATTATTATTTGTTTATCAATTTAAGATAAGAGTTATAAATGAGCTCCAAAAATCTGAGATATTTAAAAAATTTTTAAACCTAAGTTTATTTCAGTTTCACTTGGATCTCTCTCGTGTGGAATTATTTTTGTTTGGAGTTCACCCTTTTCTTTGGCAATTGTACAAGATAAAGAAAATTACAACATGACTTCCGAAGACACATCATATTTTATAGTTTTTCAACCTACAGGTAAGTTTTTAAAATAGAATTTGTGATAGTACAGTGTTCAGAACTGATATACTAACAAGTTACGTAGTCCTGGCTAACTTATTAACCCTTGCCTGTACTATTAAAGTTAGAATCATGATATTTTGAAAAAACGTTTCCAACAAAATATAGACACCCATAACTGATTTCTGTTAATCCAATAGAGATATGAATTTAAGTTTTGTTCTAAAAGATAATTTTTAATAACAATATCCAAAGAGTGATTTGTGGATTTTTGGGTATTACATTTTTAAATAGGTAAAAAAATGATACAATGTGGATTTTACCGTTGTTCAATTATTATTCATTTTTCAGCTAAAAATTGTAAAATTTTGAAACAGTTTGTGTTAATTTATTACAAAAGGAAATAATTTTTTGAAACTCGTATCCTAAAGGGGTGAAAATTTTTAATTTAATAACACTACCGATATCTTTTGGTTCAGTAGGGATATGGACTGGATTCCTTAGAAGACATCATATTAGCTATAGTAAAAGTTCAAAAGCATCATACAAGTGTCCTACACATGCCATGAAATATTCCAACTACTCCTACCTGTGTCTATTTGACCTCTGTTATTCTTTCAACTGTCAATTGTGTGAAACCTTCGTGTCTCAGAATATGGCATAGGGCATATTTTATGGATGTGGCTACAAACATCTTTTGGACATTTATATGAAATCTGGAAGAATCGATGAAATAAAAACTTTATTATCTCAAATTTATAGAAAATTTGATTTACTTAAATATCGCTAACAAACGTGACGAATTAGTATTTTACCAAAACAATTAAAATTAGAAGCATTTAGTCGTAGAGAATAGGAAATAATGTTAAAATATTCACATTTGAACAATGCATATTTATGGGACGTCTTATGGACTTCTAGAAGACGTAAATGGACATTCATATCACAGATCTGCAAAAAATGGAGCCGTGATTATTATTGGGCAGATGGTGGTCATATTTGAAGTAATTTCCTGCATAGAATCCGAATCCGAGATTAAAATTGGCTCATCACGTCAGAACTTTGAGATATTAGAGGTTGTAACTCGAAAGATGTTTTTTGGCTACTTTTGAATATACATTTTGAATGCACCATCTTAAAAATAAAAATTTATATTATTTGACATAATATTCGTAATTAGCGACTCCAAAAACCCCCAATTGAAATTTTTTTTGGATACCTATATCATTTTTTGTAAATTTTGATGCACAATTTTGAATCTGCCATCTTAGAAATGAAAATTCCAATTTTCTGACTTCACATTAGTACTCATCGATCCCAAAAACTGCCAAGAGTACATTTTGCAGAGCAATGTATACGGTAGAAAAAAGTAAGGTATGCCTCAAACATTAATGTGAATGCTCAAGACACAAAGGCTTGATTTTGTTAGAATATATTTATAACTTAAAATGGCCATAATTTTTCAAGAAAAAGTCGTAAGTGGCCGTTCAGAATAGTTTATTTTGAAGGGTAAGAGTACCCTGTACATAACTTCAAAAGTAGCAAAAAAAAACATTTTTCGAATATATAACCTCAAATATCTCAAATCGTGATGTAATGCCAATTCTAATCTTCAATTCTGATTACACGCAGAAAATTACTTTGAAAGTAATCCCCAGCTGCCCAACAGCAGAACCTTGTAGACCTGTGTAATTTATTTTTTAATCCATCTATTAATATTCCAAAGCAAAAAATTTATTTGCGTCTTTGGATATAACTAGGCAAAACAAAAAAACTCGCTTGTTGTGCAATAAAACATTATTAAAAGTAAAAGAATTAAAAACTTCGTATTACCCGAATGAAGTTATAACTTTTTTTATTTTTTTAGGTATGATTATTGCAAGTGCTTTCATATTTAAACTTACTGAACTATTGGGAAGAAAAAAGGCGGTACTGTGTGTTGCAGTTCCCCAATTAACATTTTGGATATTAACTATTATTGCAAAAGATAAGTGGGGATTCTACGCATCAAGATTATTCGGAGGAATTGGAGATTGTTTTCTATTTTGTACCATACCACCCTATGTAGGTGAAATCACTACACCTACAATTAGAGGATATTGGGGCAATTTTCCTACATTTTGCCTGTATGGAGGGCAAGTTGTTATCACAGTCATGGGTAGGTAATCCTTGATTTTCAAGCAGTAGCATGCTGCTATTCCATGACACTAGTAAGGAAAATATTAACTTTAATACAGTTCTGTTGTAAAGCCAACCAAACTAAACAATAAAAAACCTGTACACTAGATCTACAAAAGGGGTTCATCACTATTTTTATTGCCTAAATCAAAACTTCCAGATAAATAACTCTTTGGTTAAAATTAATAAACATATGGGGTATTTCCCGATAATTCTAATAGCGCAGGGCTTGAGCGCAAAATCATGCTGTTTTATTTCATGTTTTTAAAGCTAAATTGAATAAAAAAATGGAAATTGAAATTTTTGGAATATTTGTTGCTCAGCTTGTGACCTTGAAAAATACAAAAAGTGTATTTAGATACTTTCTAGAAAAGACATTTTTGGTATTTCCGAGAAATAAAGCGATGAATATTGGATGGATAGCCAAATCCGTGTGAAAGCGATATTATACTATTTTATGTTATTTATTATCACAATATAAAAAAGAAAATGAAGTTTTATCGCGGTATTTCAGTCCTATGGGAACAAAAATCACTGCAAAGAGCAGAGTTTATCTCTTCTAGAGTTATATCTATCAGCTTCTGGAGCTCTGCTTTATATGCAAATTCGATATTTGCAAATGTAAACCTTAGGGTTTTGAATATAGTACTTCCGATCTTCTTTAAGAAAAGTCAATTACATTTACATTCATCGGGAATATGTAATAATGACTACCATACAGCAGGTATAACTGTACTTCAGCAAATTAAAAAGATCCTAAATCCACTTCCAGAGAAGAGAAAATACATTTGCTAACTTTGTCTCTGAATTTTTGGAGTTGTAATGATATCATGAGAGAGTTCAATTGCTCCAAATGGGAAGCAACAAAAACTATAAACATGACACTTATCAGTTCCTTCTGGAGATAAAATTTGCCTTATATGCAAATTGGATGTTTGCAAATGTAAATCTCAAGGTTCTGAATATAGTACTTCCAATCTCCTTCAAGAAAAATTAGTTACATTTACATTCATCGGGAATATGTAATAATGACTACCAGACACCAGGTATAACGGTAATTCTCCAAATAAAAAAAAACCTAAATCCACTTCTAGAGAAGAGAGAATACATTTTCTCACTTAATCTTAAAGCTTTTGTAGTGGTAATGATATCATGAGAGAGTTTGATTGCACTAAGTGGAAATCAAGAAGAGCTATGAATATGGAATCTTGAAAGTACCAGATAAAATAAGGTTGGTTGAACAATTTTATGAACATGATAATGTAACTCAATTATTGCCAGGTATAAAATTTTATAATATTGATTAAACAAAACATTGTGAGTCGAGCGCGTAAGATCATTACTTGGAGATTTGTATGGGTTGGTCGATTCATAACAGAAAATGAATATATTAAGATACATTTACTAAATTTACTTCATTTAAACCTGCATAGTCTATATTAGCAGAAAGGGGTGGCACAAAAGAGTATGCATATTCGTGAATCATAAAATTGCCAAGTTATTGCTGGATGCTGTTAATGTAGCTGACTTGTCGAAAAATACCTAATCGCCCTTAAACAGTTACCATAATCGAATTAATGCAACTATGTGTGCTAATCCGTCAGAGCTTTTTCTTGAGTAACTCTTTAAATTACTTGATTTCAGCGAATTTAAGAGAGAGAATTCTGAATCATCTTCATGGTAACAATATTCATGAGGTTCAATTTGACAATTAGCTGCAAACTGATTGATAGCATTACTGACTATGGATACTCGCCAATAGATTGATTTACTTGGTCATGAAGTAATAAAATTAAGAACTCGTGACTATTTCGCAAAAAGAAAACAATGGCATCGTTTAAAGTCTCAAAGAAAATATAAAAGATGGATAATTCCTCATATGCCTTGTTTTGCCTGCAAATTATCCATTTGTAGTACAAAATGCAGCTCAATCCTTCGATTGAAATAATAACAACACTTTTACAGAAGGTAGTAATACAAAGAAAACAATAATGTGAAACATAAAAGTCGTGCTATTATATCCGATGACTTGGCCTATGATACAGTAGCGGTAAATGAGTGTCAGTAAATTATAATAAGGTACCTGAAGGAAAAATACGAATCGAAGAGGAAGCTGATTAAAACTTTAAAAACAAAAGTGCGTTTTATAATCTTTTGTTTCAAAAAAATGTTTTTAGAATCTCGACAGGATAGCATTTTTTTGTTATAACTCATGGCAAAAGTGCATATAACGGAAATGAAGCTCCTTTGAAACGACGTATGGAAAGACTTAGGTTTTCCGCTTTTATCAATAATTGTTCTGTTAAAAGTCTGTATGTTTGGGCAAAAAACTTCTACAAGGTAACTGAAGTTTTATTCAGTAGAAGTAAAGATTACGAACAAACTTCTGAAACATTGAAACCTAGAATGGAAAAGTCTAAAGCCAATGTACCTGGTACATTGCTCAAGAAATATAAATATGTTTAATGTTTGGTTCCTAAATATGACGTTTTTTTTTATAAAAATAAATAATTAAAAGTCATCTTGATAACTTGGAGCAAGACGACCAAAAAATCTAAAAAGATAAGTGAACCGACAAGTAAAAGACCTAAAGCAAAAATATGTAATGAGGAAAAAAGTATCCATTAAACAGAAATAAAAAAATCAAGATTCGAGATATAACATGTTTTATATATTTTTAAGGTCATAACAACATGTTTTAAAAATCTGATTATGCCGTGAAAATTAAGATATCACGAAAAGAACATGTTTCAAAAACGTCGTTAATTTGCTTTGTCCTGCATCATGTATAAATTACCCCAATACAGCGAATTTAAGAGAGAAAATTCTGAACCTTCTGGATGGTAACGATATTCAGAATGTTTAATTTCAAAAATTAGCTGCAAACCCATCGATGCAACTTAGCATCGGTGATTATGAATGCTCACCAATATATGGATGTGCTGCTATTGGTATTTCGATAAAAGTATCAAAGATAATCTAAAAGAAGAATAGTCTTGATTTGGCTCAGGCCTTCCATTGTAATTGCCAAGCTACCAATTTTACAGCAGTCATTTATTACAAAGAAAATAATAAAGTAAATGACAAAAGTCTTGCTATTGTATCCGATAGTTGTTTATGGGTATCAATAAATAATAATAAATTACCTGAAGGAAAAATTTTAGTAGAAGGTAGTGTATTATATTATCAGTGGAACAGATGAACACATTAAAAACAAAAGTATGTTTTTTTAATCCTTTATACCAAGAGAATGATTACGAAATTTCGTTTGGATGGGATTTTTTCGGAAAAGCTCGTGGCAAAAATTCATGTAACGGACCCCAGCCCGTTTGAAACGAAGTACGAAAGGAGCTAGTTTGCAACTTTTATCAATAAATTTTCCGCTGAAAGTCTGTATGCTTGGACAAAAAAAAATCCTGCAAGGCAATTGAAGTTTTCTTCAGTAAGGTAAAAATTACGACAAACTTCTGAAACTTTGAAACCCTCGAATGGAAAAGTCTAAAGCCATATCAGGTATATTGCGATGTCATATCCTTGAGAAATAAATATTTTTAATGTTTAGTTTCCAAATGTGACACTTTTTTCAAAATTAAATAGGGTGGAAAAAAATTAAATGTCATCTTGATAATTTAAAGATAAGATAATAAAAAAAAATCTGAAAAGAAAGTAGACAGAGAAGTAAAAGATCTACAACTAAAATATGCAGTGAGGACAAAAGAGGGTCTACCAACAATAAGTATAAATAAAATGTCAAGATTTGAGATACGATTCGTTTCGTATATTTTCAAGGTCTAAACAACATTTTTCAAAAATCTGATTACACCATGAAAAAGCTAAGAAAGTTCTATTCTATTTTTTTATTCATTTAGCATTGCAGTCACGATTGAAAAAATACAATTTTGCAAATCGAACTATATATATATATATATATATATATATATATATATATATATATATATATCTGATCTGACAGACAATTTTGCAAATCAAACTATATATATATATATATATATATATATATATATATATATATATATATATATATATATATATATATATAAATATCTGATCTGACAGACCAAAGGATCACAGAAGTTTGTACAGAAATAATCTATAGTGGTGCTAGTTAAACTTGTGACGTGACTCGGCTTGGCCACTAATATGCTGATATTAAAATAATCTAACAAGTTACAAAGATTTTGAATGTTCAATGACTCTTTATTCATAGGATTAAGATTCATCCACCAGCCAATACAATTCTTGAATTTACAGGAAAGAATGGTAATAACATTTCTAGTATCCTTAAGAATTCATTGATACAGCGTTTCGGAGGTCTATCTACACAAATAATAAAGAAACAAAATTATAATTTGGATATAATTATTACAGGGTAGTTACTCAAAAATTATTCTTTATTTAGAATCGTAGATCCTCCATAGACAGATCCTCTTCTACAATACGAAGATGGTAATATGGAAAGGTAACAGGGTTCATCAATTTTTAACTAGTATTCTATAATTATCAGAAAATCAGGCTCGTTTTATACTATCAAACTATTAAAAGCTGGTCAATCGTATTTCGTATAGACTGGATATTTAAATGAAAAACATGCGTCATTGATTCCTAAGCGGTTGTTATTAGCTGTAAGACATGATACACCAAAAAATTTCCACTTTATTATCAAATACGAGTAGTTACTTCCGCAACTGGCTGCACCAAATCAAACCCCTAATTCTCCTTCAGCCTAGAAAAATCCTAATTTATATCGATCTGTATCTGTCTGGAAGCAGGACTTTTTTTGTTACAATTTTTTAGGATGTGTGCAACTAAACCGGCTAATCTGTTGTTGATTGTTGAATATATTACATAGCAGGCCAGGGTTGAAAGGCCCTTACACTGCACCCTTCAGACTTATTGTGTTACCTGGTAGATATGTTCTAGATGAGCAGGTAAGTTGTCTTGATCAAATTTAGCAGCCTGCTCACTAGTTTATCCTCTGGGTAAAAGCATTCCGAGTAGACTGATCCATGAAGGTGGTCAGGAGACCAAAGCTTTGCAATCTAAGGTGATGTGTGAGGCCATCTCGTCCTCTTCATCACATAGTCTACATAGTGGTTCTGTTAATTTATACACCAGGACAGTTACCCACGAATAGTAGCTTTTGTAATTTCAAATACTGGCTGTGGTTCAATAAATGGAGTGACAGACCCCTGTCTTGCAAATTAGTCTGCTTTTTCATTGCCCGGGGCGTCCCTGTACCTTGATACCTATGCGAGAGTGTATTGTATTGTATTGTATTTTACCAGAGCGATAGGGCTTTGGAACAGTCCCAAACCTATTTTGATGTTACCTGATAGTATGCTAGAGCCTTCTGCGCTGCCTGACTATCAAAGAAGATGAGGATGGTCCTGCCCTGCAATCCCTTTTCCTTTTCTCTCGATGACAGACATCGATAGTGTGAATTTCTGCCTGAAAACAGCTAATCTTCATAAACCTCGCCTATTTAAATATATAATATCTCTAAGATATTCACGAAAATTGAAACCTAGTATGCAAGTCAAAAAAATTCTATGTTACTAAAATATATTCCAGTTTAGTGGTTATTCTAAATAGTTCATCATTTCTCCTCCAAAAATTAGAAATCTGCTCATTATTACAAAACGGGGTAACAGGAACTGAATATATGACTAAATTAGCATGAGACATTTATTATCTAATAATCTAATACAGTACCTGAAACTACGTTTTCTAATTTTGTCAACGGTTTACGGATTACTTGTAGAACATAACAACAGAATTTGCTTTTAAGGTTCTAAAAAGAATATCATAACAGTATTTTTCGGAATCATCAGGAAAAATTCACTTTGGATTTCCGAGTATTTACAACAATTTTCGGTTTCAACGGCAAATCACTTTTTGCAGTTTCAGAGAGCCCAGTTATACCCTTATTTAATTAACAACTATGTGAGTCAGCTAATACTTTTACAACAAGATTTTTTTTCAATTTAACTATATCATAATTTGCCTTTTTAAGGTCTTAAATATATATTTAATTTTCCCTGCTTAATGTTTCAATACTTTTAAGATCATCTGATTCCTTGTGTTTTGTAAGCCTCCAGCTTCACAATTCTCCATATTTAATGCAGCTTCCTTGACTGTAATTATAAGCTTAAGCTTAGTCTTATAATATAGTTACTTGAAGAAATTTGAAAGTATTAAAGGATTGTAATTATTTTCTTGTCAACTCAAAGACAAATCTCAACTAGAGTTATTGATTCCTTTTACTGTTTAAATGTTATTCTGCGATACCAAAGTGTTAAAAAGTACAATAAAAAATTTAATTGTGCATCTTTCAAGGTCCACCCATGTCATCATTTGGAACAAATCAGTGGTTTTAGAACGAAAATTGATAAATTTTGGCCATAAAAAATTTTTCCATCACATCCCTTCTTGTGTAACTTTTTAAATTATTTAAACTTAAAATTAATAGTATTTTAAAAATTGAACATCTATCAAAAAATAATAATTCTAGAAGTTTTTATATGTGGGTAATTGCAACTTTTTAAGTTAAATATATTTGTGTATTCTCAAATTATCGTTTTGTTCTAGGTAGTTACCTCGATATTAAGACGACGGCATATATATGCATAGTGGTTCCTATTATATTTTTAATGTCAGTATCATTATTGCCAGAATCGCCATATCAACTAATTAAAGATGGCAAATATGATGAGGCCAGAAAAAGTATTCAGTGGCTACGAAGAAAAACTGATATCGAAGAGGATTTTCAGAGTGTGAAAATGGACGTAGAACGACAAATGTCAGAGAGCGGAAATTGGAAGGACTTGTTTACAATTGAAAGTAACAGAAAAGCATTGCGTGCAGGCTCGTTCCTCAGATTTTCCCAGCAGCTATGCGGAATTTCAGTTTTTGGTGCATATACCCAACCTGTTTTTGAAAAAGCTGGTGGCAATTTGAGTCCTCAATATTCCTCGATGATTTTTATGGCTTTAATATGGGTACTTAACTTATTCTGCAGTGTATCTGTAGAGAAATATGGAAGAAAACTTTCATATTTTTATTCCCTTTTATGCTGCGGTTTCATCCTCCTAATCTTAGGGGTATATTTCTTGTTAGATCAGTTGCCATCTGTAAATTTGGAACACTTAAATTGGTTTCCTTTAGCCGGAATGATAGGCTACGTTTTTACTTATTCCTTTGGATTGGGCGTGGTTCCCACCTTAATGTTAGGAGAATTGTTTTCTGCTAGTATCAAATCTAAGGGACTATCTGTTCTAATGACATTGTTTGGAGTTGCAGTATTTATAACATCAAACTTATTTAATCTATTAAGCACATATATTGGATTATATAGTCCATTTTTGGTTTATGGAATTTGTTGTTTAATCTCAACTTTTTTGACATTGCGTTGGGTTCCAGAAACAAAAGGGAAAACACTAGAAGAAATACAACAATCTTTAAAGAAATAAATGGTTATTTAATATAATTCTGTTTCATTTCTATACAACATTAAACAGTCATCCCAGTTTAAATATAAAATAAATTTTTCTGGATATAAAGAGTATTTAAATAAAAATAGACAATCAAAACTATCAACTAGAACAGGGTAAAAAGCAAAACTATTAAAATCTACTTAAATAATAATATGACTTTTCTATAATAAATAACATTATGTGCAATCCTCCAACATAGATTACTGGATGCAGTATGAAATGATCCAGACGCATTACATGACAAAAAAAGACAGGGGGCGAATATGACGGTGGACAAAAAAGCAAAATGTTTGGAGTGAGAGAGATGAATGGCCACGTATTCTCCTTCTTTCTCTCTCTTTGCTATATAATACGCGAAACATTGCATACTGCCTCCAGTAATATATGCCCTAATTGTGCGACACACAATCAACAAGCAGGTCACTACAGAAATATACTATAATTTTTATTTATATTTCAACATTTAATTTTAATTTTTCAAGTAGATATTGAAATAAGACATGAACAGGACAGATATTTGTAAGATGTTGTCAAACGAAGTACGAACATGTTACTTTTGAAACAATCATGTCTAATGAACATTTGAAAAGAACAATAAAACTTCATGAGTTATGGATAAGGAAATTAAAAAATCTGTAATGTAACATAAAACTTAATTTTTTAATAAATTATTTAACTTAATAAAACTAAATTTTTAACCAGTTTTCACTACACAAGGCTTAGACAGGTGATGGTCTCCAAATCAAATCAATAAAATCAAAGGTTCCATGAATGTTTCTAAACGTAAACCGCAAATGGTAGTATATGAACAGATCACATTTTTTTTAGCAATCTTCATTTTGTTGGCTCTACTGCTAAGTCAATTATCTAGCTCATCCCATGTCCTGTGACTATATAAAGCCAGAATGACCCTTCCAGATAAATTACAGGTTCTCCGGTTTGTGAACCTATCCATGGAGACTCTCGGATAATCAAATCTGTACCTCCGAAATCCGCTACTTTCGGTCTGCATAGTAATTTTACTTATTCACCAAAATAGCTGTATGTTTTTTAATTTGACAAATTATAAGTTTAACAATTTCAATGCATATCCTGCCGAATGTAAAGTTGCCCGCCCATAACAAGTATATCATTTTCTTTCACTACATAAAGGTCCGATTTGTACGCAGAGTACGCACAAACTTCCCTCAATGTACCGAACTCTCCCTGTAAATGCTTCCCCCTTACCCGGCGTAGACAACCTGAAGCGTCATTTTCGTATAAAAGACCTAAACTAGGTTGTTTCTCACTTTTGACGATAACGCATCCACGTACGTTTTGTCACTTGGACAACGAAAATGGGAATAAACAGCTAATTAACATATTTTGATGATAATAAGTTGACAGTTTATTCGAATTTGACACGTATAATGAAAATAACTAGCATTGGGCATTAAAATGTTTCGTTCTAAAATTAATTTCTCAAAGGTATGTTGGAACTTTTAATTTTATAATTTTAATAACAAATTTGCAGTTATTAATTCCAAACATGTCTGACACAATGAAGTTGAGAATTGTATTGAGGGCATTAGTTTTAAATTTATTTCTTCTACAAATCACTGACAATAAAGTTCAGGATGAGTCCCGATCTAAATTTGGAAAATCTAGGGTTGGGAAAAAGTATTTATGAGCAAAAATAATAAAAAATGTATTAATAATAAAAATAAATGTTTACAAACAAATTACTAAATACTAAAAGTTAATAACACCCAAAACTTACTTACACAACCAGGCGCGGATCCATAAGGGGAACCCAATAGCTTTAAATTCAGAAAAATAGACAAAACCCTGGCTCTTACACTAGGAATGTAAATGCTGCTGGCATCCCCCCCCCCCCCCGTCGACAACTCGGTTTCGCTTGCGATCGCCTGCTCCCTAAGGGCTTCCAATTCAGAAAAATAGACCCGACCCTGCCTCTCACACTAGAAAAATAAATGCTGCTGGCATCGTTCCCCCCCCCCCCCCTTCGTCGACAACTTGTTTTCGCTTGCGATCACTCCCCTCCAAGAGCCTCGAATTAAAAAAAAAAGAAGATGCACTACAGCGCGAATGTCGCTAGCGTCCACCCCCTCGTCGAGAACTTGCTTTCGCTTGTTAAAAAATCAAAATTTCAGTGAAAAATAAAGAAATCTATCTGCCATATTTAAATGGTTTGTTATATATGTAATTCTTCCTTCAGGCAGAGAATATGAAAAAAATATATAAACAGTTTATTTCCTGCAAATATCAACTCCACTGACGAGGTCATGAGATAATCGAAACGCGTATGGAGAGAGGACCAGAACGGTATTTGCAGGAAATAAACTGTTTATGTATATATTTTTCATATTCTCTGCCTGAAAGGAGAATTACATATATAACAAACCTGATTTCGCTTGTCATAGTGTAATCTTGTGATATCCCCCAAAGAGAGAGACTGAATCTGCCCTGTACACACCCTGTATAAAAAATCAACATTCAAATTCTTTTAAACGTTATTAAGGAACCAGAATTTTAAAAATTAAAGCACTGTCACCATTTAACTTTTTTAAAATTAACAAAGATATTCAGATACTAAAAGTTACAGCAGTAATGCAATAAGATATTAAAAGGACGATGGTATGACAAAAGAAATCATACGTCGCCACGAGTTGACATCACTAGTCTGAAAAGTCAGGAATGACAAAACGACATTACGGCCATGTCTTGTCCTTCTTCGCCATGCAAAAGTTAACGCTACAGGAAAGTTGTGTAATGCTGTAAGGCAGTTGCCGGCAGTAATTATCTTTAGCGTTGATGTAGCCTAGGCGATGTTACGCGTTGAAGTTTTGTTAGGTATTGTGATGACCAACTTTAACTATACTATATTGTAGCGTTGCTTTCTCAACTGATGTTATTAAGCGCATACGGTTAAGGACTTCCCTTGTGTCGCCTTTTTTAGCTAATAAGACTGAGCGCGTGCAGCGGTAACTGGAATAAGCGGCTCGCTATCCGTCAAACACTAGTACTTGACGCGGAACACTTCAACCTGGGAATCGCGAGCGTAGCTCGGCCCAAACCGAAGGATAGCACGCGAAGTGGGAAAGTGCTTCAAGAACGAAAATACCTAGGTTCTTTATTCCATGTTCAGCCAGGACACAAAATTTTTACCGTCTCTCATTGCATAGATTAGGCGCAATACCTTACAAAACTTCAACGCGTAACATCGCCTAAGTTACAACATCGCTTAAAGTGATTACTCCCAGCAACGGCCACGCAGCTTTACAAAACTTTCGATTCACGTTACTTCCGTATGGCGAAGAAGTTTTGTGTGTGAGAAGTTAGGATATGGTCTCAGTGTTGTTTCATCAGTCCTGACAAGTGGTGTCAACTCGTGACGAAATGTGATTGCTTTTGTTATATTTATTGTTATACTAAGCTTTTACTGCCTGAGGTTAGGTATAATCCTAGCGACGGCGAGCCGACGCAGACGTGAATCTTGTGACTGGGTTCAGTTGAATGATGAAAAACCATAAAGACACTACTTACAGAATAATGATGTATTTAATAGGTAAGTAGGGTCTGTTCTTTTTAATTATATTAAATATATACTTAAAAATAAAAAGAGATTAACGATATGTTTAAGTAATTAAGATAAAAACGAATTGGCTTTGACCCCAATGTGTTTCGTAAAGGGTTTGTCAGCCAAGTTAACTCAAATAAGCATTCTATCAGCTTAAAAAATGGATTACACAATACCAAGTACCTTAGATACATTTTACCCTGCTGTTACTATTAAAAATCTTAAAACTAAGCAGTACAACGCTTAATGTAATATTAGATTGCCAAAAAGATTTAGCAACAGCTAGTTTAGATGAAAAAAGTAGTTAATTTAGACCAGCAGCAGGTCGTTAAGATAGTTTTCATGGATTCGGGCATGACCTCTTAGAAACGACATGTCATCTTCATCCCTATGTGGCAAAATGGCCTACAATGAATTCAAAAAAATTGCTGTAAAATGAATATTATCTTCAAAAGTCAAATAAATGTACTCTCTGCAGATAAATTTAAATATGCTTAAGCAAAAATAAAAGGTGGTAATCTGCTAAATTTTGAAAAAAATCTCAAGAGAACAAAGAAACGTACCTTGGTCTTTTGCAGTCGGCGAACAAAGATTCTAAGTTCATGATTCCGATCCCCCACCATAGAAAAACTTTCAAACAAAAGTTTTTAAAGAGAAGCTTCCTAGTAAGCCGTGCGCTAGGTCCACTTATATGTCCCATGGCACACATCATTGCAGGAGCTCCCCTTCATGATTCAATAAATTTATTATCCAGTAACAATTCTAAATCCCATTTGTTAACGGCAACTGGGACATGTAGAATTGGTTGGGGTCCATATGGTTCAATTGCGGACCCCACCTTTGCCAGACAGTCCACCTCCTCATTTCCGTGTATACCCGAGTAACCCGGAACCGACAAGAGTCTGATCATGCAGCCGTTCTTTGTCAGACTGTTCAGGACGTCCTTGCACTCAAACACTAGTCGCGAAATTATGACACTGAACATCAGTGCCATTATCGCAGCCCTACTGTCTGAGCATATGTTTATTACAGTATTGCTGTTTATATTCCTACCACGGAGATGGCCGTACTGCAGAATAATTTCCGCTGTAAAGGTCATCGCACTTTGTCCGAGAGAGTAGAACTCTCTAACTCCCGTGTTCTTGCTGAACACTCGGGCTCCAGCTCTTTCATCTTATCGAGATCCATTTGTGAACTACCAGAATTCATTTCTACGAAGATTTTGCTCCTCCTCCCAATTCTCCCTACTTGGAAAAAGTAGCTCAAGAGAGTAGTTGCGTTTCAAGAGCGACGTTGTGTAATCTGTTTGCATGGAAAGTGATGGACATCTCTCCACCACGCTCTCCCAGACACCTGAGTAGCCACCCGTTCCAGTTTCCAGATTCCCTAGGGAACTAAGACCGTATATAGCCTTCAGGGTTTCACTCTTTATGTATAAGTGAAAAAGAAATAGGTTCACCAGTACCTCCAGCACCTTGGTGGAGCCAGTCCTCATCGCACTCATTGTTTTCACACAAACAATTCTTTGAAATAAAATCAAGTTGAAGAGGTGTTTTCGCTTTGTTGTACTAGACCACCATATGATATCGGCGTACGTGATCATAGGGCGGATCACCATAGTGTATATCCAAAATAACACTCTCCGTGGGCACCCATAGGCTCATTTACAAGCCCAGAAATCACATATGGTTCTAGCCTCAATGTTATCATTTCAGCTCAGTCGTGAGTCTAGAATTATTCTCCGGTATTTAACTGTACCCTGGTATTAAAGTATAATTTCCATCAATATAATTGTAAGGAGTCTCCCCATTTTTCTATTTTTTGTGAAGAGTACCACCCCGGCCTTATTCAGTTTTATACCGAGCCCTTCACTATGACACCATCGCTTTGCGATCCGGAGGACTCACATCATTAGTAACCCCAGGTCCTATATATATCGCTACCAAGGCACAAAATGACAAGGCATAGACTTATTTTTACAAACCCTCATTTAATTCTCTCAGCGAGCTGTCCACCACAAGGCTCCACAACAAAAGCGATAAAACTCCACCCTGTGGACAATCCCTTCTTTACAGTGCTTTAACAAAAACACTGTTAAGCTCAATCAACATTGCTCTGACCCACGCAACTACTGTCGGTTCAGAGCCTCGTCTTTGCAGAGCATCACATATCGAATGATGTATTGTCAAACGCCCCTTCGATATCGATAAAATTACCTATGGCGGAAAAATCATTCGACAGCGCGTTTTCAACTTTTGTCACGAGTGGATGTAGAGCAATATCTGAGGATTTTTCCCGCCTGAAAGGCAAATTGTAAAGAATGTAATGGACACTGCACCATTACTCCTTCCTTGATGTGTCGATCCACGAACCTTTCCAGAGTCTTTAATAAGAAACTGGTCAGGCTAATAGGGCGGAATAGGGTTTGTATAGACTGCCTTTCCTGCCTTTGGAATAAAGACTACTTTTGTATCTCTCCACGCCATCGGCATGTACCTTAAGCTGAAATATAAGCCAGGTAATTTTACGAAATATTTTGTTATAATTTCGGAAGAGTTTTGTAGTAAGGTTGGGAATATACCATCCTTACCAGGTGAATTGAAGGGAGTAAAGGTTTTCATTGACCACTGTACCCGTTCGTACATCACTATCGTTTTTACTAACTTGTAGTCATAGTGTACCAAGGGGAAAATCAATTGTTTTTCAGTTTTGCCTTCGTATTGATTTGAGCCTGGTAGTGCACTCTCAATAGCTTCTTTAGAAGAACCTGTGCTCCAATTCAGGCAGCAGGATCTCTAGACAATATTTTGCAGAGCTATGATGCTGAGGGTTTACATTTTATGCCCTCGCAGCATTTCTTCCACACGTTGAATCCCTTATTTATTTCTTATATTCTCTCTGGGCAGTTTTATATTCTTCCGAGTTAAGTTCTACTCGGTGTTTTAGCGCTTTTTAAAAACCTTTCGAACATATTTCCGGTGGTTCTCAATTTGAGAGTTCTAACAGGATATGGGCCTTCATCTTATTTGACAGCAGTAATGAACATAACCCGATCCTCTTCATCCCCCCACTCCTCGACCTTGACCTTGACCTTGCCCCACCCCTCTTTGGCCCCGCCCACACGTCCTTGTCATTGACCTTGAAAGTGCACGCGTGCTTTGTCCTTGGCCTTGTGTTCAAGGTTGTGTGGGTGTGACCTTGACCTTGACCTTGGTCGAGACGACCTTGACTTTGTTGGGGGCCATCTTGGATGTGTGACCTTGAAGTAGTTATTTGTGCATTGTAATAGTGTGAGATGATCTTGAAATAATTTTGCCCTTGCAAATTGTTCTATAAAATTGTGTGAGTCTATTTACATTCATTCAGTGTGATATGTCAGATACGGAACTATCTAAAGAAAAAATTATAGAGCAAGTCGGCAGAGTAATTTGTTTATATCAGAGTAATTTAAAAAGTTTGTGTGATTTTGAAGAGAAGGATCTAGCATTTTTTCCTCTTGAATATTTAAAAACTTGCGTTGATACGCTGAGTTTACGGCAAATTTGGGATAAGCTGCCAGCGCCATATCGGTGTGACAAGGAACTACAGTTAAGCTTATCCTATTACATTCACTATGAACAAATATATCATTATATAGATGGGCCACCACCAGCAATAAAAAAGTGTCGTGAATGTAAAAAATGAGTGAATAATATGAATAGTGCTTTGCAAGAAACAGTAAAAAAATTGGGCGATGAGTTCACTGAAACGGTTAGTAATTATTTCAATGATGCAATGAAAAGTTGAGCAGAATGGGAGTCGCGCTATTGTGATTTGGCTTATGAATATGAAAAGGCTGCGAATGCATGTCGTAAAAATTGCAGCAAAACAATAAATTTACAAGACTTTGTTCGTGAAATAAAAAAGTTGGGGTTTAGTGACTGCTTGGAAAAACTGATTAGGTTCATTGCAGATCCGATTGTGTTAGATGAAATTAGAGTGTAGGACTTAAGTTTAACGTAGTAGTAGTAGTTAATATGGAAAGTTTAGTGCGAGAAATGTACGAAGAATTTCTAATTTCTGCGACCTGTTCGGAATTTTACGCATATGAAATGCAAGATTCGGAGGCTCAGGATTTTAGTGTATTTTTTGAGTATATGGACCATGCCGAAGTGTGTATTTTAGCGAGTATAGTTTGTAAGAATTTTCTAAGAAATAAAAACAAAAAATTATTATTGAACAAATTAAGAAAATTAGGTTTAGGTGATAATGTTACACGTATAGAAGAATGGCAGAAAAAAATCAATCAATAAAGTACATAAAATGTAGTTATTTGTTTCATTATATTTTGTCCTTGAAGTTATCCTTATACCAATTTAAATGTGTGGCGTCATTTGAACCTGAATACTCCTCCCACTATTTCTATCGTTAAGCTACCCCCACCATTGTTACAATTCGACCTTGAAAACTCGCTATAAAGGTTAGTGGGAAAAGAAGTGACTTCAAACAGTCGCAGATATCAGTGGCATAAACATCAAATATTGTGTTCGTGTAGTGTTCTGAAAGTGCTTTTATATTCACGGTAATTTTTGGATTTATATACCATTTTTTCAATAATGAGTATTGCAAAAGAAACTCTAGATGAAATTAATGAAATGTTTAGCAAAGATTTCGAGGTTTTAGAGAGAAAAAAGGTTACCGAAATGATTGTAGGCAAAGTGTATAAAATTGTAAAGATGGTTTCAATGACTACACAATTTGGCAAAACTCTTTTAGTGGCTTTACACGATGACGGTGATAATAGCACATTTGAGACTTTTTTGCCAAAACGTGTGGCCGAAACACTATCTGACGATATTGTAGATATTATGAGTAAAACTAAAGGTAAATACACTCTAACTTATTTGGGGCAGGGCACTAGAGTTTTTGGAAACAATACTCGAACATTATTACGTTTTGGCTCATTGGAGTAAATTGTATGTAAATTGTTTGAAAAAAGGATGTAATTAAATTTAAAATATAGTTGCACATGTCAGAATACTTACGCGTGTTCATTATTTCTGTTAAAGATGTCTGCTGATGCGACGACGACGACCGCCAACGAATGGGTAGATAGATACATATTTTGGTTGGGGAGAGAATTAAGAAATATGGCTCACGATATGTTAGATAGCGTAAATGATTGGTCGCATATTGATGTAACCAAAGATCAATATAAGAACGAGATCAGGGATACAATCAATTTTATGGCTGGGGCACACTTGTGCGACAAATTTTTATATGGTTCCATAGACATGGATACATTTTGTGCTGAAATGGTTGAAGAAGAATTAAAAGAATACCTCGTCAATATTCCACATTTACCAGGTAAGCTTGCTGCAAAATATGAATTGGTTTCTGCAACAGCAACAGCCCAAGACGTTGACGATCGAAATAGTGTCGGATGGGATAGAATTTTGAGCAGCGAAAATGAAGACATGGAAAATTAATTTTTTATAATTTTTGTATTTGTGCAATTAAATAACTGTAAATAAATATCTGTTACAATCACAGTTTTGTTTTATTTCTTTTATAAACATACCAACCCAGTAGATCATAGTCAGTGTTTCTTTTTCTCAGCTGAAATATTTAATATAAGTAGGGCAAATAAAAATAAAATAGTTTAGTAAAGATTGAAAATGAGTCGAGGAAACAACACAATTGATAAATTTGGTCGTCAGAAATATAATGAAAAATATCATATATTATCTGGGCCACAAGGGATTGGTTTTAAACTTACAGCGGATGGACAGTATGATATGGGTGGAAAAATCATAACCAACTTAGGCGAGCCTAAAGATGATGACGATGCTGTGACAAAACACTTTGCTAATAGAAAGTTTTACAATTTTGCCGTTGTAATATGTGACATATTTAACAAGGATGTCCTCCCCATGATATACCAAAATAATAGTGAGCTTAAAACAAAAATTGAAGTTATTCAGAAAATACTCTATCATCAGCCTTTAAATGACTCATTAAGCACACTGTCGTACGGCTCGACTTCAAAAAAAATCTAAAAAAGGGAAAGCAGGTTAAAGAATAGGAGAACGCACTCCGAGTGGCATAGCCTTGAAGATAACGTCGTAGTCGTCGGTGAATTGGACCTTCCCTCCAAGAATATTGAAATGTTATTTATGTGTATGATGTTTTATTGTCATTGTTTTTAATGATGAAGATTGAAATAAAAAACTTTATTTTACAATATATTGTTTATTTATTTTACATTTTAAATTAAAAATATAGTCATACAATATGTTATTTAAACAATATTAGCTTTATCTATCCAAGAGTTGAAGTGGTTGGGAAATCCTAGCCATTTGACAAATAATTGTTCGGTGTGATTTTTCTTGCGTTGTCTAAGGACCTTTTCTACTAGATAAACGTCAGGACTGCTTGTTTTTTGTAGTTCTGATTCGTAAAAACACCCTCTTATAGGCTGACCTTCTAACGATTCCAACAAGTAAGTAGGTGGATTTGTAACGTTAACTTTTACAACTTTAAACAATTCGGTTGACCAAGAGGGCGTATATCCTGTCTCGAATAAGCTTTTGTACTTGCTAATACGCACAATGTCACCCATGGAAAACTTAAAATTTTTAGGTACAATTTTTAAATAATCGTATGCTTTAATTTGTTTTGCAGTCTTCATTCCAATGGTGCGATGTTTCGAATGGTTATAGGTTTTTGTTACTGCCGATAATATATGTATCCATTTGTAAGATCCTCTTGTCGAGAATTGTTTATATAAATTATTTTTTAAAGTCCTTATGACTCGCTCAACAATTGCAGCTTTCTTTGTGCTGTAAGTGGTATAATGATTTATATTATATTTTTTCATCAGGGCTTGAAAGTTTGTATTATAGAACTCCTTTCCTTGATCACTTTGCAGATTTGTTGGTTTATATGATGCCTCTTCAATGATGATTTTCATCGCATTAGTAACTTCTATACCAGTCTTGTTTTGTTTTTTATGGCTTTGGTATAGACAAATTTAGAGTAACAATATATACAGACCAAAATATAACGATAACCATCGTTTTCATCAGCATACTGTTGCATTTTAGCCAAATCAATTTGCCACAAATCTCTGTATCCTTTTATTATCGTGCGCCGTCTTACAAAATTTTTTCTAGCCGTTCTATGTAGTTCATTAACAATCTTGATTTTTTCTAGACTGGGCTCCATATTATTAGAAATATTAAAGGATTCAGATCGAAGGAAGAACTGAATAATATCATTAAATATTGAGCTTAATATATTATATCTTCTTCTCGTAATTCCTCTATGATTGACATAATTTCATTTTCGTGTCCAGTGTGACCGGCCATTTTGGAACTCCACAACAAACGTAAATGATCCACCAACTCTTTAGCTTTGTTCCAGTAGACATATTGAAATTTTTTCGAAGATAATTTCTTTTTTGTGGGTAACTGTAGTTTTTCAGAGAGATTTTTTCTTGTAATAGTACCACCTAATTTTGTGCCCATTATCAGAGGTTTAATAATTCGTAAATATTTGTTCCATCTGGTCTCCCGTAAACCATCACTTTTTTTAAAATTGTTGTAGACAGCACTCGTTGATTCCAAAATTTCCTTGTACGTTGAAAGTACATTATCACTTAATTGTTGTTCCTTGCCTACACTTGGGGGTGTTTTAAGAAATAACAAATCATAAAGTGCCGGTGATCAACCATATTCTGCAATATTTTTCCCTTTTTTGTATAAGACAATATTTCCATTTCGAAAACGCACCTCTAAATTACCAATAAAATTTTTGTTATAATCTGTTTTTGAACCAAAACGTACACGATATACAGTATCGTATAGAGATGGTTTTGAACGTAATCCTTTCAGGTGTGCGTTTAACGTATCGGAAGTTGTGGTGTCAGCGGATGCGAGAGGTGTATTAGTTGATGTCGAGGGTGTATCAAACACCGATTGGCTAATATCTTCTTTTGAAATGCGGTGCTGCTGCTGCTGCTGCTGCTGCTGAATAGGTGTGGAGGTTTGAAAGGAATGTGTAGGTTGGGGAAAACCTGATATTTGAGTCGACTGCACTGATGTACTGAGACTATGTGACTTTGTAGCTGGATAATGTTGTTGCTGTTGTTGTTGTTGTTGTTGTTGTTGCTGCTGCTGCTGACGTTGCTTAACCACATCAGATATAGTTGTCAACGGCTTAGAAATGGGTTCATAAAACTTTTCCAATTCCACAACATTAAATTCTTTAGCCGCTTTAATTTGTTTAAATTTTTTTCTGACGGCATTGGTAGCTTCCACTAGTTTACGTTTTAAGTCGATCGCGTTATTCATGATGTTAACCAAGGACGTTTCAACAATCAAATGAGTGTTTTCTCTTATTACTACAGTAATATATAGCTATCAAATCCTTTGCGGTATCTTCCCGATTTCACATCACCGTCTTTATCAATTACTAAAAATCCATACTTATTATCCCAACATTTTGAGCACATTTCTTGAAATTGAGTAAAAGTTAGATCCGGTGAAACGTGGTCGGAAAATATGTGTTTCATATTCAACTCATCTTGTTTAAACATAATAATAAAATTGGCATTGTCTCGCACAAGCTGTTTAGGCACTCGCGAATATGTTTGCGCTAGGTTAAAGGAGTCGATATTTTTATGACGTCCCATGCTAAAGTACGATCTTATAATATCTTGTTTTTCACATATAACATCATCAAAGATAAATATAGAGTTTGATTTTGCATCGGACGGTTCCACAATATTACTGGAATCACTAAAGGCATAGTAGCCTAAACCTTTGATGGGCGCTAAAATTTTCCTTAAATACTCATATTTCGGTTGATACAGAGATTTCGAGTAAATATAGACATTTTCGAAACGTAGCCCAAGGGGGTGTGTAAGCAGCGAAATCATAACATTAGTTTTTCCACAATTGGATGGACCAATTAACAGGCCGCGAATAGAGGAAGGAAGTAGAGGACCGTGTCTCTTCATTATCTTCTTTTCAAATCCAAGTCCGACTTTTTCATCGAGATTGTCAATAGGAAGTTTTTGTTTAAGATCGATAACGCGCATCTTAGGAAAATTCGATATTTTATAGGCAATTTTTCACAAAAACTGTCATTCAGATGCCGAGCGTCAAACGAAGTGGACGGTCTCACGTTTTCAACAAAACTGGATACGGTATTGTCAATTCGTTAATCAATAAATTACCATTCGAGGTACACATTCCTGGTTATCAATATTGCGGACCCGGAACAAAAGTAATAAAACGTGTAACAAGAGGTGATCCAGGCATTAATCCTTTGGATGCCGCATGCAAAAAACACGATTTAGCCTATTTACATAATAAAGACAACATAAGTGCGAGACATCGAGCGGATTACGAGCTCGAACAAAGTGCTTGGAATAGAGTAAAATCGAAAGATTCCAGTTTAGGTGAAAAAACAGCAGCTTGGTTAGTTACAAACATTATGAAAGGAAAACAACGTTTTGGTATGGGTGTACCATCATCATTATCAACAAAAAAAACATCTAGTAAAGGCACGCGTCATACAAAAAGGAAAGGTGTTAATAAAAATCGACATGTTCGGAAAGCCAGTTTCGGAACAGCTATTCGACAAGCAGTTCGAAGGGAATTATTAAAAGCCGGAAGTAAAAATGTGTTGGAAAAAAATGTCATGAATGCATCTAAAATAGCTCTGTCGGCAGCACGTAGATCGGTAAAAGCGGCAGGTGGCAAAAGGAAGGTTCGTACACCGAGAATAATACCGATTCCTAAAACTGGTGGAATATTACCATTAATACCAATTTTTGCCGGGTTATCAGCTTTGGGTTCATTAGCCGGTGGGGCAGCGGGAATTGTGCGCGCCATAAAAGCAGTAAAAAAAAGCAGCGAAGATAAAACCGGTGCCGGCCTGTATTTAAAATCGAAAGGAAATGGTTTGTTTCTAAAGCCATATCGTAAAGGTATGGGATTATTTTTAAATCGTAGATCAAAAAACTAATTGAATCCCTACCTCGAAGACCACTATCTAACATCGATATAGAAAAATATGCCAAAAAGAAAAGAATAGGACACTTTCGAGGCGTTTATATGAGGGACTCATTACCTAGACAAGGTCCTCGACGTTACGAAGCAGCAATAGTGAATTTGGATAGTACGCGTGGTGCAGGGACTCATTGGGTAGCTTATAGAAAAAATTATTCTAAAGTAACATATTATGACAGCTTCGGCGATTTACCCCCACCGATCGAATTGGTACGATATCTACAAACGGGATCGGAACCATCAAAAATTATTTACTATACATACGATCGTCAACAGGATTTTGGAACAGCCTGGTGTGGATATTTGTGCTTAAAGTTTCTTGTCGAATCATCAGCGTAAAAGATGTCATCATCATCGTCACCATTAACACCGCAAATGGATCGCAATAACTATACTAAAATGTTGCAATCACTGAAAGCATTTCATCTAGCCGGTGGATTAAGGAAAATGACCGTGAAACAGTTAGAAAACATGCTCAAGGAAGTAATGATTGCATTAGCCCCAAATGAAATTCCATTCGTTTGGGATAAGTTGCCCGAGCACCTCAAAAGCGATATCGATATATTAAAATATCAGTGCGGTTGCAAACATTATTTCAGCAGCAGCAATTTAAACGAGGTTACGGCTGATGAGGATCTTACGGCTAGAAAAATATTTTGTTGTTATTGCAAAATCAGCGATGTGCGCATAAAAGCAGAAAATAGCATAAAAACATCATTATCTAATGCTGTGAGAAAAGGTGTGAAGATGAATCTTTTTAAATGTTGCCGCTAAGAATAAAACCGAGATGTGTGATGTTTTAATGGTTAGTCATGTCTTATACGTTCACACTAACAGGACACTCGAGCGTCTTAAGCGCCGATTTTTTCCACCAGTCGAATTAAATAGAGAAAACAAATATGGTCTGGCATTGCTGGAATTTTACACATACAATTCAATTTTTAATGTGAACGAAAGCAACAATAAGTTTGCCTACATGAAGGAGGGTTACACCACCGAGCCGATACAATTGCAGATTCCACCTGGGGCCTATGAAATAGATGAGATAGTTAAAGCTATGTCGGAGGCTTTGAGGATTTCAACTGAAGAAAAGAACGATGGAATCTTTTACTTGGTCGCTAATAATAATACGCTGAAATGTGAACTGAAATCCCAATATACTATAGATTTCCGAGGAGAGGCGAGTATCGGTAAAATGTTAGGATTTAATCATACAGTGTTAAAAAGAGACAAAAAGCACGAATCAACCGAGATGGTGGAAATAATGAAAGTACGCATCGTACGCGTAGATTGTAATATAATTTCCGGAGCATATATGAATTCTGTGGAAGGTCATACCTTGTTCGAATTCGATATCGACGTGGAGCCAGGTTACAAAATCAGTACAGAACCACAAAATAATATTTATATGCCGTTAATGCCGGCAGGACGTCAGTTTATCGACAACATTATTCTTCGCATCTTGGACGATAGCGGTGATCTAATCAATTTTCAAGGCGAGAAAATAATCGTGAAATTGGAACTGAAGAAACTTTCATAGAAATGGGTTTTTGCTTCAATCGTCAATTGTGTGTGCTGTCGACTAAGATGGGGTAACCGCCGAAACATAATAAAAGTAAAAGAAGAGTTAACGTCAAGGTTAGTCGTCGTCCAGACGTTAGATCACAAACATCTCAACAGTTATCTGCCGAAGACTATAAATTTTTAAAATCAATCGGTCTTAAAGTGCGAAAATGATTTCCACCACCAGCGATAAAATAGAGGTTTTCTCCGAACCCATCTTGGACAATTACATTATTAGTCTAGAAGAGCATACGTATAAACCATACGAATCTCCATCATTCAACAATTCGGATGAAGTCCGTATCCCCATTAATTTTCAAGATATTATACTGGATATCGCCGAAAGTTACATATATATCGAAGGAAAATTTAAACCCATAGACGCAACGAAAAGATGTTTTTTTATCAAATAATGCCCTCGCATTTTTGTTCGATGAAATTCGCTACGAGATGAGAGGTGAGCAGTTCGCCGTGGTTCGTAAACCTGGAGTTACGACGACATTAAAAACCATGGTTTCATTCGGAAGTTTGCAAAAAAGATCTCTCATGACGTGCGGATGGGGTCTCGACGAAGCAAACCAAGATATCGTAGACACGGCCAGTAACGTATTCTCCGGGAAATTACCCTTAAAATATCTTATGGGATTCGCCGAAGATTACGCAAAAGGTGTTTTCAACATAAAATAAGAGCTTGTTATGATTATAGCTCGCACTTTTACCAATTGTTACGTCGGTGAAGTAGAGGCAGAAATTAGTATCGACAAAATCGAATGGAAAATTCGTCACATCATTCCAGACGACAAGCAAAAATTGAAAATACTGTCTCGCATTAATAAAGGTGGAAACAATGTCAGTATTCAAATGGCATATCGTAAATGGGATCTGCACGAATTACCAGCTTTAAGGCATCACACATCTTCCGACGTGTGGGCCTTGAGAACGAGTACAAGTCTGGAAAGACCGCGCCATATAATCGTCGGATTTCAAGACAGCAATAATTGCGACAAGAAAGAAAAAAACGACATTAGACTGTATCTGAATTCAACCGTTTATTCCTACGAAAGATGGAATTTAGATTTCGCCAAGAAACTGTACGCAGCAGCCTATTATAATTACGAAAACTTCCAAAGCAGCTACTACGGGCGCGAAATAAACGATCCGATGATAACGCTCGCGGAATATATGAAAAACCCCGTTTTTATTATCAATTGCAGCCATCAACCAGAGGCGATTAACTCATCGACAGTGGATGTGAAATTGGAGTTCCAAACGAGAAAGAATAAATTCCCCAAAGACACTAAAGTGTACGCATTAGTTATTCACGACTCATTTTTTAGTTATAATGTATTAAACGATTCTGTGACCAATAAATCTATATTTTAATGTATCGATTATATGTAACACAAAATAATATTAAAATAAGGTACTTGAATCAATAAATTTGAAATGAGTGAAGTAGTAGTTTTATATTTATTTGAAACCCAACAAAAAAAAAGCGGACGGAAAAGCCCGCTCTTTAAGAAAGGAGTACGGGAGTTTAGATAATGGTGGTTTATTAAGTGGAAAAAAGAGCTTAAATAACACAAGAAAAAATTTTTAAGGCAAAATATGAAAACAACGATTTAGAAAATTTGTAGGAAAGTAGCGGTTAGGAATAGGGAAAAAAGTTATAAGAAAAAATTATAGAGGAAATCGAGTACTATAAGCAGGCATTTTTCTCGATAGTAAAAACGTAAAAAAAAATTTTTTCAAAAAAAAAAATTGAAAAATGGTTAATGCGCGCCAAAGTTGAAGTTTTAGAGCAAAATAATATTAGGAAATTAGAAAGAGAATTTTTTTCTACATATGGTAGTATTTTTCAAAATTCGGAAAGATGAAATTTCAAGAAAAGGGTTATAGTAAGTTAGTAATTTGGATTTTTTAAAGCGCTGTAGCTCGGGAACCGTTCAAGATAGAAAAAAAATAAAAGCACTTTAATTACCTAGAATTTTGGGGAGAATACAATGGTGAAAATTTGAAAAATCTTAAAAATGAAAAAAATTTAGACGAAAAAATTTAAATTCTCGAGTTAGGAGGCTGGAGCGCCGAACGGGAGTATGTGGAAATTGTAGGGGAGGTCATTAGAGTTTTTTTTTTTAGTGTGGTGCTCTCGCGCTAACGCGCTGCGCACCACACACCTCCTCCACCCCCGCTCACTACCCAATTTAGGGCGGAGAAGTTCATTTTTCATAGTTTCAGAGCGATTGCGCTACTCCTTCACAATTTTCCCGCAATTTTGAAATATCGATTTTTTTAATTTGCGGTGACAGAAGTTCGGAAATTTTTTTTTGGATTCTAGAGAAAATTTCCCACAATATATGTATTTTTCCAATTTTTTATCGGCAACCGTTACGACGCCAGAGCCCACCCAAAATGAGACGAAAAAATTTTTTTTATATTAGCGAATCGGGAAAAATAGTGTGATATACTTCAACTCTTCCTTATTACGATTCCGTCAAAACATTTTCAAAATTTTCCTTACCTTGCCTGATAATAATTAAAATATATGCATAATTTACATTTTTTGTAAATATGTAGCAAAGTAATGGTTAGAAATATCTAAAATTTTTATTTGAAAAAAATTTAGAGGAAGTTTAGTACTATATGCTAGAAAAGTAGAGGGGGGTAGTTTGTGTCCATAACAGAGATACGGTGAGTTATAAAATCATATTATTCTCAAACTTATATATAATGCATATATGCACTCCACCTTACCCCCTCCAACTTTTCGAATGTATATAGACGCCGGTATTAGAATTATTTCATCATTACACATTCGACCGTCAAGATGGAAGATACACCGAAGACGATCATTGGCATTGTCAGGCCATTCGTGCCCGGCAAACTATGCAAGTGTGAGGAGTGCAGGGGTACCGCACCAGGAGCAGCACCTTCGGCACCACCCGCAACACCGACACCACCAGCGACGGCGACGGTGCCGCCAATGAGAAGACCAATGGCTGCACCTAGGTCGGTGTTAATATCGTTGGGTATTACTCCACGGTAGGCACCCGACCCTCCCCCCAGACCCTTTTAGGGCCACAAAAACGGTCCTTTTCAGGACCACATTATATTTTGATCGTAGTTTAGTAATCGTCACTTATGGGGCGAGATATTCGTTTAACGACGATTTGTCTCGTAGCTTAAGTGCCAAGTTATATGCTTGAGAACCTATGAAAATGTTAACAGTCCAAACAAGGTTTCTATTAATTTTTTTTTGTAATGTATTCTTCACAAAATGTTAAAAATAAGTCTTATTGTCTAAACAAAAAAAAAACAAAAAAAAAACAAATCTAATTCCTTATTTAAAGTTTTTGAAAAAATCAATAATTCTATAAGCTCTTACCAATACACAACATTTAGAATCCGTTGGTGGGGTGGGGGTAGTTCTATATATATGAGACTGGGCCAGTTACACAGTCATATATTCATCAACTCTCATACGATGAACATGGAGGAAGAAAGACCCGCCAGCAGAGGCTCATCCATCTTTAGTGATGACACCGTCGCCGGCAACGTTGGAGACCTGCAAGACTTCGACGATGAAGAGGTGGATTTTGAAATTGACGTCCTACTTGGATGAGCTGATTCCGCTAGTGTATGACCATGATCCGGGTCTCGTGGAATTAAACAATGCGGGCGATTGGGTCTTACAAAGACTTGAAACTCCGTCGCCGCAGTTAGAGCCGGACTCGATGGAAGATGCGGTGCTAAAAATTCCAGCATCACCGACACCCGACGATCCGCAGGGCCCCTGCGATTCGTCAAGCTGGTGGTCGACCAGCGAGGATGGGGCACCATAAGCCCCACACTCTCCCTGGCCCTTTTTAAGGGCACACAACAACGGTCCTTTTCAGGACCACAAAATACTTTTATCGTAGTTTTAGCACATATTAGTACTTTGTTACTAATATTGTATGTATAGAATATACAAGATTAAATACAAAGTATTAAAAGTTTAGGTGCTGGTTGAACCCAGCAAAATCGTTCGTTCGTATTTGAGACCACAAACAACTTTTGGTCTCAATACGTAATATGACATTTGTTTTCACCCCCCACCATTAATTTGTCTCTATATATACGACCACCAATACTTATTACAATCATTTCAGTTCAACATGTCTGCGAGTGAACAGCAACCTATCCAATGCCCTGTGGTAGATTCTATCCTGAGGACAGCACCGCCACCACCGCCGTTGATAATGACGGGCCTTGCGACTCCACAACACAATAAAGAGTCGCATGTTTTTACAACCAAACGGTCCTTTTCAGGGCCACAAAATACTTTGATC
Source organism: Diaprepes abbreviatus (assembly GCA_034092305.1). Taxonomy (NCBI): domain Eukaryota; kingdom Metazoa; phylum Arthropoda; class Insecta; order Coleoptera; family Curculionidae; genus Diaprepes; species Diaprepes abbreviatus. The sequence goes on along the minus strand of JASJET010000141.1, from coordinate 15,458,379 downwards.
GTGGTTTTAGTTGGTTATAATACTTTGTAACCAATATTTTATGTTTTTTTTTCATAAAAACATACAATATTGAGATGCAAAGTATTAGAAGTTCTGGCGACAGAACCTTAACTTCTTAAACCGAACCATGTTTTAGCATACTTGTAAATATTATCAAAAAATATTTACAACTATTGCTATTGCGTAGTTTTAGTGGATTATTCACTCTTTTTTATTACCTAATATTATGTGGGAAAGGGAATATATGAAATAACACACAAAAAATATATTTTCAAGTCATTTTTATTCTCTTTATAAAATATAAAAATCTGATCAAAGACTTTTTTTTTATTAACTACAATATATATATATATATATATATATATATATATATATATATATATATATATATATATATATATATAGTTTTTTTTCATTCAATAAATGCCTGATAGTTTGCTCTTCTGCGAGTTGGTGAAGTCTTCAACCCACTCCGGTTGCGATGTCTCGGAACATATTAAAGAAGAAGAAGCGGTTTCGTTTGGGGAAGACGATGATGACGACGACGACGACGACGAAGCAGCGGAAACTTCATCGCCTTCAAAACACCGCTTAAACCGCTTCTTCATACGTTTCCGGCACCCCAATATCGGCGACAGTGGCGCTGGGGAAGACTTTACCTCCGACACTACTTCCTGCTCTACGCTGGCAGGTGTTGGTGGCGTTGGTGGTGTTGGTCCATCGGGGCCTTCGATCACTTTCACTTCTACCGACAACGGCTCTTGTGGTGCTGTTTTCAGGAAGTCGGGTAATGAAACAGGGGTGGAGGGATGCTTAAAGTTAAACTTCTTCTTTCCTTGTCCCACACCTTTAATCGCCGAATAAAATGTTTTTTTTATCGGCGATTTCCGACTTCCGCATAGTCAAAAGCTTCTTTAATTTGGAAGCTTTCGGAGAAGATTCCCTGTTAGGCCGCGATGGTTTTCGCACAACCACATCACTTATTATGTTAATTTTCTCCGTCCAACATTCGAGGAATTGCGCAGCCGACTGTACCAACTCTTCGTCGCGACCATCATTCAGGGCTCTGTCTTGGGCATCTTCTTGCTCCCTTCCGTTCCAATTTTCGAATACCCCCGGACTTAACACTTCCAAGCCACTAATGTTTTCCAACATGCTTTGTTGCGAACCGCAGCTCACGTCAAGGGCATCCAAAAGAGACCTTACACTCGATGACATCTTCGATACTACAACTCACACTGCACTGTTTGGTGTTCTGACGAACTGTGAAGAGCTCGAGCCAGCAAGTCTGCTTTTATGCCCATTTCCCCCACTACACCACCTTTATTCCTTTTGTTCGATGCATTAAGTATAATATTTAAACTTGTCAGATGCAAGGCCAAGACCAAGGCCGACGTAACCGGCAATACCAGGGTCGTATCAAGGTTGTAATTTTCATGGATTTTTTTTTGTCCCTGTCAAGGTTATTTTAAAGAAACATATAAATATAGTACTAAACTTGTCAGATGCAAGGCCAAGGCCAAGGTCAAAGTACCAGTCAATGTCGGGGTCGTTTTCGAGGTTGTAATTTTCAAGGATTTTTTTTTTGGTCCTGTTAAGGTTATTTTAAAAAGTAATACATAAATAGAGTACAGCGATTGAAAAGTACAACATATTCAAATATCATGTTGCCAACTGATGAACAACCTAGTGAAGCAGCCAAAACATACAGTCATATACCAAAAGCTTTTTATTTAACTTGTCATCATTGTAAAAGACTAGGTATCTGATGGCGAAATGATCTTACGTACGACTTCAACTACATTGACCTTTTCAGGGTTAAATTTGTACAATGCGGCTTTTGTGGACTAGTTTATTACCAGTTCAAGGACATTAATGAACGTGCCATTCAGAGAAGAAATTGGGTCATAGAAGAAGCTTACCTGTACAGAAGAAATTAACATGTATTTTATTTCTTTATTTTTTATTTTTTTTTTGTTTGTTATATTTTTTTATTTTTTAATAATAAAAAGTAAACTCAATCTTTTGTTATATTTTAATTTTTTTTCCAATAAAACAATAGTAAAATGAATCTGTATGTGTATTTATTAAACATCACCTAAAATACGTTTTGCAATCCATATTTTTCTGCAGAGTCCGTTTATTAATGAAATAGAACCATATATTAGGGTGAAATCTAATGGTTTCAAATCAGTCTCACATAACAATGTCAGAAGTAAACACTATTGATAAGTTCGGTCGCAAAAGAAAATTTAAGGATTTTAACTTTATGCGAGGTCCTTCAGGAATAGGTTTTAAACTTACACCTAATGGAGATTACGACATGGGAAGCAAAAGATTGTGCTATTTAGCAGAACCTCTTGAAGGAGACGATGCGACCACACGAAATTATGTTGCTAATAACCTTGCTCAGTGTGTGCAAGATACGCAGAAAGCTTTACATGACTCAACAATTGTTATTAAAGATATATTCAGAAACTAACTTGAAGGTTACGTACGTAAGAAATTAATTGAAACCGGTCAAGAACTTACAGGATACATTGATCATACTGTTATTGCAATATATGAACTTAGACAAGACGAACTGCGTGATGAACTTAACTCTAGAATGCTGAAAATTGAAAAGACTATGGAGGATCTTGTCAGCAAAACTGTTTCACATTAAACATTTGCTCGTAGACCTGTGCGTTTAATTTACTGTTAGACAAATTTTTCAACAATAACTTTTACAGTTTGTTATTTGTCGATACTTCATTATATTTATAATTTTAAAATAAAGGTTCAATGAAAAGCAATCAAGTAATGAATACAAGTTTTTTATTTCAAAAAAAAATTACAATACTATCGTTACATATTAATGTTGTATGTTCAATAGAAATAATAAAAACAATACAAATAATGAAATATGATTTTCCAGATTACGTGCTGTCCTGACTTAGAAATGATTCCAACACGGTGACTAAACTTGCTAAGTTTTCTTCCGGGTCTGTTTTGTAAAAATCTATGTCTGCATGCCCCCAAGGTAGAGTTTTGGCTGAATTGGGAGTTACATAACGTTTATCATCGCTATGTGACAATGCTACTTTATTTATTATGTTGGTATAAATGTTATGTAATTCACTTCTAAATGTCTTCATCTTTCTTAATATCAAAACACCCCGTTCAACAATTCTTTGGTGTTCTTCCTGATGAAGGTCTTTCTCGATAACACATTTTTTGATACCTTTGGCTTTTTTTAATTCATTATTAATGGACTTTACATAATAAGCCTTCGCGCTGGTACCATAAAAACTTATTATCGGATCACCAGGAAACTCATCTTTCATTCTACCAACTACAGAATTACTTTTAATTATGTTGAAATTATTAATTTCGGGGTAATTTGATGTATCAAATTTTTCGGGGTTTTCTGATATAGTTTGATAAAAGTTTTCCGTATACACTTTTAATATAAGCGAGTCAGTATCGGTGTAAAGTAACGAAGCATCATCGCCAAACTTGGATTTAATAAAATTATAATAAAAATCGTATATTACAGTCTTTGATATATCTAATATGGAAAATCCGAAATAAATTGGTTTATTGTACAATATTTTAACTTTATTCATATGTATAGCAACAAAGTTCTCGGGAAATATCGAGCTCCTATTGAAATTGGGGCGGGATATTAGTGCTCTAGCTCCATTTCTGCCTACACTGTTATCCCAATGTGATACTAATTTTATATCCTTTCGATTTTCAACAATTTCCATAGTTTTACCAAATATCGCGTTATTTTTTAATTTAAAAGTGTCCTTCACAAATTTTATGGTGGCCTTGTTACGTAAATTGATATTAAAATCAATATACGATTTTAGCCATTTTGATTGCTTAAACTGTAATACTCGATGGGTTTTGCATTACCACTAAGCCGTTGGCGATGGCTTGTTTTAAAGTTCTATAGTGTACAATGTATTTTTTTTATCTTGTAAATTAGGAATTAATTTCGGCAATTTAGCGTTTTCTGTTGGCGGTATGATATTTTCTACTAGAAATGGAAGATCAAAATGTGCATCATGCAACTCAGTCGGATAATGCACATCCACTTCCAAAACGTAGCCATGTAAACTATCATCACCAACAGTCATAATATTTAAATCCAGAATTTCGCGCTCGCTTAACCATCGAAAACCACCATATGGTAATGCTTGTGACATACTATGACCATATAGATTTGTATCATCAAGGTATGTTATAAATGAAGAAGGTTTTGTTGGCTCATAGTCTGGTAAAAAAATATTATTAGCGATGTGCTTGCTTTCTGTACACTGGCTTATGCCGCCGCGTATACATTTCTTAAAAAAATATATCATGTCTATATCAGTTAAGAGCTCTAACTCTACCTTAGTCATATGCAGCATACAATCAAATGATAAACTTGGGAGGGTATAGTAATGTGCTGGATCAAGTTTATCGAATTTTAAACAATTATTCCGAAATTGCTCAAAAACATCACACAATGGCAACACGTCTGATTTTAAATACACATCCGAATAGTCCCCCAAAGTTTTACACCCAAACAAGCGCCATACTTCTTTTGCTTTTCTATAGCTTTCATCGCTAATATGTTCTTCCCGTAAATTATCATAAAATTGATCTTTACTTGGAAGACATGTATTTTCCATTTTTTCTATAGAATCAATAAAGCTATAGGGAAAAACACCCTTTTGACGCATCAAACTAAATTGGTTGATATTTGAAAAATGTTTCCGCGTTTCAATAAAATCGTCGTCGTTTAAACCGCAGCCTAAATTTTCCAAAGACGTTGACAGAAATTTAGAACTGTCAATAAATCGCAACTTTAAATATTTCATCTTGATTTTTCCACATTTACTATCAAAATAATCGTGCACATAAATGCTTTTGGTAAATGATATGTACTTTTCCTTACTTTGAGCCAAAACACCAATTTTATCCCCATATTTACATAACTCTTTTATAAATAAATGGCTGTCGTAGCCGCGGAAGTTATGAAATATGATAGGGATAAAAGAGAGTAATTTATAATTTAAATTACAAACGGAATGTGTAGCACCAAATCTTTTTGCACCAGTTATGTGACAGTGGTCTCGTACTTTAATCTCACCCTCTTCAAAAGGGCCTTCACATATACCACATATTTTAGCATCATTAAACTCCCTTTTTTCTTCAGGCGTTAACGGTTTCATAGGCTTAATGTCTTATAAATATGTGTTATATAGAGCCCTTAAATCACACTCGAGATGATCCACAAGGACTTGAGCTGCATTATTACCACGAAATAGCTCAAATTTCGAAAGTGAGTCGTCAAAAGAGCATTTAATTAAATAAGCAAAAGAATATGGTTCATGTTTAAAACTTTTTACAGTGTAAGAATTTTGTGGGTTTGGTTGTACCCTTTCAACGGGTTTTAAAACAGATTCGAAATCTGCATAAACCACGAATGGAACGCGCATTTGTTTTTCTATACCCTCGAATTTTAAAATATTTTCCGGCACACTCTTTCCAAATTTATCGATTTTTAAATCCACTGAGGGTGTTTGCGTGAAAATGTGGTTACAATCGTAGCTTTGATGTAAAGTTAAAGCTGACGGTGTACTAAAATAAATGAGGCAACCATCACAGAAATATATTTTATGTTGTTGACAACTAATTTGACTTGAAACTAAACGTGATAAATCCCGAATCCAACAATAATGACTCTTTGAACAAGTCGTATCACAAAAATGTTCACCGCCATCTTTACTACTACAGTCTTTTGTAATTAACAATAAATTTACATGCCTATCCAACTTTTTTGACGCATGCCTCAGTGGACCAATAACTTCATGTATTACTTCATTATTTTCATATTTAGATTCCAGACCGTATACGTTAATTGATATGTTGTTCATTTCCTCAAATTTTTTAATGTCATGTAATTTTACTGGAAAATCCATACCTGTTACATTTAGCACTCTAGAAAAATGGGGGTAGGATGTCTTCTGTGAAGGCTCTGCTGTTGGAGGAAACAATGCTGATGTTACAGCCCACGCAAAGCAAAATTCGTCCTGGTTAATCACATTGACGACAGCTCCTTTCTTTTCAATAGAATACGGCAACTTGATATATGATGAGCCACCCATAGGCATATACTTGTTGATACCAACTTCCAAGTATAAAATTCGCACAAGAGCCCATCCTATAACAAGAAAAATAATATATAAAAATCAGTTTAATATATCGGGTTTTGATTTTTCCATACCTGAATCTTTCTCCTGGAACTCTGTCGCCTGCGTTTTTATTAATTCGGTGAAAGAATGGTAAACGGCATCCAAATCACTTTCTACACTAATTATTTGATTAGCAGTGTTGAAGGATTTTTCACTGAATATTTCTTGTGATGGAAGCATGTACTCGCCAACAGCTGTCATGTTAACTTTTAAAGCATGATGCACACGCAATAAATTATGAACAAGTTCCACCACCTTGGATTTAATGTCTGCAAAGAACATTACGTAATCGAAATGCTCCATATCACTGCTAACCCGATAGGTTGCAATTCTCCTTTTGAAGGCACATTCAACGAGTTGCACATCATGACATACCGGCAAACATGAATTATTTTTATGTTGTTGTGTTCGTTTATGCGCTGACATATGATTTATTGGAACATCTACATTACATGTAGCGCAATTAATTACCGGAATCGCCGATGTATACTCTTCAATTCGGAGCCGTTTCCCTCCAGGCACTTCATTAAATCTCGCCGCACACGATTCTCTTTGATGACGTCTCATATTATAAATATTAGTAAACTTAGAACCCCAATTTTCACAAACATATGCCATGATTTGTCAAATATTAACACATGTACTACCTATACAAGTCAGAGCCAACTGATGAATGAAACTGCCCCATACCCTATATAAAACCATTCAAGGTCACCCCAAACCACGTAACATATCTTCAAGATCACACACCCAAGATGACCTCCAACAAAGTCAAGGTCGTCTCGACCAAGGCCAAGGTCAAGGTCACACACGCGACCTTGAACACAAAGTCAAGGCCAAATCACACGTGCACTTTCAGGGTGAATGACAAGGGCATGTGGGCGGGGCCAAAGCGGGGTGGGGCAAGGTTAAGGTCAAGGTCGAGGAGTGGGGGGATGAAGAGGATCGGGTTATGTTCACTACTGCCTTTGGTTCCAGAGTTAAAATTAATTAATATCATAACAGAAAATCCGTATTCATTAACACTATCGGTAACTACTTTTTTCGATGTTATGGCAGTATTTCTCGTCGTGTGTTAAAAAATGTGCCTTTTTACGATTTATTGTTAGTTATTTAGAATTAACTGATAGTCTTTTTTTTATTTTTTCTTGTAACTAAGAATCACCCAAAATCTTTTGAATAACTTTTATTTAAAAATAAATTTTACAACAAATAGTATTGAAGCTTTTATTAACAAAAATAATGTTTTTAAAAACACAGAGTGTTGCTCTAAATTTTGGCTGCGCTTCCTTCCCCGAATCTAAATATATGGCATATCCAACTCTATGTAATGGTGCACTTGAACGACACCTTTCCATATGTAGAGCAAAATTGTGTCCCAATTGAGGAGAATTACCCATTCTGCAAGTAAGACTCTTTTGAGGTTGTAGTTAAAGTATGTGGATACAAACAAATAAATTGATTTTGCAGATGAAGAGATGAATTTGTTCTTCTTTATGCTGTTGTTATTGTTGCTTCCTATCACTTAGTATGAAGCAGGTCAGACTCTCGAATGTGTTTACTTTAATTTGTAATATACTATATTCCCAAGGTTAAATACATTTAAAATTCCACAAACCAGTATTTTTCTTACAGTGAATATGAAAGAATCAGCCAGTTTACTATCAAATTAAGCTAAAATATATAAACTAGTTTAGCGTTTTTATGATAGAAATCTAACAATTTTTAGCTTTATATTGTATTGCTCGTGTCTACGAAGACGATTTTTCGCTCTCCATATATATTGAACCATGATGCCGTTGGTGTTGATTATGGAATAGAAAACGGCAAAAAAATATGGATTGTCAAAAACTTCTGGGGAAGAAACTTTGGTGAAAGAGGATACTTCAGATTTTGAGTTATCAGAACGAATGCGGAATTGATGAAGACAACCTAAATGTAATTATAAACTAATAAATAAAGAGAATTGTAAATGTAACTTTAATATATCAGTGCAAATATATAATAGTTTTTCTTGACAGCTAAAATAATGTTTAGTTCAGGTTACTGTGATTCATAAAAAATAGTATAATTATTTTGCATACATATTTTATTTATTTTCATATTGTATTTAGAGTATAAGCCTTTTTCGGTTTTAAGGCAGTGTTTCTGATCCATATGTTAAAAAAATGTATAACCTTCTTTAGGTATTATTGATTGTTATTTAAATTAACGGATATTGCTCCTTTTCATTTTTTTTTGTAATCAAGAATTATCCAAGCTCCTTAGAATAACTTTTATTTCAAAATAAATTTATAACAACTAGTATTGGGGCTTTAATAAACAATAATAGTAGTTTTAAGAAATATAAAGTACCCGCCTAAAATTTGCTCCGCCTCTCCACCAGAGAATCAAGATATATGGCATAGCCAACTGTATTTAATGGTGGATAACTTGGACGACATTTTTCTATATGTAGAAAAGAATGTTGACTGAGGAGAATTACCTATTCTGCAAGTACGATACTTTTAAGGTTCTAGTTAAAGAATGTGGATATAAACAAATTTGCGGATGGAGAGATGAATATCTTCTTCTTGATGTTGTTATTGCTGCATTCTATCACTTTTTATGTAGCAGGTTAGACTATCTTCTGTTTCTTTTATTTTATTTATTATGACAAGTACAAAGAATGTAGTTCATAGTTGCATTTCACACTCGAATGTGTTTACTTTAATTTCTAATATACTATATTCCTAAAGTTATATCCATTTAAAATTTCACAGTTCTGTACTTTCCTGACAGCGTATATAAAAGGATAAGCCGGACTATTTACTATCAAGTAAAGCTAAAATATGTAAACTAGTTTATAGCGTTTTGATAATAAAATATACCATTTTTTAACCATTGCTGATGTGTATGACGACGAATCTTGCTCTCCACCTATATTGAACCATGGTGTCCTCGCTGTTGGTTATGGAATTGAAAACGGTAAAAAATACTGGATTGTCACAAGCTTCTGGGGAGGAAACTGAGGTGAAAGTGGATACTTCTGAATTTTGAGTGGTAATAATGAATGCGGAACTGCTGAAGACAACCTAAGTGTAATTATAAACCAATAAATAGACACAATTGTAAATGCAATTTTAAAATACATATAACAGTTTTTCCTTGACAACCAATATAATGTTATATATATATATATATATATATATATATATATATATATATATATATATATATATATATATATAGAGAGAGAGAGAATATCATAGAATATCTGTTCAATGTTGACAGGGGTACCAGTAAGTATTATCATTTAAGTGACCAAAACCAAAAAAACTAAGTAAAATTAAACTCTAATCTTTATTATAATATATAATTCAAAAATGATAGAAATAAAAAAATATATATTTATGTACCTTAGTGGTCTGGAATTTGACTTCCTAGTTCACTAATAACCATGATGAGCCAACAAAAAAGCGACAATGAGAGCTTTAGTGATTAGGTCTAGTAAATAGGAACTCAACCAAAGCTGCGACTTTCTAATATATATATTAAGGTGTATTAGGCACTTGAAAAATTAGTTCGTCATGTAGATTTAAAATAAGATTAAAAACATCGGTGATAATGAAGATTTACTTATATTAGTTGATATATATATATATATATATATATATATATATATATATATATATATATATATATATATATATATATATATAAATATATATATATATATATATATATAAACTTTTTATTTCTATTTCGAAAACCGATTGCCCATTTTGGTAATTTAAAATGGTCAACTTAATATGGCGGCCGAAAACCAAGTTTTTTGAAGACAAATAATTTTTTTTTAATTTTTTGACGTATTTGACATGGAAATCTTTTGTCACTGATATCAAAAAGAGGAGCGGAAAATTTATATTTTGATTACAGTTTAATGCAAGGGTTAAAATAATATCTGAAGGTCATTAGAATTTGAACATTTTCCAAATAAAGACCCAATTCCTAAGTCTGACCACAGATTCGTAATCAGCGACCCCTAAAACCCATAAAACAATATATCACTAGCCCATATTTTTATTTTATTTATTATTAAATCCTGAAAATGCTTTTGACCTTCAAATGAGCTTCAGATGCTATTTTAACCCTCGCATTAAACAGTATCAGAACGCAAATTTTCCGCTCTTTTCATATCAATGACAAAAGCTAATGATTTCCATGTGAAACAAGTCAATAAATTGACACACTTGGACTCTCGGTCGCCATATTGAATCCGTCATTTTGAATTACCAAAAGGGCCAGATAGTTTTCGGAAGTGGAGATCAAAAGCTATCATTTAAGCCTTCAGAGGTCTAATTTGCATCAAAACTGTTCTGGGCAGAAGGGGGTGATAACGAATTTATTTTTCAAGTGCTCAATTCATCTTAGAAACTGAAAAATATTTTTCATTTTCATTTTCAACATACTATTGATACATTGAATTACCTATCGATCCGTATAAAGTTATAGGTGGTGCCACAAGTTAACGAGATATATTTTTTTGTCGCAAAAAATTACATTTTTCTTCCCCGCTGGTTAATAACAAAAAACAACATTACACATTATTTTAAAACAAAGAACATGTACAAAAATAGGACTATGGGGTTTTTTCATGTAGGGCGAAGACATTTTTTTTATTTGTTCAATTGTTTCGAAGAAATAAATCAAACTTACCATTTTTCAAATAAGACACCCAACTTATTTTTGAATAATGTGATTTATTTTATTACCAGCTTTTCAAAAATATATAATATTCTATATTTATTATTAGCATTGAGTCTTAAATTTATGTTTTTTAAAGATATTATCAAATCCTTTTAGTAGGCCGAGATGAGTATTTAAAGAAACAAAAGTCTGTTACTGATATCAATATTATGTTGATGAACAGAAAAGGGGCAAGTATATTTACGGTTCTTTATATAATTTACTTTATAACAACAAACAGCTTTATATTACCTTAAACTAAAAAAAATATTGGCCAATATTGTTCAAATTGTTTTCCATTATAGCCTTAACATATTTCACTCCCGAAATATAAACAGTTACTCATTATACCTACAACAAGAAAATTTTCTTCTCTTTCCTATTTTAAGACAGAGGCTTGCTTTTTCAAAGTTATGACTTCGATGTCCAAGCGTTTGACCTCCGGGAGATTTGCAGGTGTTCAGTTTATCCTCTTTTGCAAGTTTTGCAAGTCGATTATCAGCCGTTCCTTCTGCGTGGTCTCTCTATGCTCTTATTCTTACTTTAGATCATCTTACCACGTCTAGAATGTCACATAGGGACCTGATATCGCTATTTTTCATTCGGTCTCTAATCATTTTGCCCGAAATGGTTCTTAGTATATTCATCTCTATTGTTCTTAGCACTTGTTTAGTAGCAGCTATTTCTGTTCGTGTTTCTGTGGCGTAGGCCATAATCGATCTTATACAGATCTTGTAGATTCGCGTTTTGCTTTCAGTACTCATATATTTATTTCTCTATATTACGTCCTGGAGAAATCCTGATATCCTAGCTGCTGGTATTGCTTGTTTTTGTGCTTCTTGTTTTAGGTTTCTTTTTCCTGTAATATTAATGCCTAAGTCTTTGAATGCCATGACCTGTTTCAAGCTTTTATTATAGATCGCTAACTTAAATTTTGCTAGGTTATCTTGATATTGTCAGAGACTGCGTTTTTTGGACAGAGATGATCATATTGAATTTCTTTGCTATTGTTTCGAATCTATATAGTAACTTTTGTAAATTGTCCTCATCTTCCGATATTATCACCGCGTCAACAGCATAGCAAATTGTTTTAAATTCCTTCTTGCCCATTTTATATCCCTCCCCGCGGTTTTTACCTGTGTGATGATCTAATCCATAAGGACATTAAAGAGGATTGAGCTGAGACTATCCCCGTGTCTGTTGTAACTGGTATTTGGTTGGAAAGCTTATTGTTTGGTCTTTAAAAAGTGATATTTCCGATATTCACGTTTCAAATAATTTCAATTTTTTTTCAGGTTAAAGTTCCTTCTCTTTAATAATTTTAGGACATCGTTAAAACTTATCCTATCAAAGGCTCTCGTAAGGTCAATAAAACACACAAAAGCAGTTTTATTATACTCAATAGCCTTTTCTGGATCTGTTTTGTCGGAATCCCTGCTGTTTTTCACTGCTTCTCTGTGAAACTTCTTCTGCTAAAGTTTTTGTGAACAGTTTAGAAACTGCGCTTAATAAACTGATTCCTCTATAATTTTGTGGGTTCGTTTTTTCTTCTTTTTTGAAAACTGGGAAAGTTATACTTTATTGCCACTATTAAGGCACCTTTATCCTATCATATATCTTGTTAAATAGAGTTTGTATTTCATCTATTAATGTGTCGCCACCATATCTGAGCAGATTATTATTCATATTGGCCTAGCCTTGGTGCTTTTCGATTTTTCAGGTTGTCCATGACTAGTTCAATTTGTTCTTTCTATAATATTTGTTTTCGAACCTCTTTGTTCTCAGTGTAATTGGTTTTGCTTTCCAAGCTTACAATCTCATCTGTGTGTGTGTGTGTGTTACTATAGAGTGTGCGAAAGTAACTTTTCCATGCTCCTGTTTTTACTGTTTTTGAATGTACATATTCATTAACTATTCATTACGCTTTCGTAACATACCCCAATAATTTATGTACCAAGAAAAACAAGGAAATTACATTGGTGGAAGTACTGAAATTCTAGTTAAAGTCGCAGATATCAATCCAGTTTAAAAAAATGGATCATTGACGAATTTCTACTTCAAATTAAATAAATACGGAAACCATTAACTTAAAAAATTGGTATAAAGTATCCAACGCAAATGTCAAGTGATTGTTTTATCAATTAAAAGTACACTAGCTATTATTAACAATTTTCATATCTCTTGATCAAAAAAATAATAAAAATTTGATAAAATGTTACCAGTCACTTATTACATATTGTGAAACATCTCGCAAGAGAAATATATTTTATATTTGATTTTTTACATATCAGTGTTAATGCTACTTTCGATTCTTATGAAGATATACTTTAAAATTCATGAAATATATGTACAAACCTATTCGATTTTTAACCATATACCGATTATAAAATTTTCTGAAATATCGAACTCCTTGGTATCAAATATAATTCTCGTCTCCACATTAAATTCTCTCTCACAAACTTCATTTTACTTCTAGTTGCGTTATGTCATCGTTTTTTTTTTATAGTTGTAGCTATTGTTTAGTATATTTTGCATTCATATTTATAAAATTTCGTTCTGATCGTTTTGATAGTTGAAACCCGTTTTTTGGCATTAGCCACATTACCAAAATTTTTGCAGCTTTATTAAAATCCTAAATATTTGTACTAATAAATTTAAAACTGGTAAAAATAGCCCTTCTATTGAATACTAAAAAAAATACCGAAAGTTTATTTATTCATTTGTGTAATGTCAAAAATTCTCACTCTTCAAAGATCGATACCATACTTTTCTACCTTTTGCTACTTGGTACATCCTTGGATAAGTACAGGTACGTGCCACACTCAATTTTCTTTGAACCCGGATCTTGGCTGCTTTCCTAACGACTTGGTTTTCGTACCAGAGCAAAACAAACAATCTTCAACTTTACCTACAGGAGCCACAGGCTGTCCGGTAGCTAAAAGTGTTCGGTTCCAGGTTCAAGACTGTTCTTTAAATATCATAACTACGTAATTCACGGGTCACCGATTTTTTACGGTATATTTTCATCTCTCACCTGTAACTAGAAACTATTTTCTGTATAAAGTACAGGACATTTTACAGTTTATTTGATTGTCTGGGACCAATTTGTTATAACTACTCCAACGAAAGTCTTCTCAAAGTCTATAAATACTAATGCTAGTGGTAGATCGTATTCTTTTGTACGACTCATTATTTCTCTTAGTGTTTGAATATGACTCAATGTTCTGTTGTCAATAGCAAAAACAAACATCTAAATATACCTCGGAGTGCTAGGTTATTAATAAAAAGTACATTGTGTTTTAATTATACTTGATTTTTTTTTTATATTTTGAAGAATACAGTCTAAGTGCCACAAGAGTTTTGTATTTTAAAGATAAAAATTAAAAAAAAAACTCAACATCGAAATATGAAAAAAGTAAATATATGTTAGCTTCAATGGATTTCCATTGATAAAAACAACTTAATACTACTTGCTTAGATTACAATAAGATTATATTAACAGTATATAATTGACCATATTTGCTTCATTTATGAAGTTTCGAAGTGTGACCCCTTGTTTTATTCATTCTTTAAATGAAAAACTCAGTTAATGTAGATCATCTTCAAATGATATATATATATATATATATATATATATATATATATATATATATATATATATATATATATATATATATATATATATATATATTTTGCTGGATTTTGTGAGTTTTACATTCTCGTTATGCATTATTTTTTTTTCGATTTAATTTTAAACCATTATAAATGCTCAGTTGGTTTAAATGATCTATCAGTGTAACATGTACCAAAACTTTCTCTGGGAAATGGTCTAACTAGTTGTGAAAATCGAATGAAAATTCGTTAAGTAGTTATTAAGATTTGCTTGATCATACAGGCAGACTGGGTCAAAAAATAGTATTTGTGAGTTAAAACGCGTTGTTTTTCGTGTACTAACAAACATTCTGAATTTACTCCGAGATGATTTCCAACCTTCTTGAAATGCATAATTACCGATAATGAGACATGGGTGTAGTTTGACATGGAAATTTGGTAACAGTGGTGGGAAATGAAATGAGAAGGAAGTGTAACCACTCATTCATGTTATGGTGCCATCAGGATTAAATCTTCATTCGACATTACGAAATCCTCTTTTTTGTTTTACGTCGATCCATGTTTGTTTTTCTTCTTATTCTGAATCTTCACTGAACTCTCAACTTTATTGTAAGGAATTGTTATTTTCCCTCCCCTCTTTATCAAATATCTAGTTAATTTTGTTTATGTGATCAGGGAAAGGAAAGCTTTACCTTTTGGTTGACTTTTAATTCGCTATATTATCGTTAATAAATTTTTTCCATTAATGTTTTAGATCAATATTTTTTTTATGTTTTTTCTTTTCGAAGTCTCTCGTCTTCTTTTAACTTTTTTTTTTTACCTTCAACAGCGTTCCATATTTTTGTTCTTTCCAAAATTGAAAGTTTTGTTAATAGCTGTCCTATTATAACTATGTGATGTTGGTGTAGTAGATATTTCTTCATATGCAGTGGCGGCTAGTGCATAGGTATTGCATAGCTGAAGAACCATTAAACATTTTTACGCTAAAAGCATTGTTCTATATATCCTATACAATATTTTATAAACTGGCCGCTATGAATTCTGAAATGCAATAAAGTCGAGTCGAAAGTTCGTAAAAGAAGCGAAAATAATTAATACTAGCATATAGCGGAAAATGCATGAAAGAGTTGTTCAAGAAAATACAGTTCAAAGATGTATTGATGAAATGAGACTTGATGTTGAAAGCTTCTTGTGTAATTGTCTGCAAATGACCCAGCTCTCCATACAAGTGAACGAGTCAACTTTATCTGGTAATGGAGCACTGTTAGAATATGTTCGTTTTGTCATGGACCAAGAAACCTATGAAGAACTATTTTTGCGATAACTTTGACAACAGATACTAAATGCGAGTCAATATTCAATGTTGGAGGAGATTCTTAAAAAAAAAAAAGATTCATTTATCAAATATATCAACAGTAGATAGAGCGCCGGTTATGGTTAGGCATTGTGGTAGTTTTATAAACCACTTAAAACGAATATAACCGGGGCGTGAGCAATTTATCGGCAACATTTAGTTGCTAAAAATTTGAGTGATAGATTGCATCAATGTTTTTAATTTTTCATGAACGCAGTTAACAAAATTCGAAGCAATACCTTGAATTCTAAGTTATTATCACAGTTGCATACTAAAGTACGCTGACTGTCGAAAAATGTATGGTCGCCAAGTTTTTTTTCAGCTTTTAAGCTTGCTAAAGAGTTTTGGATTCTAAATATCTAATTTTAAAAGGAAAGTTAAACAGATGGAAACCGTACATTGTCTATTTAATGGATTTTTTAACAAACTTAACGATGTCAACTTAAAATTGCAAAATGACAGTCCGAATTTAATAAGAACAATGTTAATCATAATAGATATTCTTGCCAGAATCAACCTTATGAGGCAAAACATTGGACAACAGGAATTTTTCTATTTCCTCAACTCATTACAGACATGCTGTCATATTTAAATGCCCCATACACATATCTTAAAATTAGATTTGAGGATATTTTGATCTTGGAAATGACACAGTGAATTAACAACTCATATATTTACGTTCATGAATCTAATATCTCTCCTTTCTAACGAGGAACTTAAACTGCAGTTTAGAAATTGATATCAGCAATTTTGGTTTCAGAGCTGCTACTTATCCTGTATTATGAATGATAATACGAGAGTCTTGGATAACTTTTCCATTTTCATATCCCCCTCATTTTAGTTAGTTGTTAATCTTCTTACAGACAAAAAGAACCAGATTGGAACTTACTGGCCGAGGATATTTAAGAATAAACCTGAGTAATTTGAAGCTCAATATAAAAAATTTGTTATCAGGCTCTTTCCTCCCATTAAAAAACTGTCAAAATATATATAAGAGAAATGATAAGCCAGAAAAAAAAATGGAAGCTGCAGCAATTTTTGCGTTATGAGCGTCGTCTCCATCTGCCATAAAATATGTCGAATTGAATAAAAGGATTAAATTTTTTTTTTGTATGTTTAATTTATATAACAATGTTACAAGATTGGATTTTATGTCGTTTTAATTAATAAAGGTACAAGGTGTAATCAAACATTTTTTTATTTTAATATTTAGTATTTTCCATTCTACAGTAAACGTTATCAAATTACGTAGAACTGTCAAGCATTCGTCTGGTGATAAGATGCACAACGCGGTGATGTGAGTTGTGCTGCACTATGTCGGAGATAGTATAAAAACCTCAGTGGTATCTGTTGTAACGTTACTACTTTTCATAATATTTCCAACTCGCTGCATTGTACATTTGATCACCAGACTAAGGCTTCAGTTGTCAAAAACATGTTGAATTTGATAAAATTGTAAAAATTGAATATTAGAGAGATAAAGGAAGTCTGCAGAAAGAATGAAAAATTGGCTGATGATCTACAACAGCGGTTCTCACCCGTTTTCTTCTTGCGAACCCTTTCTGAAAACCAGATAAATTGGTGCTGTCCCTGTGTAGTCATTAGGAATAGTAAATGAAAAGGAAAAATTGGGTTATTACAATTTATTTTCTATAACGAAAAACCAAAACATAATCCTACAACATTAGCAAACCAACATTAGTAAAACTAAAGGTACAACTAAACTTACAAAAAAGAATTAATACAAAATGAGTAAAATAATACAGAACTTGAAAAATACCCTTAATGGGATATTTGTGCCTCTTTGGTGGAACAAATAAATTCAAAATTTGATTCGATATCTGAAAGTATGAGTTAAACCAGGTTCTGTATTTCATCTGAAAAAACACGAGACTTTTTACTACCTGCCAAATATTCAACAGGTTTATCTTTGTGATTCGAATGTCTTGTTTCAAGGTGTCTACTAGGAAGAGATGGTTTTAAACTGCTTTGTCTAGCATTTTATTAGTTTCTACAAAGCGATTTAAGTTCTGACTCCTCCTCGGTAAAATTTAACCACTTTGTAAATAGTCACTGTCATGTTTTCGTTTCTTTCCCTTATTTTCACTCTGTTCGCCTATTTTTTCTTTGCTTTCAGTCTAACGAGACGGTTGCATCCCCTTTATTAACCTCGCGAACCCCTGAGGGTTCGCCAACCACCGCTTAACAAACGCTGCTCTACAGGACAAAAAACTTGGGAACCTCTGTTCTATACTATTTTCTTCTGTCTTCAAATTTTATGTTTGTATCTTGGAACCTATCAATAATTTGTGAATCACTGTGTTATACACAAGAACACAAAATAAATTTTAGTTGAGCCCATGGACATTTTTATTCGGAATATTAAAAATTTGCAAATATGAATTTGAAGAATAATAACCAGAAATAATTTTATAGGCTGGACTATATTTGAGTAAAAGATTTTACTTTATTTGTTCAGAAATATATAAAAAACGTTTCTCTTAATAATAGTTATAGAGATTTTTTGAATCACTGTGAATAGTTTTGAGAGTTTTATGAAATGTTACAATTTATTTTAGGCACATACGTTTATGTTTTTATCTAGTCTTTAATTAGGTAAAGCTTATCTAAATATATTTCCGAAAACTAAAGTGGTTTAATTTTTTTGATAGGTCGCGAATCGATTTTAAATCAGACCAAAAATTTATTGATAAAATAGAACTATTATTGAAGTAACTTTATCTACCCAATAAATCAAAATCAACAGGAAAGAGGTTCTTAATCTTTGATCAACTTTTCTAAAAAAATAAGTAATGCGGAATAATAAGAAAATTTAGCAAAATCTCACTAAGAATAATTTGAAAACAATTTACGTTGATTCTGTAAAGGTAGAATTAAACTAATAAATGTAAAACTCAGCGCTTTTATGCATGTCTTCAAAATGAGAGAAAATCGCTTCTCTGGGTTGTAAGATGGGAACGCCTATTTTATAGATTGTATATTATTGCATATATTGATACTTAGGATGAGCCCCCAGTAAACACATGCATATTGAATCAACGATTAAAAAAATTGTAACCAAACGTTACAGTTTGGTTAGGAAATCACGTTGAAAGGAAAACGTCGTAATAAACAACGGTGTTTATAATGTTGAATAATGGTTGAAATCAACTAGCTGAAATAACTACAAAATCAACGTTGATTAAACTCTACAAAGCAACGAAAATTAGCAACAAAAATTAACGTTGTTATAACATCGAATAGGAGCGCAAGTTAACTAGATGATATACCCATACTCATTATATATATATATATATATATATATATATATATATATATATATATATATATATATATATATATATATATAACCTCGAATTGGATATTTATTTAAATATATTAACACAACCAAATTTTTCATGAATCATTTTTAGTTATGTTTATTATATATATATATATATATATATATATATATATATATATATATATATGTATATATATATATATATATATATATATATATATATATATATATGTATATATATATATATATATATATATATATATATATATATATATATATATGTATATATATATATATATATATATATATATATATATATATATATATATGTATATATATATATATATATATATATATATATATGTATATATATATATATATATATATATATATATATATATATATATATATATATATATATATATATAATATTCCAAATTAGGGTTATTGGGGATGCAGTGTGTTTAAATTTGTAGGCCTTGGTAAGGAGAAAACCCCATTTTTGATTTAGTCAAGCTTTCGAGAATTTATTTATTTTTTCTTCAGGACATCTCTACAATAATTAATTAAACAGTTAGAGTATTAACGTAACTTATAAATGTTAAGTAATTCACCAATGTGGTTTTAATACTAAACAACGTTTGAAACTCAGGGGAAAAACCCTATATTAGCATTTTTTAACTTTATTTAGAAGCATATTTTGATGGAATTGTAAAAATTCATTAAAATTCTAGAAAGTTTGAAAACAGTCAAACATTCTACTACATTCCACCATTTTATAGTGACACCTGTCATGTGTCAACCTGGAAGTGTCGTGGGTGGTGTAAGTAGTGGGGGATAATACGGATCTGTAAACAGTAGCGTAGTCAAGCAAGAGATTTAGCAAAAATATTAAATAAAGTTAAGAAATTACTTGTTTGATATTTTTTATATAACATAAAAGAATTTAATAGAAAATCTATTCATCTGGAGGAGGCTCAAATACTTTTCTTCTCCAAACTTTAAAATACAACTGTATATGGCACTCAGACACTCGGTGTCACTTTTTTTATTCATGGTGTTACTTTCTTGGTTAATTTGCACCATTTCAAAGAAGAGCCTTTTGTGATCAGCAGAAACTCTCTTCAGAATCTCAGTGCCATCCCTGTTAATATTGTGATCTTGATGAAAAACATGTTTATGAAACGATGCACATTAACCAAGAAAGTAACACCATGAATTAAAAAAGTGACACCGAGAGTCTGAGTGCCATTTACAGTTATATTTTAAAGTTGTAAAAAGAAAAGTATTTGAGCCTCCTGGACAGTTCATCTCCAGATGATTAGGTTTTCTACTAAATTCTCTTATATTATGTAAAAAAATTAAAGAAGTAATTTCTTAACTTTATTTTCTATTCTCCTGTTTCTCTTGGTATTTCAATTCTTATAGTTTTTGACTTTTAATTTTCATATTTATTTTCTGTCTATCTGATTCTTTTGTCTCTTTTTTTAAATTTTATTATGTGTAGTTTCACCAAGTCAAAGTCGCTCCCTATTTTCGCATCCCTTGAGACTTCCACATCTTTTACCATATTCCACTTACTCTTGCGTATCAGAAAATAATAAATCAAAAACTTTTCGCTTCTACTAGGTTCTACTCTTGTATATTTGTAGATATATATATATATATATATATATATATATATATATATATATATATATATATATAAACGTTGCGTTGTTGTTGTTATTATTAATTCATTCTCTACACACACCTCTATTATTCTCTCTCCGTTATATTTTTTTCTTCTCCCTTCATTCTGATTTCCTACTCTGCCGTTCAAATCTCCAATTAGGAATAAATATTCTTCTCTTTCGTCAATCGCTCTTTGCAATTCTGCATAACAGTTATGTTTCTTTTCCATTCGTGCATCTTCATTTGCTCCATATTCTGTTATAATTGTCCATTTTTCTTCGATAGTTTGACTCCCATCTTTAAAATTCTCTCATTTACATATACCATCATAGTAAGGAAAATATGAGAATGATTGTTCTAAGAATGGAAGAGGGTTGTAGAACTTTATAAAAAATCGTCAAAAGATTACTTTTAAATACTACATTTTAAATTGGTAAAAGGGAGAATTTTAATTGGCATACAGTCATAACCCCAGATAACCCCAGAGCTAGTTGTATGGAGGTTTTCGTTCCAAGGCAGCAAATAATTTGTAAGTAATATAATATTTATTAATTTACACAAATGAGTAAATAATACGACTGTAATAAAAATAATATAAAGAACTTTATAATAACTGCTTTTAATGATCGAACTTCCAGGGTTTCATAAACCCAACACTAAGAAAAGCATTGCCTAAATACAATGTGGTTTCTCTTAGCTGTTATTAGTGACATTCGAAAATCGAAATTTTAGATAGTTCTTCTAATATTTTTTTTTATTCCGTTTTAACGTTTTTCGAATCAATACTAACAACGAACTATTCTTTTACAAACGACAAAGCGAACTTAGTACGGCTTAACTCTAAGTACTAAAGTTATAGAGGGCGACAAATTTATCACTGAAAGTTTAAACGAGCGGCTGAATATCTGAAGGCGGTCTTCTTTGGATATGTAAGAGAGGGATGGTCCGAGGTCCGAAACGGATAGCCTGACATTTCACCATATATATATATATATATATATATATATATATAGATATGAATAGTTTGGTTATTCCGGGTTTCAATCCGTTCGTTCAAAAAATCGTTTTCACGACGTTTCGCCAAAATCTCATTTGGCATTTTCAAGTGCGGTTCGTCTCATTACTCGCTGAGAACTGACGGGAAACCGGAGGATTAGTTTTCGCTTTACCTTGTATAATGACTGTAGCTTGAAATACTATGTGTGTATTTACTGGGACACAGTAAAGCATTCAACTAGCCGTCTATCATCGTCATAGATAAGTTGTACTGTACTGAAGCTCGGGTGGCAAAGAGAACTCTTTTATATGGTGCAAGTTGTCTGGTTCGAATTCATAATTTTCTATTTTCGTTAAAGACTTTTGTTCGGTTTTCTTAATAAATTCAAATTTCGGAGGCCCGCAATTCATAGTAGAGGAGGGTTTGGAATTGTACAACACAATCTGTTCTTGTTGAGTTTGCGTGTTAATACCTGCTAATTGAAGTGAAATAAGAGAGGTTAGGAATAAGTTTGTATCAGAAATATTCAGATCAGTGAATTTCATTTTGTATTGGCTCTGACCTGACGTTCCATGGAAGCCCCATTTGCAAATGAAACTCATATCTAGAAATCTAATTTATCGATTTGTTCAAGGGCGTCTAATTTTAAGCAATATAATTCGATCCACTGTATGATCCAGTAAGCCTTGGAATTTAACCTCGGGTTTTGATTTAGTAAAAATTAGATACTCGTCATGTGGATAACATGCTTTTGTTGTATTTTACACACCAGAGTACGGCGAAAATATATTACTGCCTTTCTGTTTAGCCCAATTTTGTAATCGTTGATATTCGTTTCTAGACAATCCAATGTCAAATAGAAGAGCGGCGCACAAATGTAACTAGGCGCGACAAAACGATAACACTGTTGCCTTTGACCTGAGACGAAACTTTAGAAAGAAAAGATTGGCCGTTCATATTACCGAGGTTTAATAGAAACCTTACTATAACCAACTTTCTATTTTAAATTTCTTAACTACAAATTATTTTGACCGTTTTCTCAAATTTTGATCCACTAAGCCCGTCTAACTTCTTCGTAGGGTACGTCTACGCGCAATATTACCCCCGCTAACTTCCGTACGACACGAAGACGAGCAGTACCTTGAAACGAATGACAGGTGTATTTAGTTTTCGTTTAAACTTATAACGTCATCGACGAAATTTGGAACATTTAATGACTATTTTGTACATTGATTATTTTAAATACATCAAATACTCGAAATACAAAAAATTAGTTTTTATTGGCCGTTGAGCGTAAAGAAAATTTATATTTCTGTTACAAAATTAAAATTTATTCTCATAAAAATACTAGTAAAACGCAACGGTCATTTTTAAGTAAATAAGCTAATAGACCACTTTAAAATTAAAAATCATTCTCAAAAATAAACTTTTATTCTAGTAAAAAATAAAACTAACACGTTCAGTAATTGTAAATAAATAAAAAATAATTAAATTCAATTTAAAACAACAAAAACACATAAATGTCTACAAGAGGTGTTCAAACAGGCCCCCACTTTGAACGAGACAATAACCCAGTCTATTGTAAAATACGGTTATATCCCTATTAGCCCTTTCTATCATGTCCTCACACAACACCATACGTGTTTCCTGGTCTTTCGGAAAAATTTCTTGAGTTATTCGCAATTTGTAACTGCGATATTTGTTCCGCTTTAAAATATTCCGAACTGTTCGAGCGTTCAAATCAAGTTCTTCGGCAATTACGATACTATTGCAAGGAAAATTAAATTCTGCTAAACTACAAACATCAATCTCCCGATTTGCTCGTTTTTCAGTAATTTGGGAAACCGGTTGCTCCTCATTATTATTAGTGCATTTTTTACAAATTTTTAGACAACCGGTTGTCTCAAATTTTTTAATAATTTCCGAAATTCTAAATTTTCGAGGAACAGGATGATTTTCGCACGTAAATACAAATCTGCCGATTATTTACTAGAATAGTACCACTTAATAATCTGCTCTTTTTGTTCCGTGGAATAAAGTACCATTTCAAAAACAAAAAAATTTGATGCGAAACACGGAAATACCAATACTCGGTATTTACGCTTGAATGAAAGCAAATAACTTGGAATCCTCTTATTGTGCTCACCGTGCCAACATTGTATTACCCCTCACCCTAGGGCCAAACTGGTAATTTATTAAATTTAAGCACTTATGTCCATGCTTACGACTGTCTCATTCTGATTTGATGAATAATATAGTATTCCAGGTTCCGGTTTGGATATTCCACACTTATATATATATATATATATATATATATATATATATATATATATATATATATATATATATATATATATATATGGGGTGAAGGGTAATAAAATGCTGGCGTTGTGAGAGCGGTGGCAGCATACGCCACATCCTAGCAAAACAAGAGGATTTCAAGTAATTGCTTCTCTCCAGGCCGTTGAAATTAAGTACCGAGAATTGATATTTCCGTGTTTCGCACCAAATTTTTTTATTTATAATGGTAGTTTATTCCACGAAACAGAAAGTACAGATTATTAAGTGATATTATTCTGGTAAAAGTTTGGATGAGATCATCGGTAGATTTGTATTTACGTGCGAAAATTCCTTCCAAATCTAGAATTTTGGAAATTATTAAAAAATTTGAGACAACCAATTGTCCAAAAATTTGTAAAAAAGAATGAGCAAACCTGGATACTGACATTTGTAGTTTAGCGGAAATTAATTTTCCTTGCAATAGTACCGCAATTGCCAAAGAACTTGATATGAACGCTCAAACAGTTTGGAATATTTTAAAGTGTAACAAATGTGGCTATTACAAATTGCGAACAAATTAAGAAATTTTTCTGGAAGACTAGGTTTGGTGAAGACATGATGGAAAGGGTTAATAGGGACGACAGGTTCACCAGCAACATTTTGTTTACTCCTGAATCTTCATTCTCCTTGCACAACCGTCACAATCCTTTTATCACCATAGGATACTCTAGATAGAATCAACATCTCAATATTTATCAGCGAACACAATATCGTCAAAAGGTTAGTGTATGGGCTGGTATGTTAGGGGATTTTATCACTGGACCCTTTTTTATTAATGCCAACAAATATTTGGGCCTTTTGCGAAATCACGTCAGTAGTGAACATAACCCGATTCGCTCGATCCCCCCACTCCTCGACCTTGACCTTGACCTTGCTTCACCCTCTTTGGCCCCGCCCACATGTCCTTGTCATTGACCTTGAAAGTGCACGTGTGCTTTGGCCTTGGCCTTGTGTTCAAGGTTGTGTGTGTGACCTTGACCTTGACCTTGGTCGAGACGACCTTGACTTTGTTGAAGGTCATCTTGGGTGTGTGACCTTGAAGTAGTTATTTGTGCATTGTAATAGTGTGGGATGATCTTGAAATGATTTTGACCTTGCAAATTGTTCTATAAATTGTGTGAGTCTACTTGCATTCATTCAGTGTGAAATGTCAGATACGGAACTATCTAAAGAAAAAATTATAGAGCAAGTCGGCAGAGTAATTTGTTTATATCAGAGTAATTTAAAAAGTTTGTGTGATTTTGAAGAGAAGGATCTAGCATTTTTTCCTCTCGAATATTTAAAAACTTGCGTTGATACGCTGAGTTTACGGCAAATTTGGGATAAGCTGCCAGCGTCATATCGGTGTAACAAGGAACTACAGTTAAGCTTACCCTGTTACATTCACTATGAACAAATATATCGTCATCATATAGATGGGCCACCACCAGCAATAAAAAAGTGTCGTGAATGTAAAAATGAGTGAATAATATGAATAGTGCTTTGCAAGAGACAGTAAAAAAATTGGGCGATGAGTTCACTGAAACGGCTAATAATTATTTCAATGATGCAATGAAAAGTCGAGCAGAATGGGCGTCGCGCTATTGTGATTTGGCTTATGAATATGAAAAGGCTGCGAATGCATGTCGTAAATATTGCAGCAAAACAATAAATTTACAAGACTTTGTTCGTGAGATAAAAAAGTTGGGGTTTAGTGACTGTTTGGAAAAACTGATTAGGTTCATTGCAGATCCGGTTGTGTTAGATGAAATTAGAGTGTAGGACTTAAGTTTAACGTAGTAGTAGTTAATATGGAAAGTTTAGTGCGAGAAATGTACGAGGAATTTCTAATTTCTGCAGCCTGTTCGGAATTTTACGCATATGAAATGCAAGATTCGGAGGCTCAGGACTTTAGTGTATTTTTTAAGTATATGGACCATGCCGAAGTGTGTCTTTTAGCTAGTATAGTTTGTAAGAATTTTCTTAGATATAAAAACAAACAATTATTATTGAACAAATTAAGGAAATTAGGTTTAGGTGATAATGTTAAACGCATAGAAGAATGGCAGAAAAAAATCAATGAATAAAGTACATAAAATGTAGTTATTTGTTTCATTATATTTTGTCCTTGAAGTTATCCTTATACCAATTTAAATGTGTGACGTCATTTGACCTTGAATACTCCTCCCACTATTTCTATCGTTAAGCTACCCCCACCATTGTTACAATTCGACCTTGAAACCCCGCTATAAAGGTTCGTGGGAGAAGAAGTGACTTCAAACAGTCGCAGATATCAGTGGCATAAACATCAAATATTGTGTTCGTGTAGTGTTCTGAAAGTGCTTTTATATTCACGGTAATTTTTGGATTTATATACCATTTTTTTCAATAATGAGTATTGCAAAAGAAACTCTAGATGAAATTAATGAAATGTTTAGCAAAGATTTCGAGGTTTTAGAGAAAAAAAAAAGGTTACCGAAATGATTGTAGGCAAAGTGTATAAAATTGTAAAGATGGTTTCAATGACTACACGATTTGGTAAAACTCTTTTAGTGGCTTTACACGATGACGGTGATAATAGCACATTTGAGACTTTTTTACCAAAACGTGTGGCCGAAACACTATCTGACGATATTGTAGATATTATGAGTAAAACTAAAGATAAATACACTCTAACTTATTTGGGGCAGGGCACTAGAGTTTTTGGAAACAATACTCGAACATTATTACGTTTTGGCTCATTGGAGTAAATTGTATGTAAATTGTTTGAAAAAAAGGATGTAATTAAATTTAAAATATAGTTGCACATGTCAGAATACTTACGCGTGTTCATTATTTCTGTTAAAGATGTCTGCTGATGCGACGACGACGACGACGACCGCCAACGAATGTGTAGATAGATACATATTTTGGTTGGGGAGAGAATTAAGAAATAGGGCTCACGATATGTTAGATAGCGTAAATGATTGGTCGCATATTGATGTAACCAAAGATCAATATAAGAACGAGATCAGGGATACAATGAATTTTATGGCTGGGGCACACTTGTGCGACAAATTTTTATATGGTTCCATAGACATGGATACATTTTGTGCTGAAATGGTTGAAGAAGAATTAAAAGAATACCTCGTCAATATTCCACATTTACCAGATGAGCTTGCTGCAAAATATGAATTGGTTTCTGCAACAGCAACAGCCCAAGACGTTGACGATCGAAATAGTGTCGGATGGGATAGAATTTTGAGCAACGAAAACGAAGACATGGAAAACTAATTTTTATAATTTTTGTATTTGTGCAATTAAATAACTGTAAATAAATATCTGTTACAATCACAGTTTTATTTTATTTCTTTTATAAACATACCAACCCAGTAGATCATAGTCAGTGTTTCTTTTTCTCAGCTGAAATATTTAATATAAGTAGGGCAAATAAAAATAAAATAGTTTAGTAAAGATTGAAAATGAGTCGAGGAAACAACACAATTGATAAATTTGGTCGTCAGAAATATAATGAAAAATATCATATATTATCTGGGCCACAAGGGATTGGTTTTAAACTTACAGCGGATGGGCAGTATGATATGGGTGGAAAAATCATAACCAACTTAGGCGAACCTAAAGATGATGACGATGCTGTGACAAAACACTTTGTTAATAGAAAGTTTTACAATTTTGCAGTTGTAATATGTGACATATTTAACAAGGATGTCCTCCCCATGATATACAAAAATAATAGTGAGCTTAAAACAAAAATTGAAGTTATGCAGAAAATACTCTATCATCAGCCTTTAAATGACTCATTAAGCGCACTGTCGTACGACTCGACTTCAAAAAAAATCTAAAAAAAGCAGGTTAAAGAATAGGAGAACGCACTCCGAGTGGCATAGCCTTGAAGATAACGTCGTAGTCGTCGGTGAATTGGACCTTCCCTCCAAGAATATTGAAATGTTATTTATGTGTATGATGTTTTATTGTCATTGTTTTTAATAATGAAGATTGAAATAAAAAACTTTATTTTACAATATATTGTTTATTTATTTTACATTTTAAATAAAAAATATAGTCATACAATATGTTATTTAAACAATATTAGCTTTATCTATCCAAGAGTTGAAGTGGTTGGGAAATCCTAGCCATTTGACAAATAATTGTTCGATGTGATTTTTCTTGCGTTGTCTAAGGACCTTTTCTACTAGATAAACGTCAGGACTGCTTGTTTTTTGTAGTTCTGATTCGTAAAAACACCCTCTTATAGGCTGACCTTCTAACGATTCCAACAAGTAAGTAGGTGGATTTGTAACGTTAACTTTTACAACTTTAAACAATTCGGTTGACCAAGAGGGCGTATATCCTTTCTCGAATAAGATTTTGTACTTGCTAATACGCACAATGTCACCCATGGAAAACTTAAATTTTTTAGGTACAATTTTTAAATAATCATATGCTTTAATATGTGTTTTTTCTTGCACGTCTGCAGGCTTCATTCCAATGGTGCGATGTTTCGAATGGTTATAGGTTTTTGTTACTGCCGATAATATATGTATCCATTTGTAAGATCCTCTTGTCGAGAATTGTTTATATAAATTATTTTTTAAAGTCCTTATGACTCGCTCAACAATTGCAGCTTTCTTTGTGCTGTAAGTGGAATAATGATTTATATTATATTTTTTCATCAGGGCTTGAAAGTTTGTATTATAGAACTCCTTTCCTTGATCACTTTGCAGATTTGTTGGTGTATATGATGCCTCTTCAATGATGCTTTTCATCGCATTAGTAACTTCTATACCAGTCTTGTTTTTTATGGCTTTGGTATAGACAAATTTCGAGTAACAATTTATACAGACCAAAATATAACGATAACCATCGTTTTCATCAGCATACTGTTGCATTTCAGCCAAATCAATTTGCCACAAATCTCTGTATCCTTTTATTATCGTGCGCCGTCTTACAAAATTTTTTCTAGCCGTTCTATGTAGTTCATTAACAATCTTGATTTTTTCTAGACTGGGCTCCATATTATTAGTAATACTAAAGGTTTCAGATCGAAGGAAGAACTGAATAATATCATTAAATATTGAGCTTAATATATTATATCTTCTTCTCGTAATTCCTCTATGATTGACATAATTTCATTTTCGTGTCCAGTGTGACCGGCCATTTTGGAACTCCACAACAAACGTAAACGATCCACCAACTCTTTAGCTTTGTTCCAGTAGACATATTGAAATTTTTTCGAAGATAATTTCTTTTTTGTGGGTAACTGTAGTTTTTCCGAGAGATTTTTTCTTGTAATAGTACCACCTAATTTTGTGCCCATTATCAGAGGTTTAATAATTCGTAAATATTTGTTCCATCTGGTCTCCCGTAAACCATCACTTTTTTTAAAATTGTTGTAGACAGCATTCGTTGATTCCAAAATTTCCTTGTACGTTAAAAGTACATTATCACTTAATTGTTGTTGTTCCTTGCCTACACTTGGGGGTGTTTTAAGAAATAACAAATCATAAAGTGCCGGTGATCCACCATATTCTGCAATATTTTTCCCTTTTTTGTATAAGACAATATTTCCATTTCGAAAACGCACCTCTAAATTACCAATAAAATTTTTGTTATGATCTGTTTTTGAACCAAAACGTACACCATATACAGTATCGTATAGAGATGGTTTCGAACGTAATCCTTTCAGGTGTGCGTTTAAAGTATCGGAAGTTGTGGTGTCAGCGGATGCGAGAGATGTATTAGTTGATGTCGAGGGTGTATCAAACACCGATTGGCTAATATCTTCTTTTGAAATGCGATGCTGCTGCTGCTGCTGCTGAATAGGTGTGGAGGTTTGAAAGGAATGTGTAGGTTGGGGAAAACCTGATATTTGAGTCGACTGCACTGATGTACTGAGACTATGTGACTTTGTAGCTGGATAATGTTGTTGCTGTTGTTGTTGCTGCTGCTGCTGCTGCTGACGTTGCTTAACCACATCAGATATAGTTGTCAACGGCTTAGAAATGGGTTCGTAAAACTTTTCCAATTCCACAACATTAAACTCTTTAGCCGCTTTAATTTGTTTAAATTTTTTTCTGACGGCATTGGTAGCTTCCACTAGTTTACGTTTTAAGTCGATCGCGTTATTCATGATGTTAACAAAGGACGTTTCAACAATCAAATGAGCATTTTCTCTTATTATTACAGTAATATATAGCTATCAAATCCTTTGCGGTATCTTCCCGATTTCACATCACTGTCTTTATCAATTACTAAAAATCCATACTTATTATCCCAACATTTTGAGCACATTTCTTGAAATTGAGTAAAAGTTAGATCCGGTGAAACGTGGTCGGAAAATATGTGTTTCATATTCAACTCATCTTGTTTAAACATAATAATAAAATTGGCGTTGTCTCGCACAAGCTGTTTAGGCACTCGCGAATATGTTTGCGCTAGGTAAAAGAAGTCGATATTTTTATGACGTCCCATGCTAAAGTACGATCTTATAACATCTTGTTTTTCACATATAACATCATCAAAGATAAATATAGAGTTTGGTTTTGCATCGGACGGTACCACAATATTACTGGAATCACTAAAGGCATAGTAGCCTAAACCTTTGATGGGCGCTAAAATTTTCCTTAAATACTCATATTTCGGTTGATACAGAGATTTCGAGTAAATATAGACATTTTCGAAACGTAGCCCAAGGGGGTGTGTAAGCAGCGAAATCATGACATTAGTTTTTCCACAATTGGATGGACCAATTAACAGGCCGCGAATAGAGGAAGGAAGTAGAGGACCGTGTCTCTTCATTATCTTCTTTTCAAATCCAAGTCCGACTTTTTCATCGAGATTGTCAATAGGAAGTTTTTGTTTAAGATCGATAACGCGCATCTTAGGAAAATTTGATATTTTATAGGCAATTTTTCACAAAAACTGTCATTCAGATGCCGAGCGTCAAACGAAGTGGACGGTCTCACGTTTCCAACAAAACTGGATACGGTATTGTGAATTCGTTAATAAATAAATTACCATTCGAGGTACACATTCCTGGTTATCAATATTGCGGACCCGGAACAAAAGTAATAAAACGTGTAACAAGAGGTGATCCAGGCATTAATCCTTTGGATGCCGCATGCAAAAAACACGATTTAGCCTATTTACATAATAAAGACAACATAAGTGCGAGACATCGAGCGGATTACGAGCTCGAACAAAGTGCTTGGAATAGAGTAAAATCGAAAGATTCCAGTTTAGGTGAAAAAACAGCAGCTTGGTTAGTTACAAACATTATGAAAGGAAAACAACGTTTTGGTATGGGTGTACCATCATCATTATCAACAAAAAAAACATCTAGTAAAGGCACGCGTCATACAAAAAGGAAAGGTGTTAATAAAAATCGACATGTTCGGAAAGCCAGTTTCGGAACAGCTATTCGACAAGCAGTTCGAAGGGAATTATTAAAAGCCGGAAGTAAAAATGTGTTGGAAAAAAATGTCATGAATGCATCTAAAATAGCTCTGTCGGCAGCACGTAGATCGGTAAAAGCGGCAGGTGGCAAAAGAAAGGTTCGTACACCGAGAATAATACCGATTCCTAAAACTGGTGGAATATTACCATTAATACCAATTTTTGCCGGGTTATCAGCTTTGGGTTCATTAGCCGGTGGGGCAGCGGGAATTGTGCGCGCCATAAAAGCAGTAAAAAAAAGCAGCGAAGATAAAACCGGTGCCGGCCTGTATTTAAAATCGAAAGGAAATGGTTTGTTTCTAAAGCCATATCGTAAAGGTATGGGATTATTTTTAAATCGTAGATCAAAAAACTAATTGAATCCCTACCTCGAAGACCACTATCTAACATCGATATAGAAAAATATGCCAAAAAGAAAAGAATAGGACACTTTCGAGGCGTTTATATGAGGGATTTATTACCTAGACAAGGTCCTCGACGTTACGAAGCAGCAATAGTGAATTTGGATAGTACGCGTGGTGCAGGGACTCATTGGGTAGCTTATAGAAAAAATAATTCTAAAGTAACATATTATGACAGCTTCGGCGATTTACCCCCACCGATCGAATTGGTACGATATCTACAAACGGGATCGGAACCATCAAAAATTATTTACTATACATACGATCGTCAGCAGGATTTTGGAACA
This sequence comes from Diaprepes abbreviatus, assembly GCA_034092305.1. Taxonomy (NCBI): domain Eukaryota; kingdom Metazoa; phylum Arthropoda; class Insecta; order Coleoptera; family Curculionidae; genus Diaprepes; species Diaprepes abbreviatus. The sequence goes on along the minus strand of JASJET010000141.1, from coordinate 15,426,018 downwards.
GTCTGGTGTGGACATTTGTGCTTAAAGTTTCTTGTCGAATCATCAGCGTAAAAGATGTCATCATCATCATCGTCACCATTAACACCGCAAATGGATCGCAATAACTATACTAAAATGTTGCAATCACTGAAAGCATTTCATCTAGCCGGTGGATTAAGGAAAATGACCGTGAAACAGTTAGAAAACATGCCCAAGGAAGTAATGATTGCATTAGCCCCAAATGAAATTCCATTCGTTTGGGAAAAGTTGCCGGAGCACCTTAAAAGCGATATCGATATATTAAAATATCAGTGCGGTTGCAAACATTATTTCAGCAGCAGCAGCAGCAATTTAAACGAGGTTATGACTGATGAGGATCTTACGGCTAGAAAAATATTTTGTTGTTATTGCAAAATCAGCGATGTGCGCATAAAAGCAGAAAATAGCATAAAAACATCACTATCTAATGCAGTGAGAAAAGGTGTGAAGATGAATCTTTTTAAATGTTGCCGCTAAGAATAAAACCGAGATGTGTGATGTTTTAATGGTTAGTCATGTCTTATACGTTCACACTAACAGGACACTCGAGCGTCTTAAGCGCCGATTTTTATCCACCAGTCGAATTAAATAGAGAAAACAAATATGGTCTGGCATTGCTGGGATTTTACACATACAATTCAATTTTTAATGTGGACGAAAGCAACAATAAGTTTGCCTACATGAAGGAGGGTTACACCACCGAGCCGATACAATTGCAGATTCCACCTGGGGCCTATGAAATAGATGAGATAGGTAAAGCTATGTTGGAGGCTTTGAGGATTTCAACTGAAGAAAAGAACGATGGAATCTTTTACTTGGTTGCTAATAATAATACGCTGAAATGTGAACTGAAATCCCAATATACTATAGATTTCCGGGGAGAGGCGAGTATCGGTAAAATGTTAGGATTTAATCATACAGTGTTAAAAAGAGACAAAAAGCACGAATCAACCGAGATGGTGGAAATAATGAAAGTACGCATCATACGCGTAGATTGTAATATAATTTCCGGAGCATATATGAATTCGGTGGAAGGTCATACCTTGTTCGAATTCGATATCGACGTGGAGCCCGGTTACAAAATCAGTAAAGAACCACAAAATAATATTTATATGCCGTTAATGCCGGCAGGACGTCAGTTTATCGACAACATTACTCTTCGCATCTTGGACGATAGCGGTGATCTAATCAATTTTCAAGGCGAGAAAATAATCGTGAAATTGGAACTGAAGAAACTTTCATAGAAATGGGTTTTTGCTTCAATCGTCAATTGTGTGTGCTGTCGACTAAGATGGGGGAACCGCCGAAACATAATAAAAGTAAAAGAAGAGTTAACGTCAAGGTTAGTCGTCGTCCAGACGTTAGACCACAAACATCTCTACAGTTATCTGCCGAAGACTATAAATTTTTAAAATCAATCGGTCTTAAAGTGCGAAAATGATTTCCACCACCAGCGATAAAATAGAGGTTTTCTCCGAGCCCATCTTGGACAATTCCATTATTAGTCTAGAAGAGCATACGTATAAACCATACGGATCTCCATCATTCAACAATTCGGATGAAGTCCGTATCCCCATTAATTTTCAAGATATTATACTGGATATCGCCGAAAGTTACATATATATCGAAGGAAAATTTAAACCCATAGACGCAACGAAAAGATGTTTTTTATCAAATAATGCCCTCGCATTTTTGTTCGATGAAATTCGCTACGAGATGGGAGGTGAACAGGTCGCCGTGGTTCGTAAACCTGGAGTTACGACGACATTAAAAACCATGGTTTCATTCGGAAGTTAGCAACAAAGATCTCTCATGACGTGCGGATGGGGTCTCGACGAAGCAAACCAAGATATCGTAGACACGGCAAGTAACGTATTCTCCGGGAAATTACCCTTAAAATATCTTATGGGATTCGCCGAAGATTACGCAAAAGGTGTTTTCAACGTAAAACAAGAGCTTATTATGATTATAGCTCGCACTTTTACCAATTGTTACGTCGGCGAAGTAGAGGCAGAAATTAGTATCGACAAAATCGAATGGAAAATTCGTCACATCATTCCAGACGATAAGCTAAAATTGAAAATACTGTCTCGCATTAATAAAGGAGGAAACAATGCCAGTATTCAAATGGCATATCGTAAATGGGATCTGTACGAATTACCAGCTTTAAGGCAAACATCTTCCGACGTCTGGGCCTTGAGAACGAGTACAAGTCTGGAAAGACCGCGCTATATAATCGTCGGGTTTCAAGACAGCAATAATTGCGACAAGAAAGAAAAAAACGCAACCCAGTTTACCCACGCCGACGTATGCGACATTAGACTGTATCTGAATTCAACCGTTTATCCATACGAAAGATGGAATTTAGATTTCGCCAAGAAACTGTACGCAGCAGCCTATTACAATTACGAAAACTTCCAAAGCAGCTACTACGGGCGCGAAATAAACGATCCGATGATAACGTTCGCGGAATATATGAAAAACCCCGTTTTTATTATCAATTGCAGTCATCAACCAGAGGCGATTAACTCATCGACAGTGGATGTAAAATTGGAGTTCCAAACGAGAAAGAATAAATTCCCCAAAGACACTAAAGTGTACGCATTAGTTATTCACGACTCATTTTTTAGTTATAATGTATTAAACGGTTCGGTGACCAATAAATCTATATTTTAATGTATCTATTATATGTAACACAAAATAATGTTCTTGAATCAATAAATTTGTAATGAGTGAAGTAGTAGTTTTATATTTATTTGAAACCCCCCAAAAAAAAAGCGGAGGGAAAAGCCCGCTCTTTAAGAAAGGAGTACGGGAGTTTAGAAAATGGTGGTTTATTAAGTGGAAAAAAGAGCTTAAATAACACAAGAAAAAATTTTTAAGGCAAAATATGAAAACAACGATTTAGAAAATTTGTAGGAAAGTAACGGTTAGGATTAGGGAAAAAAGTTATAAGAAAAAATTATAGAGGAAATCGAGTACTATAAGCAAGCATTTTTCTCGATAGTAAAAACGTAAAAAAAAATTTTTTCAAAAAAATTGAAAAATGGTGAATGCGCGTCAAAGTTGAAGTTTTGGAGCAAAATAATATTAGGAAATTAGAAAGAGAATTTTTTTCTACATACGGTAGTATTTTTCAAAATTCAGAAAGATAAAATGTGAAGAAAAGGGTTATAGTAAGTTAGTAATTTGGATTTTTTAAACGCTGTAGCTCGGGAACCGTTCAAGATAGAAAAAAAATAAAAGCACTTTGATAGCCCAAAATTTTGAGGAGAATGCGATGGTGTAAAAAAAATTATATTTTTTTTTTTTTGAAAATGCTGAATACGCGCTAAAGTTGAAGATTTAGAGAAAAACGGTATTGGGAAATTAAAGAGAGAATTTTTTTCTACATATTGTAGTATTTTTGAAAATTCGAAAAAATGAAATTTGAAAAAAAGGGTTATAGAAAGTTAGTAATTTGAATTCTTTAAAGCGCTGTAGCTCGGGAACCGTTCAAGATAGAGAAAAAATAAAAGCACTTTAATTACCTAGAATTTTGAGTAGAATACAATGGTGAAAAAAAAATTTGGAAAATCTTAAAAATGACAAAAAATTTGGACGAAAAAATTGAAATTCTTGAGTTAGGAGGCTAGGGCCGCCGAACGGGAGTATGTGGAAGTTGTAGGGGAGGGTTTATTTATTTATTTTTTTTTTCTAACTCCACCACCACCTCCACCACCCTCCCACCCGCAGAGGGAAAAAAATCGATTTTTGATGGTTTCAGAGCGATTGCGCGGCTCCTTCACCATTTTTTCGCAATTTTTGAGGTATCGATTTTTTTATTTGCGGTGACAGAAGTTCGGAAATTTTTTTTTTGGATTCTAGAGAAAATTTCCCACAATATATGTATTTTTCCAATTTTTTATCGTCAACCGTTACGACGCCAGAGCCCATCCAAAATGCGATGAAAAAAATTTTTTTATATTAGCGAATCGGGAAAAATAGTGTGATATACTTCAACTCTTCCTTATTATGATTCCGTCAAAACATTTTCAAAATTTTCCTTACCTTACCTGAAAATAATTAAAATATATGCATAATTTGCATTTTTTGTAAATATGTAGCAAAGTAATGGTTAGAAATATCAAAAAAATTTATTTGAAAAAAATGTAGAGAAAGTCTAGTACTATATGCTAGAAAAGTGGAGGGGGGTAGTTTGTGTCCATAACAGAGATACGGTGAGTTATAAAATCATATTATTCTCAAACTTATATAATGCATATATGCACTCCACCTTACCCCCTCCAACTTTTTGAATGTATATAGAGGCCGGTATTAGAATTATTTCATCATTACACATTCGATCGGCAAGATGGAAGATATACCAAAAAGGATCATTGGCATTGTCAGGCCATTCGTGCCCGGCAAAATATGCAAGTGTGAGGAGTGCGGGGGTACCGCACCAGGAGCGGCACCTTCGGCACCGCCTGCAACGCCGACACCACCAGCGACGACGACGGTGCCGCCAATGAGAAGACCAAGGGCTGCACCTAGGTCGGTGTTAATATCGTTGGGTATTACTCCACGGTAGGCACCCCACCCTCCCCCCAGGCCCTTTTAGGGCCACAAAAACGGTCCTTTTCAGGACCACATTATATTTTGATCGTAGTTTAGTAATCGTCACTTATGGGGCGAGATATTCGTTTAACGACGATTTGTCTCGTAGCTTAAGTGCCAAGTTATATGCTTGAGAACCTATGAAAATGTTAACAGTTCAAACAAGGTTTCTATTATTTTTTTTTTTTTTGTAATGTATTCTTCACAAAATATTAAGAATAAGTCTTATTGTCTAAACAAATCTAATTCCTTATTTAAAGTTTTTGAAAAAATCAATAATTCTATAAGCTCTCACCAATACATAACATTTAGAATCCGTTGGTGGGGTGGGGGTAGTTCTATATATATGAGACTGGGTCAGTTACACAGTCATATATTCATCAACCCTCATACGATGAACATGGAGGAAGAAAGACCCGCCAGCCGAGGCTCATCCATCTTTAGTGATGACACCGTAGCCGACAACGTTGGAGACCTGCAAGTCTTCGACGACGACGACGAGGTGGATTTTGAAATTGACGTCCTACGTTGGGACGACTTGGATGAGCCGATTCCGCTAGTATATGACCATGATCCGGGTCTAGTGGAATTAGACGATGCGGGCGATTGGGTCTTACAAAGACTCGAAACTCCGTCGCCGCAGCCAGAGCCGGACTCAACGGAAGATGCGGTGCTGGAAATTCCAGCATCACCAACACCCGACGACCCACAAGGCCCCTGCGATTCGTCAAGCTGGTGGTCGACCAGCGAGGATGGGGCACCATAAGCCCACACTCTCCCTGGCCCTTTTTAAGGGCACACAACAACGGTCCTTTTCAGGACCACAAAATACTTTGATCGTAGTTTTAGTACATATTAGTACTTTGTTACTAATATTGTATGTATAGAATATACAATATTAGATACAAAGTATTAAAACTTTAAGTGCTGGTGGAACCCAGCTAAATCGTTCGTTCGTATTTGAGACCACAAACAACTTTTGGTCTCAATACGTAATACGACATTTGTTTTCACCCCCCACCATTAATTTGTCTCTATATATACGACCACCAATACTTATTACAATCATTTTAGTTCAACATGTCAGCGACTCAACAACAACAACAACAACAACCCATCCAATGCCCTGTGGTAGATTCTACCACAGAGAATTGTTTGGAGTGGGAGCCGAACGATCCTAGATGGGATGAACTTTGGCGGTTCATCATCGAATATACAGAGGATAGCACCACCACCCCCGCTGATGATGACGGGCCGTGCGACTCCACAACTCAATAAAAGAGTCGCATGTTTTACAACCAAACGGTCCTTTTCAGGACCACAAAATAATTTGATCGTAGTTTTAGTTGGTTATAATACTTTGTAACCAATATTTTATGTTTTTTTCATAAAAACATACAATATTGAGATACAAAGTATTAGAAGTTCTGGCGACAGAACCTTAACTTCATAAACCGAACCATGTTTTAGCATACTAGTAAATATTATCAGAAAATATTTACAACTATTGCTATTGCGTAATTTTAGTGGATTATTCACTCTTTTTTTTATTACCTAATATTATGTGGGACAGGGTCTATATGAAATAACACACAAACATAAATTTTCAAGTCATTTTTATTCTCATTATAAAATATAAAAATTTGATCAAACACTTTTTTTTATTAACTACAATATATATATATATATATATATATATATATATATATATATATATATATATATATATATTTACAAACTTAATACTATAAATTAAAAGCTAATATCTACAACTACCTAACACCTACTACATAATTTATTAAAGTCCTCTAATTGTCTTTTTAACCGCGCAGATTTCACCTTTTTTATCTCTAATTGTTTTTCAAGTTCTATAATGTCACTGTCACACTCGTTCACTTCTTTCACTAAGCGTTTTTTCATGGCATAAATATCGGTCAATTTGGTCTTCTGAGAGTTGGTGAAGTCTTCGACCCACTCCGGTTGTGATGGCTCGGAAGAAGACGCGGTTTTATTTGGTGAAGACGATGACGACGACGACGACGACGAAGCAGCGGAAACTTCATCGCCTTCAAAACACCGCTTAAACCGCTTCTTCATGGGTTTCCGGCACCCCAATATCGGCGACAGTGGTGCTGGGGAAGACTTCACCTCCGACACTATTTCATTCTCTACGCTGGCCGGTGTTGGTGGCGTTGGTGGTGTTGGTCCATCGGGGCCTTCTATGACTTCCACTTCTACTGACAATGGCTCTTTTGGTGCTGTTTTTAGGAAGTCGGGTAATGGAACAGGGGTGGAGGGACGCTTAAAGTTAAACTTTTTCTTCTTCCCTTGTCCCACACCTTTAATCGCCGAATAAAATGTTTTTTTATCGGCGATTTCCGACTTCCGCATAGTCAAGAGCTTTTTCAGTTTCGAAGCTTTCGGAGAAGATTCCCTAGGCCGCGATGCTTTTCGCACAACCACATCACTAATCACATTTATCTTTGGCTCCTTCTCCTCCGTCCAGCATTCCAGGAATTGCGCTGCCGACTGAACTAACTCTTCGTCGCGACCATCGTTGAGGGCTCGGTCTTCGGCATCTTCATGCTCCACGCCATTCCAGTTCTCGAACACCCCCGGACTTAACACTTCTAAACCACTCATGTTATCCAGCATGCCTTGCTGTGAACCGCAGCTCACGTCAAGAGCATCTAAAAGAGACCGTACACTAGACATTTTCGATATTCAAACTCACACAATTAACTTTTTCTTAGCACTGTACTGTTTGCTGTTCTGACGAACTGTGAAGAGCTCGAGCCAGCAAGTCTGCTTTTATGCCCATTTCCCCCACTACACCGCATTTATTCCTTTTGTTCGATGCATTAAGTATAATATTTAAACTTGTCAGATGCAAGGCCAAGGCCAAGGCCGCCGTAACCGGCAATACCAGGGTCGTTTTCAGGGCTGTAATTTTCATGGATTTTTTTTTTGTCCCTGTCAAGGTTATTTTAAAGAAGCATATAAATATAGTACTAAACTTGTTAGATGCGAGGCCAAGGCCAAGGTCAAAGTACCCGTCAATGTCAGGGTCGTTTTCGAGGTTGTAATTTTCAAGGATTTTTTTTGGTCCTGTCAAGGTTATTTTAAAAAGTAATACATAATTAGAGTACCGCGATTGAAAAGTACAACATATTCAAATATCATGTTGCCAACCGATGAACAACCTAGTGAAGCAGCCAAAACATACAGTCATATACCAAAAGCTTTTTATTTAACTTGTCATCATTGTAAAAGACTAGGTATCTGCTGGCGAAATGATCTTACGTACGACTTCAACTACATTGACCTTTTCAGGGTTAAATTTGTACAATGCGGCTTTTGTGGACTAGTTTACTACCAGTTCAAGGACATTAATGAACGTGCCATCCAGAGAAGAAATTGGGTCATAGAAGAAGCTTACCTGTACAGAAGAAATTAACATGTATTTTATTTCTTAATTTTTAATTTTTTTGTTTGTTATTTTTTTAATAATAAAAAGTAAACTCAATCTTTTGTTATATTTTAATTTTTTTTTTCAATAAAACAATAGTAAAATGAATCTGTATGTGTATTTATTAAACATCACCTAAAATACGTTTTGCAATCCATATTTTTCTGCAGAGTCCGTTTATTAATGAAATAGAACCATATATTAGGGTGAAATCTAATGGTTTCAAATCAGTCTCACATAACAATGTCAGAAGTAAACACTATTGATAAGTTCGGTCGCAAAAGAAAATTTAAGGATTTTAACTTTATGCGAGGTCCTTCAGGAATAGGTTTTAAACTTACACCTAATGGAGATTACGACATGGGAAGCAAAAGATTGTGCTATTTAGCAGAACCTCTTGAAGGAGACGATGCGACCACACGAAATTATGTTGATAATAACCTTGCTCAGTGTGTGCAAGATACGCAGAAAGCTTTACATGACTCAACAATTGTTATTAAAGATATATTCAGAAACCAACTTGAAGGTTACGTACGCAAGAAATTAATTGAAACCGGTCAAGAACTTAGAGGATACATTGATGATACTGTTATTGCAATATATGAACTTAGGCAAGACGAACTGCGTGATGAACTTAACTCTAGAATGTTGAAAATTGAAAAGACTATGGAGGATCTTGTCAGCAAACCTGTTTCACATTAAACATTTACTCGTAGACCTGTGCGTTTAATTTACTATTAGACAAATTTTTCAACAATAACTTTTACAGTTTGTTATTTGTCGACACTTCATTATATTTATAATTTTAAAATAAAGGTTCAATAAAAAAGCAATCAAGTAATGAATACATGTTTTTTATTTAAAAAAAAAAAAAAAAAATTACAATACTATCGTTACATATTAATGTTGTATGTTTAATAGAAATAATAAAAACAATACAAATAATGAAATATGGATTTTCCAGATTACGTGCTGTCCTGACTTAGAAATGATTCCAACACGGTGACTAAATTTGCTAAGTTTTCTTCCGGGTCTGTTTTGTAAAAATCTATGTCTGCATGCCCCCAAGGTAGAGTTTTGGTTGAACTGGGAATTACATAACGTTTATCATCGCTATGTGACAATGCTACTTTATTTATTATGTTGGTATAAATGTTATGTAATTCACTTCTAAATGTCTTCATCTTTCTTAATATCAAACCACCCCGTTCAACAATTCTTTGGTAGTCTTCCTGATGAAGGTCTTTCTCGATAACACATTTTTTGATACCTTTGGCTTTTTTTAATTCATTATTAATGGACTTTACATAATAAGCCTTCGCGCCGGTACCATAAAAACTTATTATCGGATCACCAGGAAACTCATCTTTCATTCTACCAACTACAGAATTACTTTTAATTATGTCGAAATTATTAATTTCGGGGTAATTTGATGTATCGAATTTTTCGGGGTTTTCTGATATAGTTTGATAAAAGTTTTCCGTATACACTTTTAATATAAGCGAGTCAGTATCGGTGTAAAGTAACGAAGCATCATCGCCAAACTTGGATTTAATAAAATTATAATAAAAATCGTATATTACAGTCTTTGATATATCTAATATGGAAAAACCGATATAAATTGGTTTATTGTACAATATTTTAACTTTATTCATATGTATAGCAACAAAGTTCTCGGTAAATATCGAGCTACTATTGAAATTGGGGCGGGATATTAGTGCTCTAGCTCCATTTCTGCCTACACTGTTCTCCCAATGTGTTACTAATTTTATATCCTTTCGATTTTCCACATTTTCCATAGTTTTACCAAATATCGCGTTATTTTTTAATTTAAAAGTGTCCTTCGCAAATTTTGTGGTGGCCTTGTTACGTAAATTGGTATTAAAATCAATATACGATTTTAGCCATTTTGATTGCTTCAACTGTAATACTCGATGGGTTTGCATTACCACTAAGCCGTTGGCGATGGCTTGTTTTAAAGTTCTATAGTGTACAATGTATTTTTTCTTATCTTGTAAATTAGGAATTAATTTCGGTAATTTAGCGTTTTCTGTTGGCGGTATGATATTTTCTACTAGAAATAGAAGATCAGAATGTGCATCATGCAACTCAGTCGGATAATGCACATCCACTTCCAAAACGTAGCCATGTAAACTATCATCACCAACAGCCATAATATTTAAATCCAGAATTTCGCGCTCGCTTAACCATCGAAAACCACCATATGGTAATGCTTGTGACATACTATGACCATATAGATTTGTAGCATCAAGGTATGTTATAAATGAAGAAGGTTTTGTTGGGTCATAGTCTGGTAAAAAAATATTATTAGCGATGTGCTTCCTTTCTGTACACTGGCTTATTCCGCCGCGTATACCTTTCTTAAAAAAATGTATCATGTCTATATCAGTTAAGAGCTCTAACTCTACCTTAGTCATACGTAGCATACAATCAAATGATAAACTTGGAAGGGTATAGTAATGTCCTGGATCAAGTTTATCGAATTTTAAACAATTATTCCGAAATTGCTCAAAAACATCACACAATAGCAACACATCTGATTTTAAATACACGTCCGAATAGTTCCCCAAAGTTTTACACCCAAACAAGCGCCATACTTCTTTTGCTCTTCTATAGCTTTCATCGCTAATATGTTCTTCCCTTAAATTATCATAAAATTCATCTTTACTTGGAAGACATGTATTTTCCATTTTTTCTATAGTCAATAAAGCTATAGGGAAAAACACCCTTTTGACGCATCAAATTAAATTGGTTGATATTTGAAAAATGTTTCCGCGTTTCAATAAAATCGTCGTCGTTTAAACCGCTGCCTAAATTTTCCAAAGACGTTGACAGAAATTTAAAACTATCAATAAATCGCAACTTTAAATATTTCCTCTTGACTTTTCCACATTTACTATCAAAATAATCGTGCACATAAATGCTTTTGGTAAATGATATGTACTTTTCCTTACTTTGAGCCAAAACACCAATTTGATCCCCATATTTACATAACTCTTTTATAAATAAATGGCTGTCGTAGCCGCTTAAGTTATGAAATATGATAGGGATAAAAGAGGGTAATTTATAATTTAAATTACAAACGGAATGTGCAGCACCAAATCTTTTTGCACCAGTTATGTGACAGTGGTCTCGTACTTTAATCTCACCCTCTTCAAAAGGGCCTTCACATATACCACATATTTTAGCATCATTAAACTCCCTTTTTTCTTCAGGCGTTAACGGTTTCATAGGCTTAATGTCTTTTAAATATGTGTTGTATAGAGCCCTTAAATTACACTCGATACGATCCACAAAGACTTGAGCTGCATTATTCCCCCGAAATAGCTCAAATTTCGAAAGTGAGTCGTCAAAAGAGCATTTAATTAAATAAGCAAAAGAATATGGTTCATGTTTAAAACTTTTTACAGTGTAAGAATTTTGTGGGTTTGGTTGTACCGTTTCAACGGGTTTTAAAACAGATTCGAAATCTGCATAAACCACGAATGGAACGCGCATTTGCTTTTCTATACCCTCGAATTTTAAAATATTTTCCGGCACACTCTTTCCAAATTTATCGATTTTTAAATCTACTGAGGGTGTTTGCGTGAAAATGTGGTTACAATCGTAGCTTTGATGTAAAGTTAAAGCTGACGGTGTACTAAAATAAATGAGGCAACCATCACAGAAATATATTTTATGTTGTTGACAACTAATTTGACTTGAAACTAAACGTGATAAATCCCGAATCCAACAATAATGACTCTTTGAACAAGTCGTATCACAAAAATGTTCACCGCCATCTTTACTACTACAGTCTTTTGTAATTAACAATAAATTTACATGCCTATCCAACTTTTTTGACGCATACCTCAGTGGACCAATAACTTCATGTATTACTTCATTATTTTCATATTTAGATTCCAGACCGTATACGTTAATTGATATGTTGTTCATTTCCTCAAATTTTTTAATGTCACGTAATTTTACTGGAAAATCCATACCTGTTACATTTAGCACTCTAGAAAAATGGGGGTAGGATGTCTTCTGTGAAGGCTCTGCTGTTGGAGGAAACAATGCTGATGTTACAGCCCACGCAAAGCAAAATTCGTCCTGATTAATCACATTGACGACAGCTCCTTTCTTTTCAATAGAACACGGCAACTTGATGTATGATGAGCCACCCATAGGCATATACTTGTTGATACCAACTTCCAAGTATAAAATTCGCACAAGAGCCCATCCTATAACAAGAAAAATAATATATAAAAATCAGTTTAATATATCGGGTTTTGATTTTTCCATACCTGAATCTTTCTCCTGGAACTCTGTCGCCTGCGTTTTTATTAATTCGGTGAAAGAATGGTAAACGGCATCCAAATCACTTTCTACACTAATTATTTGATTAGCAGTGTTGAAGGATTTTTCACTGAATATTTCTTGTGATGGAAGCATGTACTCGCCAACAGCTGTCATGTTAACTTTTAAAGCATGATGCACACGCAATAAATTATTAACAAGTTCCACCACCTTGGATTTAATGTCTGCAAAGAACATTACGTAATCGGAATGCTCCATATCACTGCTAACCCGATAGGTTGCAATTCTCCTTTTGAAGGCACATTCAACGAGTTGCACACCATGACATACCGGCAAACATGAATTATTTTTATGTTGTTGTGTTCGTTTATGCACCGACATATGATTTATTGGAACATCTACATTACATGTAGCGCAATTAATTACCGGAATCGTCGATGTATACTCTTCAATTCGGAGCCGTTTTCCTCCAGGCACTTCATTAAATCTCGCCGCACACGATTCTCTTTTATGACGTCTCATATTATAAATATTAGTAAACTTAGAACCGCAATTTTCACAAACATATGCCATGATTTGTCAAATATTAACACATGTACTACCTATACAAGTCAGAGCCAACTGATGAATGAAACTGCCCCATACCTTATATAAAACCATTCAAGGTCACCCCCAACCACGTAACATATCTTCAAGGTCACACTCCCAAGATGACCTTCAACAAAGTCAAGGTCGTCTCGACCAAGGTCAAGGTCAAGGTCACACACACAACCTTGAACACACGGTCAAGGCCAAGGGCAAAGCACACGTGCGCTTTCAAGGTCAATGACAAGGACATGTGGGCGGGGCCAAAGAGGGGTGAAGCAAGGTCAAGGTCAAGGTCGAGGAGTGGGGGGATCGAGCGAATCGGGTTATGTTCACTACTCACGTCATTTTTGCTGTTCGAGCACTGAATATTAATTTTGAGGAAATTTGGTTTCAGCAGGATAGTTGCCCTGCTCATAATGCGAGGGAAGTGCATCAGTTTTTGCAAACTATATTTCTAGAGCGCATCATAAGCATAAGGGGAACCATTCAAATACCACCCTGATCTCCCGACTTGGCCCCAAATAATTTATTTCTTTGGAGTCATGTTTCGCAAAAAATTTATCAGCACAGATATGAAAGTGCTAATAATTTGGTTGAACTGAGGCAAAAAATTGATTAAGTTCTCTATAATATAATCCTTGAAGTTTTGGCAAATATACGAACCGCATTTTACAATAGACTGAGTTATTGCCTCGCTCAAAGTGGGAGTCTGTTTGAACAACTCTTGTAGCATTTTAGGTGTTTTTGTTGATTTAAATAGAATTTAATTATGTTTTTATTTATTAACAATCGCAGAATGTGTTATTTTTATTTTTTACCAGAATAAAAGTTTATTTTTGAGAATAATTTTTAAATTTAAAGTTGTTTATTAACTTATTTATTTTTATCGTTACGTTTCAGTAGTATTTTTATTAAAATCAATGTTTATTTTGTGACAGAAATATCAGTTTTCTTTAAGCCCAACGGCCAAGAAAAAATATTTTTTTTGTATTTCGACTATTTCATGCATTTAAAATAATAAATGCATCAAATAGTCATTGAATATTCCAAATTCCGTCGATAATGTTATAAGTTTAGAGGAGAAGTAATACATCCTCTCATTCCTTTCAAGCTACTGTTCTATTGTCGTGTTGCATGGAAGTCAATGGGAGTAATATGCTTCGCAAGCGTTCCCTGACAATCGTCTGGCCCGAAATAACCCGATAGGCTTAGTGGGTCAAAACTGAGAAAACATGGTCGAAATGAAAAAAAAAAAAATTTTAGTTAACAAATTTAAACTGGAAGCTTTTTATTATTTTTTTTAGTTTTTACTTTTTTGGGTTTCGGTCATATTATTACTTTATAAAAGAATTAACACATGTTTTTTCTGACGTTTCGGTTTATTTTATTGATTAAACCATCTTCAGAGAATTACTGTAAATATGAAAAGGAATATGTAAATTTATGCTATATAAACTGAAAATTTTACTTTCTTAACTAATGTTAACAGGTGGTTCACTTGAAAAACTTACATTTAACTATTTTACTACTTTAATACAATATAATTAAACACTTCTTATTTAATATAAATATAAATATAAAAAACTATTATTTTTTGATGCATTTTTTTTTCACATCTGGTTTGTTGTGCTTTTGATAGAGTACTACCAAAGGGTTTGAAAGTTTCTGGTACTCTGTCAAAAGCACAACAAACCAGATGTGAAAAAAAAATGCATCAAAAAATAATAGTTTTTTATATTTATATTTATATTAAATAAGAAGTGTTTAATTATATTGTATTAAAGTAGTAAAATAGTTAAATGTAAGTTTTTCAAGTGAACCACCTGTTAACATTAGGTAAGAAAGTAAAATTTTCAGTTTATATAGCATAAATTTACATATTCCTTTTCATATTTACAGTAATTCTCTGAAGATGGTTTAATCAATAAAATAAACCGAAACGTCAGAAAAAACATGTGTTAATTCTTTTATAAAGTAATAATATGACCGAAACCCAAAAAAGTAAAAACTAATTAATAACTACACGGTCAAAAAATAGAAACAAAATTATTTTTTTGTACAAAAAATGAAACAAATTATCTCAAAATATAATAAAAATTAAAGTATAGGTTATCACTTCTACGCAGTTCCACTGAATCTCCAGTTTTTTCCAAACAGCAAGATTGTTCTTCAAAAAATATTCTTGGTACAATATGCCAACATTAATCCACAAATTACTTATCTATAGACCAGATATCATAGCATTTGCAATATTACTAATAGGTAAAACCTCGAAAGATGCACAAAAATCAATGAACAAGTTGATAAGAAACTATTGCCTAGACTTTTCCCGGAAATCTTCTCGAGAAAAAAATATGGAGGATAAGTTCCAAAGCTTTTGGCTTTGACAGATCCTTAAATTGTTTTTTGACATCGTAAGGGTTCGGATAACAATTGATATGTTTTGGAAAATAAGAAAAGAGCTGTTAACAAAGAATGCAATGATTGAAATTTCTTTTTATTATTTTTATTACAGTCGTATTATTTATTCATTTATGTTAATCAATAAATATTATATTAGTTAAAATATATTTGTATTGGTAATTGGTAAGAAGTCCTAAGCATATAGGAAAGAGTATTTTCCCCTCTTTAACCATTATCGATATTCATGTATTTATTTTTAAATTGCACCTTGAAATCTAGCGCAATATTTTATTCATAGAAATGCAATTGTTCTTTTCATTTTGTTTTAAAATTGCATATTTAACCTCTATTGAACCACACTAGATGTTTTTTGAATTTATTTTCATGATTTTAAATATTCTGTCTGCTATGTTGTATCCAATAATCTATATTTTCTATTTCTAATATTAAATCGGTGCTCGGCCAGCTATTTTCTTCCATTTTGACTCACTGTGTTTTGACGACCTTAAACGATATTTGCTGGAAGCAAGATACGATACAACAGTTATGCTTTCTTTCGCTTCTTCAGCAAACCTAAATGGGTTGTCCATTACATTTCCGTTATTTAAATGTTCTGTTTTGGATTTTCCGCACCTGTATATAGCATCAATTTATAATTAAAATAGCTAATTTTACTTCCACAAAAAAATAATTTTTAAACAAAATATCATTATTAAAATCAAATTTTTCATTCCCAAAAACATTTATGAATTTTTATGTATTTAATTTAAAAAATATTTTTACCACTTTAAAAATATTTTTATCTATGATTATTTTACCAAGGGAAAATTTTTGCTCTACATTCTTTTGCGCAATATGTATTTTTCAACTGAAACTATTTCCTATTTATAATTTATTTTATGATTTGTTTAATAAATTAATAACAAAGTATTTTACATTTGTAAAATGAAAGAAGATTTTAATATACTTTAGTGTTTTAAATTCTATATAATGTATCTTAAATAATGATTTTTGCTTAGAAAGAATAATCTAAATGAAGTTGATAGTAGAGGGTAAATTCACCAAAGAAGATACAACCTTTGCATCATTTCAAAATTTATTGTCAGGACATTCGATTGAAGATTAGATACACAAATAGAGGCTAAAAAGAAATTTTGTATTGTAAACAGAACTTCGTTCTAATAAATGATGCGAAGTTGTATTTAATAATGAGAAAGCACAAAATCAGCAGTGTAATGAGTAAAGTAAAAAATAACGTTATAAGAATTAATGGAAGTGACATCCCAGGGGCATGAGAGGCAAATTGAATTGAAAAAAGAAAATTAAAGAAAGTATTTCCAGATTATGTCAGTACACTTGTTTGCTTTTAGCCTTGAAAAGACAATTTTGTTTTTCTTGTTTTTTCCTGAACTTAAATTGTCTACCATTAACGTGAAAGGGTAATTACCCAAACTGAATTCACGGAAAAAATGGCAGACAAGTTGGAATAGTCGCAGGGGTGGAAACGTAGGGGTGAACTTACAAAAAAAAACCTGGATTATTTTCGTCTGCCAGTGAACAATATAAAAGATAGAGTAATAAATTGTGTGAAAAAAAATAGCAGACGGTTTGCCTATAACGAAATTTTCCCTTCCGGTGCAAAATTATGCGAAAATTTCTACTAAGTTTTCACGATCAGAATTTTTTTGCCGATATAGCTACTTGAAGAGAATACTAATTTATGAGGGCTATGAATTTGGCAGACAAATTGGAAGTTGGGAAAATTCTGTTATACAAAAGAAAAGCCAACCAAAGACTTTATATATTTTTCCTGATAAATTTTTGTCCGCCATTTTGTATTTCGATTAGAGGTATCATAAAATGTTTTTTCTTACATTAGCAGACAAGTACAGCGCTCCACAAAATTATAAATAAATAGGAAAATTATTGAAAAAAAGTAAAAATTTTCTTTATTTATTTTTGTGTGCCATTTTCTATTTCGATTAGAGGTATTATAAAATGTTCATACCTACATTGGCAAACAAGTACAGTGCTTCGCAAATTTATAAATAAAAAAGTTAGTACTTAAAAATATACGTTACAATATGCATGTTTCATATTTATGAATAAATTTCCCTGCTTTTTTTTTTGGTTTGCCACTTTGTATTTTGATTAAAAATAAACATTTTTGACGATAAATGCTCTAAAAAGTTGCACAGGCACACGTAGATATGAAATTCCGTACAAATATTAATTTTGTGCCTTTCAAATATGTTAAAATAAATTACTGAAGAGAGAGTGAAACCTTTCGTCTTATACAGAAATAAAATATCTGCTTTGTTTTTCTCTAGTTTAACTTTGATGAGATTATAAGAGCTTAAATTAAATATTTCTTGTATCATGAATAAAACAGCGTTAAATTCATTTAAGATCGAAGAGTTTTAAACACGTTGAAAATATCACAAAAATGACGACAATTACATATTTTATTAACCATTTTTATGTTATAACAATTATTGCTCTATGATAATTGCAGTGAAATCTCATTGAAAATAATCTGTGTATTTCAACGTCTGAAACTTTAATTCCCACAAATCACGATGTCCGTAGAACAAAACCTGTAAGTTACTTTGCTCCCAATTTTTTCTACCAAAATTTTTTTATTTCACAATATAATATAACATTGCAAACATAAAAAATGGCGCATAAAAGTGAGCCAGATTAATCAGAAATGTATTTACTTACTAATAATTTGATGCCTAAATTATGACGAAACGCTATCCGTACGAAGCCACGTGGAAGCAAAGTTGTCATTTTTTTTTGTCGAAAAAGATTGCCTAGGAATTTTGAGTATTTAAAATAAAAACCATACACTCAAACATATGAAATGAAAACATAAAAAAACACTTGTCTGCCACTGTCGATATCAATATTTTGTGATAAGGGGAATACGTGAGTCTTAGTTTGATGTCGATTCTGACCGTGGAAACTTGGTCGAAATTTTCTCATAATTTTCCACTGGAAAAAAAGGCTTCGTTATGGGTAAACCGTCTGCCATTTTTTTTACACACTATTTGTTACTCTATCTTTCATATTGTTCATTGGCAGACAAAAATAAATCAGGATTTTTTCTTTTTTTTTTTTGTAAGTTCACCCCTACGTTTCTACCCCTTCGACCGTCTAGTTTGTCATTTTTTTCTGTGAATTTTATTTGGGTAACTACCCTTTCACTTTAATGGCAGACAATTTGAGATCATGGAAAAACAGATTTTTTGTTGCAAATGAAATTTTTTTCCAAATTTTCGAAGGGGTTGCCATGGTTGAGCCCATGGACTCTTTTCACGAACTCATTTACACCTTTAAGCCCTCCAAAGGGCAGACAAAAAAAATGAGTCCATTTCACCTTATGGACAACTGACGGTCTATCTTGTCAGACGGTAGTTTAGATGTCCTACGTCACGCCACAATAAATTTTGTTTTTAAAATACATGTATTTTTTGTATTTAAAATACTTCTGCTTAAAACGTTCCTATCTCAGAGGCTAGGTTACTATTGCTATATTTGTCATTTTCCTTCATCACTCATTATTGATAAAATAATTTAAATCATCCTTTTTACATTTGGTTGAAATACTAGAAAATTAGGTTGACTTTTTCGAAATTATTTTTTTTTTCAAAGTAATCTAGGTCACCGAAAACTTCGATCGATGAGAAGCTGAGTATATTTGCTGGTTATTTTAGTTTTACTGTAATTAAATTATGAGCAGAAAAGGTCTGTTGTAAATAATAAGCAATTTTTCATTTAAAATATTTTTTGGGGATAAGCTATTTATTTCTGTCCCAAAAGTATTTCGCAATACTAGCTAATCAAGTTTCCCCTTTATTATGTTCATTAATTTTAATCTTTTGAGGACGCTTTATTTCTCCAATATGCATTTGACCATACTCACATGGAACTTTGTAAACACATTCTTTCTTATGCGTACATTTGGTTTGCTTTTTGCTGAATGAGCTTCTAGTTTGGTTACGACAAAATTATGTTCGCTTGCTACGTAGCAAAATCTTAATTATTTCGTTTGAACGGACGACCATGACCAATATGTAAACATAAACACAAGGTTTTTGGGTAATAGAGGAACTGCAACAGAGTTTGAATATCGGTTTGTTATTTGGGAATAAGCAGAAAAGGAAACGGGTTAGCCCAATAAAAATACATTTAATTATTGAAAAATTATTAGTATTTAATAATACAAATAATCAAATAAAACCTAAACTAGGAACTTTATCATAATTTTCGCCAAACTAAAAAACTCAAAAGGCGTGATTGGACTTAGGATGCGGATAATTTGGAATATAGTATTCCAAATAATATTCATGTTTTTTTCTTTGACAATTGCTGACACTTCTTTCTTACAAACTAATAAATATCTTATCTTTGCTACAGTTTTACAGTCACAATCATCACAGATCGGTGTTTAGGTTGAACTTACAGTTTATTATTCGTAGTTACTATTATTGCAGTATACACACCGGAATCATAACCATCACAAGCAGCGTAAACCCACAATTCGCACATTAAACACTGTATCCATTCTTTACCCCTTTTATCCTCGCTACATTTTCCGTTACAGATAAAACATTCGGCATCTTCCTCGTTAAGGGCTGCAACCTCATTTCTCGTTGCTACATCGTTGGACCAGTCTGGGTCATTATCACTTTCTGTCATATTTTTCTTGTTTATCTTTTATGTTATTTTCTTGTTGACTTTTCCCTTAAATATTTTTTTATGTGTCCTGTTCTCTTTATCCAACTTTTTAGGTACTTGAAATTATTGCCGATCTTGCTGGCGTATGACCTCAATTGGTAGTTCTCTTTTCTACTATTGGCACAGGAGAAATATGAAAAGGAGTAACAAGGGAGTGAACTCCTGTCCTAGTACCTGACGGCTCTAACTCTCCAATCACAAAGGAGCATCCACCGATGAGGCGAGAGTCGTTGGAATATTTTAAAAGCTTTGATCCTCTTCAAAAGCTACAGTAGCGGCCATGTAATTGGCTCCAGTAAATATATTTCCATGAAACGGATATATCCCATTAATTCTGAAACCATTTGCAGCAATTTCTCTAGTTTGGTAGTTGAAAAAGGCTTTCTTAAATAGCTCAACAACATCATATAGTGTTAAAGGTTTCTTGATTGATTGATGGAGTGAATATATGACACAGCAGGCAAGGGTTGTAAATCCCTTACACTGTAGCGTTCAGACTTATTGTATTGCCTGTCATATCCATCCTAGGCGAACAAATTGGTTGCCTTGATGAAGTTTAATAGCCTGCTCACGAGTTTGTCCTCTGGGATAGATTGATCCCTGAAAGTGTCTCCAGTAGGCCAAAGCCTCGCACTCGAAGATGATGTGTAAAGGTCTATTGCTTTCTCTGAGAAACATCCGAACGTCTTCACTATAATAAAATTTTAAGGCTTCCATGAAATTGCGATCCAGAGGTTACACGTTATGCGTGCAAAGAGGTGGTAGTGACAGGATCTCTTTTCTAAAATCTGTCAAATCTATATTTTTGGTATGATTGTAATGGCTATCGAAAATTAAGAGCAATGGTGATTCTTCTGTTGGTTCCACATATTCTACGAAGAGTTCAAATCATTGCGTAAAGAAGTGAGTTTGGATCCAACTTGATGGATGTGCTTTTCCTGTAGAACAAACTAGAACTCCCTTCATTAAAGCACCAGATATATTTTAAGCGGAAAAATTATCATGGGAGGGACAAATATTCCTACAGGGTCATACAGATCACAATAGTTATGAAGGACCCTCTTTCGATTAACGTCATTGCTCCGATTTGTTTCTTCCCTTTTCGAGCTATAATTTTTGGTATTTTACTTTGAACTAGAAACCACTACCATCAACATTAAATATAAGCGTAGCAGGAAAGGACTTATCAGTTTGGATTTCCTTTCTGTGTCAGAGGTTGCACAGTTAGAATAAATTGTTATAAAACGTAATTTATCCTATTCCACCACCATCGAGATGATGGCCTACCTGTACCACCATACCAAGAAGAAAGTCAAAACTTACTCTCCCCGCCATAGTGATACACAGAGGTAGATGTTTCGTCTCTACTAGACTCATCAGGGTGCCGACATGCACCTGGCTGTGCAAAGGCCAGATCGGAAGGAAGCATGCAAATACTGAACGCGGCTTCGCCAACCTCCCGCCGGATGGCGTATATATGTTTATGCGGTTTTCACGGAATCCTCTCCTCTCCGGAGAGAGCAGTGGATATATCTCCATTATGCCGTTGTAGTGCTGAAATCAAATTCAGCAAACGTACAACTATATGCAGCTCCGTGTATGAATGAAGTGGAATGCGAACAGTAAATTCAAACTTCTCTCCATCATATCCTTTCTGTGTTAGAGGTTGCACAGTTAGAATAAATTGTTATAAAACGTAATTCATCCCATTCCACCACCATCGAGATGATGGTTTACCTGTACCACCATACCAACAAGAAACTCAGGGGGTTTCGGGGTCGCACAGAACGAATCAGAAATTATTTAAAAAAAAATCAATTTGGCAGATTCAATATGGTCGACGAAAAAATAAATTTTGTCTGATTTTCTCCAAAATTTGTATAGCGGAGTTTTCGGGGTCGCACATAACGAATCTAGAATTATTTTTAAAAAATTCAATATGGCGTATCCAATATGGCGGATAAAAAATTAATTTTGTCCCATTTTTTCAAAATTTATATCAGGGAGTTTTTAGGATCGCACATTACGAATCTGAAATTATTTAAAAAAAATAAATATGGCGGATTAAAGATTTTATATCTTTCGATTTTGTCTAAAATCAGTATTGGAGGGTTTTTGTTAGTGTTAGTTACGAATTTAAAATATTTTTTGAAGAACTCAATCTGGCGGATTCAATGTGCCGCGTCCTAAAGATTATACATTTTTCGATTTTCTCCATAACTGATATAGGGGTGGAAATTATGAATTTAAAGTATTTTTTTTTATGAATTAACATGACGAATCCTATATGGGGACTAAAAAGTTTACATTTGTACAATTATTTTAAGAAAACCTAATATGTCAGATGCAATATGACGGTTCAGAAATTTTAAATTTCCTGATTTCATCCAAAATTGGTACTATGGAGCTTTGAAGGGTTTAGATTTAGATTAAGACGTTAAAATTATTCTTTTGAAATTCAATATGACGGATCCAATATGGAGGTAAAAAATTTTACCTTATTCGCATTTTTTCAGATTTGGTCTCAGGAGGGTTTTCGGGGATGTGTATTATGATTATGATATTAATTTTTTACAACTATTTGGTTGATAAGACACAATATGAGGGACTGAAAATTTCGTATTTTTTAATTTTGTCTAAAATTGATATTCAGGGGTTATTGGGGCTTGTACAAATTCAATATGCAGTATAAAATATATCGGGCTAAAAAATTTACGTCTCAAGTTCTTTAAATATCGATATTGGAAGATTTTGGGGCTTATAAGACCAATCTAAAATTAAATTAAAATTTAAGATAGTGGATTTAATATGACAGACTAAGTATTTGTTTGACACAGTATTGCTGGTTTTTGGAGAACTCTAAGAATTAAAGAATTTTTAGTCGTTCATTTTAAGCTGATTTACAACTCTGGAAAAAATGTTTGCCACCTTAGAGTCTGCGAGGTACACTAATCGCGATTACTATTTAAGTCAAATAATTTATGGATATCATAATGAATTTAAAACTAAAAATCGAAAAATTAAATTTTTATAAAAAAAAATTGGACCGACTTCTAAAAGTGCGATAAGAAGTGAAAAATAACTATAAATTTTTACATGAAATTGGAATTTTTGAAGTCGGCGTCAAATTAATTCTAAAAGAAATAAATAACTACTAATATGTACAAAATATAGTAAGAAAGCAATTACAAATAAAATATTTTTAATCTGTTTATCCCAATTACATTTTGTCAGGTAAAAGGTTTGGCGCCGAATTCAAAAATTTCAATTTTATATAAAAATTTATAGTTATTTTTTACTTTTTAGCGCACTTTTAGCAGTCGGATCAAGTTTTTTTTTAAATTATATTTTAATATAGATTTTCTTGCAATTTTATCTAATAAAAGATTAAGCATTTCGGAATTTAATCGTCACAATATTGAAAACAAAGCCAAGGCATTCTGAAAGTTACACACAAAATAACCAATCCAATTGTTTATATAAGTCTAACTAATTCATGATTTTAGGACTACTGAAAGATATTAGAATTTCTGGACACCAACTAGCCATTCCTATCGCAGAGATTTTTGGATATTTAGACCTTTTCATAACTGCTTATTCTCTTTCAGGTTTCTCTGTACTATACAAGTACTGTTTTACCTTTTCAAATAAAGAAATAAATTAAACATTAGTCACAATAATAACTAAATATAAAATAATGAACAGATTGAAATTTCTGAGTATCAACGGAAAATTTAATATAAAATTGTGCAAAAAAAGAATTCAACTAGAAATACTTGTTCTAAGAAATCTCTATCATTATCTCCTTTTTATAATTAAGACACAGTACGCTCAAACGGCCTTAAAACTTAGTAACATTTAGAGTTTTATTTAAGGCGAAACTTGCAAGTGTACTTTAAGAGGAATTCTTGGACAAATGTCATTGAAGATTACATAAACTTTAGGGTCCTAATACAGTATCGAAATAAGGAACCAATATGTAAGCGCATAAGTTAATGCAAATTTTGTGTGGAAAATATTGAATACATTAGTAATACGTAAATATATATATATATATATATATATATATATATATATATATATATATATATATATATACAATAAGTTAGGTAATTAAATATAGTACAATATTACAGTTATGATACATTTTTTTGACATAGGTACAGGGTTTTTCAAATGCATCTCAAAATTCTACGCAGATATAACTGAGTTATTTTAAACCCTATTCATTTGGTATAAAGAATACCAGAGTATTTTAATCTCAAAACATTATCTTATTATATAAATCATTAATTTATTTTAAATTAATTGTGCAACGAAAATGGTTTAAAATTCAAAAAATATTTTCTTTTAATAAATTTGGACTTTGTACTTCTTTACTTTATCTGCCCACACAGGCAACAGAACAATTAAAACAAATCTAAATCATTCTGATATTTGATTAGTTTTTTCCCCATTGACTAGAAGACAATGCTTAAATTAAGTAATCATTCACTTTTAATACATCCAAGGGAAAATAGTACCCACGTAACTTCTATTATCTAAACTATCTTTCTGTAAAAATACTTTGTAAATATTTAAAAATGTAAAAATAAAAGAAATTTATTAATATATATTTTTTTATTTAAATAAGATATTTAGATTCAACTTAAACATATTGTAATGGCATCACCACTGTCTGCGCGTTTCATGCAAACTGTAGGCAAGTCGAGTCCAACAAATGGTCCACCACACCTACTGACGCACGAAGCTGTATACCAGCGCAGTTGGCTGACCCCGCTTTGACTTCTTCTATGCCTACACATCCATGAACATTCATCTTCTACAGCTACAAGTACAAGAAACAATTTTGGCAAATGGGACTACATACCCGTTTTTAGGAAATCAAACGAAAACACTTTAGGAATCTTGTACGTATAAGAAAAATTTTAACTACTACGCCAGACGTTAATGGAATGACAAAACTCAAAGTAGGAGTAAAATGGTACATTCTATCTCAGTTTCTTAGCTACTGGAATTTGGCAGAGAAAGGGAAGTATTATAGGTAAAGGGGTCATTGCTGAAGGTTATGCATATCCAACGTTATCCGACGCGACGCCGACATCAGCTGCACAAACGATATGTAACGATCTACGTTAGGAGTAAGGCGTGCAACATCATCAATGTAAATAATAGCTTTCAATCCATACGACATGCCGACACGACAACATCCTAGAAACAGACTTAACAAGTGCAGTGGTGCAAAAAATTCAAAAAAAGATATTTTGTATTATTAGTTTGATTTTATTTTATAGTATATTATACAAAAGAGGCACGAAATTGGAAAACAAGTGGAATTTTTTGTTGTTATTTAATCTTAAGTCTTATTTACATAGTGTATATTTTTTTTATTCATCGTCCAGCTCTCTAAGACCGGGCGATGTAACACTCCCAAAGCATAAAGAACGTATTCTTCGGACTCATCATAGCATGTATCTAATCCTCCCTAGAAAACCTCACAAAATTTCTCAAAAACATTTTACAAAACATCGTTAACAAAAATAGCTATTATGTAAAAGATTCCATGAGTTCGCATTGTCCTTTTTCTATAGGTGTATTGACGATCGTATCACAGCAGTATCCCAAAATCTTTGCGACTCAGTAATAAAAATATTTAACTCTTACCACCCTAAACTACAGTTCAGATAGAGAGAAAGAAAATAAAATCAATTTTTTTGATCTAAACTTACACCGCATTAACAACATCTTAAAAATAGAATACAGATATTTACATTTTAAATACCAGCAACCTCTAACTAACAAAAAAACCGTTGTTATAGGCCTCGTAGAGCATTAAACTATCAAACCCTGAATACCGAATTTTTTAACGAAAATTCACCACATACTAATACAAAACAGAACAACGAAAAGTCCTTATCACTTCTATATATCCCGACACTCTCCTAAAAACTCCAAAATGTGTTTAAGAATTATAATGTTACTTTCACCCATAAGGATCACAACCCCCTAAAAAAATGTTAGAGAAAACTGAGATCTGAAATACCAAAAGATAAAAAAGCACATGTCGTGCAGTATTCCATGCGAAGATTGCAATACATCGAACAAACAAGTCAACACTTTAAAAACATAATAAACGGACAAAAATATCACAAAAAAAAATAAAATCACCATTCCTTTGATTTTGAAAGTGTCAACATTTTAAAAACTGCGTTGCGAACTATTTTGTGTTGTTCATACGATTCGGCAGTCCTTAGTGTTTTATACCTTAGATACCCGAAATTTTTTTCTTCTCATTTCTCCTTAACTTTTTAAGAGAATCATGGTATAATTTTTGACTTGTTATTAATTCCAGTACCTAGGGCTTCTTTAGCAGCTTCTTCAATGATATTTTTCAATTTTTCCAACCTGGTATGAATGCCTTCCTCCTCATTTATTGGGTTGTCGTCGATTTTTTCCTTTATTCATGGGTCCCATAGTGACTCAATATTTATTTTCTCTGTTTTCGTTAATGCTTTTCTATTTTTTTATCATGTTATTTTAATTTTTATTTTCCTAGAAGCATCCTGTGGTAGCTACACCTACGTTAGCCGAATTTAATGTTTTGACGTCTGACTAAAATGTATACATTTATTGGTGATTATGTAATCTATTTCTGATGTAAAACCTCTTGTGCTTAAGAAGGTCTACTTTACAGAGAGTGCCCTAGAGTGACCTAGAGTGACCTAGAGTGAATTAATATTTCTGCTGCATCTTGTTCAACATCAATTTCAAATATGATGTACCCGTGATCTGACAAGATGAAGAACAAATCGTTAGATCTATGGCAAATTCTCCTCTACTTGTAAGGTAGGCGTGTTCCCTCTGTTAATAAATTCCAGGTTGTTAATACTGAGGAAGTCAAGTAAATTCCCTCCACTGGAATTGATATTCTTGCACCCACATAAAATGTGGTGCGCATTGAAATGGCAGCCTAACGGAAGTAGTAAGTGT
This sequence comes from Diaprepes abbreviatus, assembly GCA_034092305.1. Classification (NCBI taxonomy): domain Eukaryota; kingdom Metazoa; phylum Arthropoda; class Insecta; order Coleoptera; family Curculionidae; genus Diaprepes; species Diaprepes abbreviatus. The sequence goes on along the minus strand of JASJET010000141.1, from coordinate 15,398,888 downwards.
TTCTCCTCGTATTTTATTTCACTAAGTCCACCACTTCGCGTGGGGAATTTTCTCGTTCCGCGGGAAAGTATGCTGATGCCACAATATAACTGTCGCTACCACTGAGTCTTAGTAGAGAGAGGTACTCCAGCTCTTGTTAAATTATAATACAGATCCTAGGGCTCTCATAGGAGGTGCAATACACTAGTATCCTCCTCCCGTAGAACCTCCTAATCTTGCTACGATTCAGCCATGGTACCTGTATTAGAGCAAGCTGAATTCGCAATTCATTGAATTTTTTATATAGGACAGTGGATGTGGCTTTCCCTTGTTGTAAATTAGCCTGAATGATTTTAGTAGGCATATTGTTTATAAATGATTACATGCTATTTAAGGAATATCTTCACCAACTCAATCCTAACCTAGAGTTTTAAAAAGAAAAATAATCCAAGTTAAGCAAAAGCAATGTGGACTTACCTGAGGAAGTTCCCCGGTTAGCCAGTCCTTAGGCATTCGATCCAGTGACCAATAGTTGGCCTCTCCACAGCCTCGTCGATAAAAAACGAGGATTTGGAGCACTGTTGCTAAAGGGAGTATCCATAATTGATTCCATTACTGCATCCGATAATTCGGTAAAGTTCACAGGTTGCTCCGCTTGATTCACCATCTGGCATAAGGACTCGTCTCCGGCCACTTGAGCATAAGTGGCATGCATCCCAGTGGATTTCTCCCTTCTGGGAAGCTTATTTGTCTTCGCAGTGTCCTGAGGCGTTGAGCTTGAAATCCTCTGACGTTTATTACCTGGGTCGCCACCAGGTTTATTGGGAATCACGTTTCGGAGCATCCCTGCGGCCCCTTCAAAGAAGAAGTGCCCCTTCACTTTTTTCTTTTGGCTGCACTAACGTTGGGCCTTTTTGTTTTGTTTGTAGTTCGTTGTGCAGGACTTTCAACAGGAAGTACTGTTCCGATTCTTCCTGCATTACTGGGACCGGGAAGGTCGAAAAGGGCTAAAGATACCTGCACGGTTCCTTGTTACCCTAATGGGAAGGAGAGTAGTAGAGGTAGTGGAGGTACCTGTTCGGTTTCTCCTCCGAAAGTGAGGAGAGAGGATCCCTTGGAGATTCCTTCATCATTTTTTGGTTCGGTAAGACTCATTTTTGATACCACGAGTATGGAGGAAAGAAATGGTCGACACCCGCGGCACCCTCTGCACGGTTGCAAGGCTGTATTACTCAGAGGTTCCATTACTGATACTTGATATGCCAGGGGCCATCCACCCGTTCGACACAATGCTCACACCTTGAGTTTGACCTTTACCCTTTATTCTTGTTTCTTGCAGAGCCAAGATATCGATGTTGTGATCTAATAGTTGGTTTAGAATCTCATGATCTTCGTTATTAAATGTATTTATTTTCCATGTCGCGAAACGTACAAACCTCAATAGGACCCCTTTTTAACCATATGAATTTTTGGATATTCCCCAATTTGCTTAATAAATGGCATAATTTCTTAAATAATTTTAAAATTTGGTATTTCTTTCCTTGTTTTGAGGATTTGCTGCTTGTCATGTTGTTGAATTAAGAATCTCTGTATCTTTTCCCACCATTTTATTAGACTTTTTTCTTGGGAGAAAAAAAAATAATTAGATTTTGATAAGAACGATATTTTTCTTGCCGAGTTGCACCTAGAAAAGTTGGTTGGCATTTTTATTATATTTAATAAGGATAATTCGGGTCCTTGACCAAATTTAAGAGAACTGTGCATACTTTTAAACCTTTCGGCTGATTTTAATTTGGTCAAGTACTGGACCCGAAGTCGATTTTTTTTTCTTCGTCACCATTAAAGGCCACCCAACACCACCGATAAGTCTTTATTTCCATTATTACAAAACTAATAATTGTAAATATGTGTGAAAAAAGAATTTAATTAAACGTACGTTCCTTATTCATAACCCAAAAATATTCCAGCTCTTTAGCCTATTCTTTGGGTGAGTCGTCATCTTAATATCAGTTCTGTTCCGAGGCGAAGTTTTGTCTATGAGCTTTCATAGATTTACCTTAGGTAGGGTGCGGACCTGGCGTAAGAACCCTCTTCCATTATCATTATAGTTTGTTTGCTATAATAGGTGTTATGGATTCCAACACTTATCAAGATTTTATGGTCCACCAATTATGTGACCACTTACGGCCCTGCGAAATGTTTTTAAAAAATCTTGATGGGTGTGGGATTGAACCACGTCACTGCAGTTCAACGTGGAAATCGGTGAATAACAGGATGGATTTTTGGTAATAAGACAAAAGTGTTTTTTAATTATCACAATGCTAAACTTAATCTTTGACGGGAATTTTTGTAGATCAGAAAATCTTTTAAAAATAACATTAATAGAGTAAAATTTGGGTTAGGAGACTTTTTAAGTTTTTTCAAGAGGTTTATTTATCAATGAATTATCTCGTTTCCCTTAAGTATTGTATTTTAAGTAGACATTATGACGTTTCCTTCGAGTAGCTACATTTTGCGCATTTATTTGAGTATAAAAGAGATTTACCTTGTCTGATAAATCATAAATAAGTCATAATCATGAAGCGTCTTATTTCAGTTGTTCTGCTGGCATTTGGAGTTGGTGCGTCATTTTTGGAGGAGCAAGGAGCAGAGTTCCAGGCTTTCAAGGTAAAATAAATTTCTACAGCATATTTTAGAGCCAGAACATAGAGCAGGTTAACTTAATTAGGGGTTTTAATGAACAAGTGGAAATTAATTATTTTATTTAATTACAAAAATTAATTATTCACCTGTCTTGCAACGACTTTATTCCATCAGAAAAAATTATTCCTCTTAATCTTAAAACACCTATTAATGTCCTCTTTTTATTAATTTTCTTTCAAAAAATAATGTCCTCTGAATTACATTTTCAAATTTTTTTATAAATATGCAGATGGACACAATTCTGACATATACGGCGGATAGTCCAACTCAGACAAGTGAAACTAGCATGCCATGAGTTGAACTTTAGAAGACATGCATACTCACTCATTGTCGTAATGAAGGAGCACATTCTTCGGCATGTATTCAACAAGAATAACAACTACTAAAGACGGTGGCCATAACCTGAAAGTCGTGAAAAACATTTATGAACCTATTGCATGAAATCAAATTTTATCTGGATCCCAGTAATATAATCAATTTTTATTGCCCGACACTATCTTGATGAAAAAGTCAGAGACTGCATACAAAGATTTCATGTCACTGAAAATTTGCAGCCTAAGCAGTTTTTATTTGGAAATCAACATTTTTGAAATTCATCTTGCTAAAACTGTAGTTATACGAGTAGTTAGATTATTATGTAAAACAGTCAAAACTTTTTATTTAGATATATTTAATGTTTAAGTAATCGTAGATACTTTCAGGCAACTATTTTTGAAAAAAATAGAATCCACTTTTCTAAAAATATCAGGTTTCTGAAGTAACCTTGTATGAATTTAGGACCTCACACTAACTCCTGAGACTAGTATGTTACTTTACATAGTGATGAAACGCCGTTCCCATAAACAGCAACAATTCGTTTATGAATATTTTTGAAAAATTATGTTCCATTAATAAAAACTTGATGAAATTACAATATTCCAATTTCACAAAACTCATTTCTTGTTCCAAAACCCTTTATGTATCTTTAGGTAATAAACAAATTGACCTAAATTTGATACATAAGTGGAAACAGGTTGTCGATATTAAACTTTACTAGACAGAGTAGGTTGTTTCTATTATGGCTATCATAAAAAATATTTTAATAATTAGCGAACATTTGGAAATTCCGTTATTTTTTGGGAATATTTTTATCGGGCCTTTTCATATATTTTACATAACTGAAAATTTTATTTTCTTAGATATTTTCAAAAATCGTTTGTTATAGGTACGACACGGCAAGACTTACAGAAATCAAGCTGAAGAAACCAAACGTTTTAACATATTCAAAGATAATCTACGTTCTATTGAAGAACACAATGCCCTCTATGAACAAGGCCTTTCATCTTACAAACAAGGTAAGTTCAATACAGTAAAAATATTTTTATTCAATTTCGTCTCCTGAACTTTGATGCGATTTTTTTATGGGAAGAAAAAACTGCACTGACCGTTTGAAAGCACTTTTCAAAGGCTACAAAATCCAAGAAAAAAACATTTATTTTTACGAGATATTTGTTGATTTACACGAAAACAAGGGTTTTTAAAGAACTTGCTATATCTCTGTAAGTTTTACAAAAAAAACTGTAAATGAAAAAAATATTGCATTTTACAAGAAATATCTATGTATCAATATTTAAAATGAAAAAAAAATTTTTAATGCAATTTAAAAAAATAAATATATACATATCGAGTAAAGAAGGAAATTTAAATAACAGCAGGAAGAAAAATGCGTATCATAAATATATTCGCTATTTTCTCGACTTCTCAAAATATAAATTATTTTTATTTGAAATCATATTATTTACACTCCTACTTACACTAATGCTATTGAATTATAACTAATGAAATAAACTAAATACTTTTCTCTTCAAATAATCCACCTTTGTTTTTTTTTACCCGCTTTACAAATTCGAGGCATTCGAGATGGACACTTTTCTAATATTTCAGCGTTAATTTTTTTCCACTCTGTTTGTAAAACCCATAGGTGGGATTACTAAGTAGACTGGCTTTTCATACAGATCTGTTCAGATCTATTCAACTCTTCCCCCAGGAGCTCGATTATGTTGAGGTCTGGGAACTTTGTCGGTCACTCCACAACAGAGATCTTTTTCTTCCCACTAGCGAGATAATCTTACTCATTGCAAGCTTAGAACTGACGATAATGAGACTAGCCACCCTCATAAATTTTTAAGTAAGATTTTGGCGAAGGTCGTGAAAACGATTTTTTGAACTATTTGGTAGGAACCGGAATAACCAAACAATTCGTTCCACCATCCGTGAAAACAAATGATATAGCACATACACACACATACACACACACACACACACACATATATATATATATATATATATATATATATATATATATATATATATATATAGTTTTTCCATATTTTGTAGTGCTCCGCACTTTTTAACACGAGAATCATGTAGATTGACAAATTTTCACGTCCGCTTCGCCTATATTTTATTCTATTTTATTTTAAATTACACGGACAAAAACTTATCTACTTATTTATTTACTTGTTTGGCTTTGAAACACGCTAAACGATGCTCTCATGGTGGGATCGTTTGGTACGACACGTGGCTTTGGCTGCTAAAATGAGCGGTAGGCTTGCTTGCCAGTACCGAAAAATGCGACCCCTATCCTTTGGGCAGTCCGTTTCGTGTACTCGATTTTACATATTTCTGTTTTAATTCACCGTCGCGCCACCATATGGCGGTTCTTTTAAAAACTTTGTTAATCTGTGTGGTTCTTGTATTATCAAGTGGACCATCGAGATGTCGCCTTTGTCGTCTTGTTTGCTGTATTTTGATTTTAAACTCAGCTTTATAGGATGCAAAGGCGAGATGATGGTTTGTACCGAATGCGGTGGCCTGACGAGTCCCATATTAGGACGAAACAGCGCTGTCGCCATCTGTCGGACCCGGAGTGTTTCCATATTTTGGAGTGCTCGGCACTTTTTAACACGAGAATCATGTAGATTGACAAATTTTCATGTCCGCTTCGCCAATGTTTTATTCTATTTTATTTTAAATTACACAGACAAAAACTTATCTATTTGTTTAATATATATATATATATATATATATATATATATATATATATATATATATATATATATTTATATATATATTTATATATATTTATATATATATTTATATATATACATACGGTGCAATTGAAAAAACCCCGATAAATTATTTTCTTTTTAGTTAAATATAGTCAGATTTAAAAGTTGATATTCCGTTCAAATCTGTAGCATGATTTACTAGATTTTGAGGAAAAAATAAAACCTAGAGCATTAAACATATTTCAGATTTTTTTTTTGCCTTAAGAGTAATTTTATTTAATTTTTTATTAATACATAAAACTAAAATATGCAAATAAGAATTTAATCGCAACTTCAGGAGCATGTTATCGATGAAAGCAATGAGTGAGTGGTTTTCTAATCCGTTTTCACAGACTTAACCGTAATATCTTTATAATAACATGAATATTTCCAAATGTCATTAACTAGATTATATGAACCGATTGAAATAGAGTGGAACCATTTGATTTTAATTTATTTTTGTAGGTGTTACTAAATTCGCTGATTTGACTTCTGAGGAATTTCAGGCATTGCTAGAGTTTAGAACATCCAATAAACATTATTTTAATGTCACCAAACATGTTCAAACTGGACTCGCAACTCCAAGTTCTGTTGACTGGAGAACCCAATGTCAAGTTACTGGAATTAAAGATCAAGGATCTTGTGGGGGATGCTGGGCATTTTGTGTTGTAAGTCTTTAAATGACCGTATAAATTTGATTGACAATTACGTGGTAAGATAAAATCTTAAAGCAATGTAAATCAACTGCCATATATTTATAAAGTCATCAAGCTTGAAATAAAAATTAGATAATCTACACAACCTATCTAGTAGTTAAAGTTAACAGAATATTGATATAGAGGATTATAAAGAACCGTAATTGCAATTGTAGGATAAAAATAAGTAAATCCATTTTCTTTCCTTTTAGATACTTTAATTTCGTTGACAGTAGACAGGAAAGGTTTGAGTAGAGAATATATGTTCAGACGTGTTGAGCAAAGAGATCGGGAAGATAAAAGCAGTCACCACTATAGTGGCAGATTTTACCCGCCCGATCACTTATTTTTTTTTGTTCATGAATCTCACATATTAACAAATTTAATGCCTCGCTTATAGTTGTTGTATTTTAAGATAGACAGGAAAGATTTGTAGTAAAGAGAATACGTATATACGGACTGAGTAAAGAGGTCCAGAAGCTAAAACAGTCACCATTAGAGTGGCAGGTTTTGAAATTTTCTATTTCTTTTTCTGAAGTTTTATTAGTTCAATATTTAGAAATAAGTCGCATTCACTGATTATTATTCTTGTACTTTTGAGAGATTTTTATGGAATCATAAATTTTCGAAAATTAAAGTTAACTTGTAAAATGAAAACAAATTATTGACTTCAAATTAAAAAAACAAATTATGAATGATATTTCTTATTCTCTTATATTTTCCTATTCCTATCAATGAATTATTTTATTTCAGATCTCGCTCAATTTTTCATCTCAAAATATAGACAGAAATTTCTTTCTTCTGTTATTTTTTTTTCTTTTCGCGTTATTTACTGGAACTAGAACTCCTAGACATACTTAAATATTTAGTTAAATATTTGGCAATAACATTTTTTTTGGAGAAAGGAGTAGATTAAATAGATTGCAGTTTAACACATCCTAATTTCCATTTCAATTTAGGCTGGTTCAATTGAAGCCGCTTACTACCGTAAGTCAGGAAAACTTGTTTCTCTTTCTGAACAACAATTGATTGACTGTTCAACAGATATTAATGACGGATGTTTTGGCGGACATTTAGATAAAACTTACCCATATATCCAACAAAATGGAATTGAGTCAGAAAGTAGTTATTCTTACGTTGGTAAGTATCATAATTTGTTATTCTTCTCAACTAGTGAAGTTCGATCTCTGAGAAGAGAGAATCTTTCGACTTATATCTCAAACTTCGATTAAACTGTTAATTTTGACTAGAAGATAGGGACGTTGTCAATTGTTGAATCGGTATACAAAGGACTTGTTTTTTTTTTTTTGATCGATAAATTTTGTAAAGACAAGTTTAATTTTTGGATCAGGTAATCTAGTTTCTGTAACTGCTGCTGTTGGACATGAATAGTATACGTTTTTATGGTTGAAAAATTGTGTGTTTAACATAGATTTTTGTGTTACTTCGAACTTACCTTAATGATCATTTTCTGTAACATATTAATTTAAAAAATTAACTTCATTTTTTTAACTTCTATTGTACAAAATCATGTAGACTACCCAACCATATATATCCGCTGTAATTTAGAATAATAATACCTGCAATAAATATTTGAAGTAGGCGGAGATGAGAGAAAAGAAAAGGGTAAGAAATTAAAACAAGTTATTTATTTCAGGTTATGATGATACATGCAAATATTCCTCTTCTAAAGTAGTAACCAAAATATCAGGTTTCAAAAGTGTTGCCAACGAAGATGATCTCCTTGATTCTGTTGGTAATATAGGACCAGTAGCTACCGGTATTTATGGGGACCCATTACAACACTACATATCTGGTAATTTTTCACTTAGATTCAATTTTAAATTTATACTGAATAGCGAAACGGTTAACCAATCCAATATTTTATTATTATTACTGAAGATTGCTAAATGGGCAAGGAATATCATCTTATTAGTGACTTTTGGACATACATGAGAACATAATAGATTTTTCTGACGATTTTTAATTTTATCCTACTGATAATGAGAAAATTAACTGTATTTGAGCACTATCATTTGCTTAAAGGAAGTCTAGAGTTGTTTGAATTTTCCACTATTCGAAATAAAGTTGACATTTCAGAGATTTGGAATATTTCACTTAATTTGTCAAAGCCGTAACTATTCAAACGATTATTTGCTTTAAAACATCTTCTGTTATCCGTTACGATCTAGTATACTTGTTAAGGAGTAAATAAGTAATTCGATCAAATCTTTATAAACAATCACAGCTACTTCATAGCAAATATACAGACAAGAAAAATCATATTTATTTATGCTACCATTGATCATGTTGTAGTGGAAAGGATCATTTTTTAAGATTTAAATAGAGGTAAAATTTTATTGCGTGAAATTTTTCACATGCTGCCCCTTGCGTCAGGTTGCATTAAAAATGTCAATATTTGCTCTATTTCTGACAAAACTCGATGATTTTATAGTTCCCGCATCAAAATATGCCGCTGCAAAATCGTCCAGCTTTCTAATTTATATCTCATATTTCAACAAAACGATGTATTGTTTAAATATATTGAAAACACCTGGAATACGAGCATTACTAAGAATATTTTCTCCCTAATAATGAAACGAAAAATTTCCGATTTTTTTTCTCATAATCCTATTTTTCAACACAAGCTCCCTAAAATGAAAACATTTTCTTCACCTGTCCTCCAGAAGCTTTATTCCATCGAAAGAAATTCCTGTTTGTCTTCATACTATGCCCTAATAACCAATTTCAAATGATTATTATCTGCAAACTGCCTGTGCAAACTGTAAAGAACGAGAACATTTTTGTGACATACACAAAGACATTTTTGACCATTAGTGGTATGTAATTTTGTCAGTGTATTACATGTACTTCATAGCGGGAAATTCAGTATTTACCTTTTTTGGAGACGAAAAATTTATATGAATTAATTATATAGACTCTAGTTTTGCTTTAGGAATCAATTAATGGTTAATAGTTTGTCATTCTAAGTCTGCTTCCAAAGATTCCTGCCTATACAATTTTGGTTCCGAGGTGATCAATCTTGGAATCTACCTTACTGAAACTGTTGTTGTACCTAGTTTCTCATGTGAAGTTGTGAAAACGCTTGGTTGTAATATATTTAATGCTTTCCTGCAAATACCAGAATTAGTTATAGTTCAGGCTCTCTACTTCTTGAGTCATCATCAATTGATCAAATTGAAACTACTTTGTTCAACAGTTTACATTCAAATATAATAGAATTTCAACCTCAAATACCATAATCACTCGTATTATCATATTTCGTTGCCAAAATATATATTCTTGTGGTAACTCTCGCATAGAGAGACATGAATTTGTGTATAAACAGATATAGAGTAAGATTTCAGAATCCTCAGACCTACGTCATTTTAGTAAAGTTAAAATTTTTTCAGTAAATATATAATATTGGGTTAAAAACCTATGCGTACTTGGAAGCTTGACAGCAGTTCCTTTTATAGATAACAGATCCAAAACGTACATAAATCTGACATTTTTTTCATTAAAGTTACATCGCTAGATTTTATATATGTTCTGCACAATATAATTAAAAAGCAACATCCATTATTGCCAAACGCTTTTCGTGGGCCTTATTTTTCTCCCGTCGCTCGAGTGAAACTTTTATATACCTTTTATTCCTGTTGTCTATAAAACGGCCCCGCTTTCAAGCTAGCAATTACACAAACGTTTTTAACAATATGTTATACATCTATATAAAAAATATTAGCTTTACTAAAATGACATAGGTTCTGAGATATTGGATTAATGTTTTCTGTTAGCGATAAACTACGGTATAACTTGTAATAATGTAGAGATTCAAAGTCATTATGCATATTTGTTGTCCTTTTTTATTAGAGTCATACAAGTTGTGTAATGTTTTTACCAGTTCCCTATGAAGAAACAGGAAAATCATTTACAAAAGATTGGGAATCAGTTTTCAAAATAAAGATATCAGTTTAGTAGAACTGACTATATTCTGTGTCAACTTTTGAATAGTTTTTATCGTTTTCGATTATTTTAAAGAATATCGATTGAAAGGAATGAAAATCTAATAGTCATAAATTAATAGTCTTTCAAGAAAGTTTATTATATGATATTTTTTCCAGGTATAATTGCAGATGACTGCGCCCCTCAAAAATTAAATCACTGTGTTCTTGTTGTTGGGTATGGTTCTGAAAATGGCCAGGATTATTGGCTAGTTAAAAATTCCTGGGGCACTTCTTGGGGAGAAGATGGGTACTTTAGAGTCTTACGTGGAAGAAATGAATGCGGTATTGTTACAGACTCTGCATACCCATTTATTAACTAATGTATGTCGACTTATAACCGTCTATTTTAATACGTTGACGTAAAGGATAAATATAATAAAAGTTGAATTATTTAAACTACGAGGCTTTTATTTCCATAGATGACTTGGGAAAAAATAAACGCTAGTACTGCTGATAAAAGGATAGTTCTTTTATTACATCGGTAAAAACCAGTTAGATTAAACCGATGAGGTATAGCAATCTTATAGATGGAATTTCAATAATTTTTATTTTTAATTTAAGAATGCTTATTCCTAATTAATAAAGGATGATTCTTCCAAATTCTAACCATAAAAATCCATAAACAAATAATTTTTTCCAATCTGTTATATATAGGAACCTCATTGTGGATCTTGAGTCAGGCTTCTACTTATAGATGGTGTCCGGGAAAATGTGGAAAATCTCCCACATAGAAAAAAAACACGTGAAAGGAATACTACGTTTCATTTCATTTAAATTTTTTTCGTATAGGCTTCCTTTTCGGAGTGATGGGCTCTCAAAGAGCTGCAATGGAATCAAGTTTTTTACATATAATTATGGAACCACCGGATATATTTCAATTTTTTTTAATATAATGTATACCAGGTAAGACCTTTCAAATTACTATCCAAGAAAGTGGTTAGAATTACTCACAGCTGCTGGGACAGACTAGCTGTGACACTCATGACCTCATTTCTTTTGCGCCCTGTATGATAAGAACTTTGGACAACGTTTTTTTACATATCTTTAACTACTGACTAAAAATTAAGTTTTCTTCATTCATGTCGCTAATTCTAACCGTTCTCAAAAAAACGTCATTTTATTTACATCATGTATTTGGCGCATTTCGATAGACGAGACATTTTTGATCCTATCAAATATTCAGACTTCAACCTTTTGATAAAAAAAATCGATTCAAAGTTAGAGTTTACTTTATAAGTTAAAAACATCCAATTTTTTGAATTGCAGTTCGAGCTAGGTTTGCGAAATATGAGCGTTTTATTTTGTCAGAAAAAAAAATAAATTATTGTTGTTGCAAACGTTGCTAGGTACGAAAGAAATAAATATCCTGCATTTTAGAACGTCAACTTTCTCTTCGCTGACACAATGATTTTTTTTTTGGATACTAATTTACTTATTTTTTGGTTTCGTACTGATGCTGGTCAGGGAAGAACAGTACGTACGCCGCAATTCGAGGAAAATATTTTAAATGATGTCGATGATATTCCTTCAATGAGCACTCGAAAATTATCAGCGCAGTTTAATACGTCAAAAATACTTGTACATGAAGTTCTTTAAGAAGAGCTGTTATATCCATATAATTTGAGAAAAGTGTTTGAAGCGATTCTTGAAGATTTTCCCGGTAGAATGAATGCAGTTTGCAAATAGGCCACTCGATCAGCAACGAAATAATGTAAACATCATTATCAATATTCTCGTCACGGATGAGGCAGGGGATAAATTTATGCAACTTACATGTATGGACTGATGAAAATCCGCATGAATTGGTGTTTCGCATCATTAACATCAGTTTCAATCAATTAATATTTGGGCAGGAATCATTGACAATTTTTTTATAGGACCATTCGTATTGCTGGTTCGACTGAATGAAGAATTTTGTTTCAAATTCCTCCAGAACATTTTTCACGTTTAAGTAGATTGCTTACTACTTGAAACCTGCCGAAACATATACTATATGCACGATGGGGTACCACCTCATTTCAGCAAATTTCGGAGCCAAAATTTTGTATGTGTTTTTTACGGAGTCGAAATACTTATATGAATTAACTGTATAGACTCTAATTTTGCTATTTGAATCACTTAACGGTTAATAGTTGGTTATTATCTTCAAAAAAAATTCCAAGCCTGCTGCCAAAAATTTCTGCCTATACAGTTTTGATTCAGAGGTGGCTGTAATATTTTTAATGCGTTAATTGTAAGTGCAAGGATTAGTTATATTGCAGGCTCTCAACTCCTTGAGTCATCATCAACTGATTAACGACCAAATCGAAACTACTTTGTCCAAAAATTTACTTTCAAACGTGATGAAATTCCGTACTTAAATTCGGTAATTATTCGTTCATGAATATTATTACGAAAAGTATATTCCGTCATTAAAAATTTTATGACAATGTAGTGTTCTAGTTTCATGAACATATCATGAAAAACGCAATAATGAACGACTTGAAATCAGTTATATCACAACAGTATAGTTTGTCCTTGTCATTACTAAATGCATCACGCATATTCGATGGTTTCATCTTGACTAGACAAATATTTTTGGGGCATACCTCGTATAAAGAGATATGAATTTATGCTAAGCAGACATTAAGTAAAATTTCAGAACCCCGAATCTACGCCATTTTAGTAAAGCTAAGATTTTTTCAGTAGATGTGAAATATGTGATTAAAAACGTATTCGTACTTGGTAGTTTGATATCGAGGCGCTTTTACGGGTTACAGATATATGAGCAAGATCACGTCCAGTGGACCCTCCAGTTTCCACTTGGTCATGGAATTTAGGTTCATGTATTTTTTTTATAAAGTAGTCACTATAAACAATTAATCCCCAAAACGGTTTTTGAAAATTTTCATTTAAACAATTATTTTTTTTTGTAATGAAAATTTTGACGACTTTTAATTAAAAAATTGATAGTAAACAATATATAGATATATTAATGAAATTTTCAGGATTTATAGTTTAATGTTTCATTTCTTCATTCTCTCTATAATAGACCACGTATGGGTGAAGTGTAGTTTTTTTATTGGACCAATGTTGAGACTGGATTGCGTCTTGAACAAAGAAATAATAATTTTCAATAAAATCGAGACAAATTATAAATTCTCCATCTCCAGTAGATTCTTTTTGTTTTGTGAAATATGACGCATGAGACTTCGCGAAAAAATCATGTCTCAATAATTCAGGCCATTTTTCTGTTAAATCATTTATAAACTCTTCTTTTTTCTTCTTTTCTTCAACAATTTCAGTTCTGTAAATTCCAAAGAAATAATTGAATTATAATATTATTAAATACATGGATAACAAAAAAATAAACAATTCATATTAATAATATCTAATAATTTCATGATTAATATTGTCGAAGTAATAAATTTATAACTATATGAATTAAAATACAAATAGAATTTATTAAATTGTCAAGTGAATAGAATTATTATTTAACACTAGTCAATAACATTGAAAAATATATTAGTAATTTGAGTAAATTTAGTGTTTTGTTTTTACCTGTCGGTACTTTTCCATTGGCTATATGTCATCTCATTTATTTCACCATTATCAAGTAAGAGTTCTAATTTGTTTATAACACTATCAGCTCCTGGTCACTTAGTACACGTGGAAAAAAAAACCTGATGGTATAGGTTCTTGACAAATAGAGCTTTTTAACAAATCATTTGAACTTTCGGAAAAAGTATCCTTTTTTTCAATTCATTTTTCATTCCACTTAACTGCAATTTAACATTCTGATGAATTTTGCATATACACACGTTATGAGTTCCACTTTTTCCAGCAGATATACACTCACGTGGCCGTAGGGTTTGAAATTTCGTTTGTCCAATCTTCTATTCAGGAAAAGCTTCTTTGAATTTTTTATATAAATCATTTATATTTTATAATAATAATCATTTTTGCTTTTGAACTTTCTTACCATTTTCCATTACTGAAACACAATCCTTAATCCCGGGCATTATGCGGCTAACATCATCGGATAAATAAAAAGTTTGAATGCGTTCAAGTGTTCAATTTTCTAGGCTTTTCCTTTTTTCATCTGAGGCTGTGATGCAAATCCTGATTCTTTTCTGATTTTTTTAGCAGCTTGTACCATTCTTTTTGATACTCCGAATTCGCGTCTTATCATTTTTATAGACCAATCCTGGGGAAGCGTAGTCAGAACTTGAATTTTGTCAGCTCTAGTGGTTTTTTCATTGAAAGCAGATTTAAAATTATTCATCATTAGATGATTAGGATTAATGTCATTATTTGGATTATCATTATTTGTCATTTTACTCACAACACTTGAAATAGCTTTTTTACATTAAATGGTACTTGATAATCGCTTCAGTTTAATTGGAGGTTCATCGATCCCCAAAATAAATTTGTTAACATTATCAACCTTTAACTTATTTTCTACAGCGTCGCATCGGAAGGAAGGGTCACTTTTTTCATCACCTTTAACGTCATCAGTTGACAATTCAGTCTTGTTAACAATAAAACATTTATTAACAGATTTATTAACATGCAACTCACCAGGAATTTCAGGTTTTCGGCCTGAATAAATAGCTCTTTCACAAGAATTGAACATATAATCCCCGATAAAATTTTTTAAATCAGCAGCACGGGGAATTAAAACTAGATTCTTAATGATTTTTTTATGATTTTTTTTATTAAAAGGGTTACAGCATTTATTTACCCGGCCCATGTTAGATCACCAGCAACAATATTATAAACACCAGTAAAATTTACAACAGTAATAAATAAAACAATTTCACGCAAATTTCTAAAATAAAAACTCTGGACTTTAAAATTTATCCACTGATATGGTTATGAACAGATTTAACAAATGAACTTGAATGGCTTATAGAATTCATTTTGTTAATTCACATATATGTGAAAATAACAATTAAAGATAATAAGAGAACGCGATTCTTTTTATTTTATGAGGATATGAAGTAATATTTACTACATTAAATGTATACATTTATTTATTTTTAATTGACAATTGTTTTTATGACGTGAAATAATTATAATTATTGAAATTTTCAAGAAACGATAAAAAAATAACGGGAGTTTGTAAAATGGATAATTTTATAATTGCTTTATTTTTTGTTTTTTTTTTTAATCAAAACAAAAAGTTTATTTATGAATGAGTTTAGTGTAATATGTTTAAATAAAATCATTTATTAAATAAAATTATTACCGACAGCGCTCAATGCCGTGTGATAAATAAATTTGTAGTAATTAATCTAATTCCAAGCAGTGAAATTTTCTCCCGGAATATGAAGCTTAAATGTATAATGCAGGTAATTG
The DNA here is from genome assembly GCA_034092305.1 of Diaprepes abbreviatus. Classification (NCBI taxonomy): domain Eukaryota; kingdom Metazoa; phylum Arthropoda; class Insecta; order Coleoptera; family Curculionidae; genus Diaprepes; species Diaprepes abbreviatus. The sequence continues at coordinate 15,383,075 of JASJET010000141.1, read as the reverse complement.
AAAAAAAAATCATTTTTTGAGGGAGAAGTTAGTGAAATTTTCATTTGTTAAATTGAAAGTTAATTAACAATGTGATAATAAATAAATAATTTAAAGTTACAAGTATTTCATCAAAGTATGAATATTAAACTATAAATCCTGAAAATTTCATTAAGATATCTCTAATAGTTTGCTTACTATCAATTTTTTAATTAAAAGTCGTCAAAATTTTCATTACAAAAAAAATTATTTTTAAAATGAAAATTTTCAAAAACCGCCCCTGGGATTAATTGTTTATAGTGACTACTTTATGAAAAAAATACATGAACCTAAATTCCATGACCAAGTGGAAAATGGGGGGTCCACTTGACGTGATCTTGCTCATATATAAATCTTAGCTTTTTACTTTGAAGTTACAGAGCTTATTGTTATATATGTTTTACAAAATATAATTAAAAATGAATATTCATTATTGCCAAATGATTTCCGTAGGCCTTAATTTTCGTCCCGCATTTTAAGGCTGCAGTAAAATCTTTATGTCGTTTTGTGCCAGGTACCTGTAAAAGAACCCGCTTTCAAGCTAGCATATACACCTACGTTTTTAACCATACATTACACATTTATTGAAAAAATATTAGCTCTAATTAAATGATGTAATTTCTGACATATGGACTAATATCCTTTATTAGCGATAAGCTATGGAATAACTTGTAGTGATCTAACTTGGATCAATTCAAAAGTCATTATTCATATAGGTTGTCTTTTTTTTATTAGAGTCATACAAATTGTTCAAATTTTTGACCAGTTTCCTTCGAAGAAAAAAGAGAATCACAAACAAAAATTGGGAAACAGTTTTCATAATAAAAAAAAACATGATTTGGGACTGATTTTGACTAAATTGTATGTCAACTACTGGATAAATTTAAAATTCTAGATTATTTTAGAGAATATCGATTAAAAATGATGGAAACCACACAGTTACAAATTAATAATTTACTAAGATCATTTAATATACTGCATTTTTTCTGGGTATAATAGCAGTTGATTGCGCCCCCCACAAATTAAATCACTGTGTTCTTGGGGTACTTCTTCGGGAGAAGATGGGTACTTTAGTGTTACGCGGAAGAAATGAATGCGGTATTGTTGAAGAGTCCGCATACCCGTTTATCGATGGGTTGTAGTAAGGTCATAAATGTAATTTCAATGAAATTCTTTAATATTTGCCATTCCTAATTAATGTGGGATATTTCTTTCTAATCCTAACCATAAATATTCATAAATAGATCATTTTTCTCAATCTGTAATATATAGGATCTTTTTAGTAGTTCTTGAATGAGGCTTCTACCTACACAGGGTGTGCGGAAAAATGTGGGAAATCTCTCGGATATAAAAAAAACCCTTGAAAGGAATACTAAAAGTTCATATAAATTTTTTTCGTATAGGTTGCAAAGAAATGAGGTTTTTTACACATAAGTATTGAACGATCAGGTATATTTCAATTTTTTTTTAATATGATGTATACCTGGTAAGACCTTTCTAATTACGGTCCAACTGTGAATTACTCACAGTTGCTGGGATGGACTAGTTGTGAAACTCATGACTCCTTTTTAGGCCTAGTATGATAAAAACTTTGGACAACGTTTCTTACATACTAACTTCTAACTAAAAATTAGTTACTTTCCATTCATGTTTTCGAAAAAACGTCATTTCATTTACACTGTTAGTCCCCTAAATTATGTCGGGTTGAATATGAAAAAGAGGAATTTTTCCCTGTCACCATAGTTTCAATAAAAAGTTAAACTCAAGCTTAGTCAAAAACTTTGCAAGAGGGTTCAACATGGGCTCCTAGAAGTCTGACACATTCGCGGTTACGACGAATTGAGGACTGCTGTATCCGCCACGTTAACTCAATATTGTTCCTTATTTGATCACAAGGAAACCGTTCTCCGTAGAAGTTCCTCCCTACCATTGACCGGAGTGGAATACGCCGAGGTTTTGAGGTGTCCCCACAGGTAAAAATCTAACGGCTTTAGGCCGGGAAATCGATGAGGCCAGGCAATAAGTTCTCCGGTCCAACTCGTTGAAATGTTTTCTAATCTGGAAGAGTACCATTAGGATATCTGTCATGATATAACCTGCTGGCTTATATATATATATATATATATATATATATATATATATATATATATATATATATATATATATATATATATATATATATTCTTTCGAACTTGATGCCTTACGTCATTAACCAACAATAATCTAAATATATATATATTGCGGTAGAATATTAATGAAAATAAATATTTTCATAGCCATGTATATGGAAAAGTTGTATTTTTTTCATTAAGATAGTTTTTAAAGGAACAAGCATTTTTTGGTTTCAACTTTGGTTCTTTCTCCATTCTAATTTTGAGCACTTTATGTTCTCGTCAGGGGTCAGTGGAGCTAAGAATGGAATTAACAGACTGTCAATTTAAAATTCGTGTTCCTTAATGTGTCGGCATTACGATAGTATGATATTATTTGATGAACTTGAGGATATCAATAAAAAGTATTACTGTGCTTTGATTTATTTTTTAATTTTACTTAAATTAGATTTTTATTTTGAAGAATATAATTTAAGTGTCATGAGAGTTTTATATTTCGAAGAGAAAAATTGAAAACACTCGACATTTTAGAAAGAAAGAAGTAGTGTTCTTGAAATACGTATAAATTTAATATAAATTTGTCTTGATGGATTTTCATTGATAAAAACAACTTAATTGCAACTTATTAGAAAACGATGAGATTGTATTAAAAGTAAAGTATACAGATGATGATAATTACTTTATTCATGAAGTTCCAAAGTGTGACCCTTGTTTTTAACCAATATTTCAACGAAAAATCCAAATAATATATTGGGTGACCACCCTTAAAAGATAGATATTATTATGCTTGAATTTTAGAGGTCTATAATCACATCATACATTGCTTTTATAAATCTCTAATAGACCTCTGTTTATTATCGTTTATTTTAAACCTTCATAATTTTGCTGCTACTTTAAATGACCTCCTAATACAATACGTACCAAAACTTTTTTCTGGAAAAACCTAGCCAATGCCGTAAATTGAATAAAAATTTATCTAGTGGTTATATAGATTTGCTCGGTCATATAGACAGACGCGATTACGGAATTTTTTCTCAGATAATCTCCAACGCCGCCAGTGGCCCAAACTTCTTGAAATGCATTATTACGGATAAAGCGTGGGACTAGTTTGACATGAAAACATTGCCACCATGGTTGGAATTGTAGTCTTTTTTAAAGGGAGAGGTTAACTACATGTTCATGTTATGGTACCATCAGGGTTAGTTATACAGGGTGTCCAGGAAAATATAGGAAATTTCCAACACATGAAAAAGACGCGTGGAAAGAATATTATAATTTCATATAAACTTTTTCGTATAGGCCTCCTCTCCGGAGATATGGGTTTCCAAAGAACTGCAATGAAATCAGGTATTTTACACATAATTAATGAACCAGCAGGTATATCTCATTTTTTTAATATGATGTATACTAGGTAAGACCCTTCAAATTACTATTCACGAAAGTATTGTGAATTACTCACAGCTGCAGGGACGGACTAGCTGTTACACTCATAACACCTTTTTTTACGCCTTGTATGACAAAAACTTTGGACAATGTTTCTTACATACCTTTAACTATTGGCTAAAAATTCATTCATCCATTCATGTCGCTAATCCTAAAAAACGTCATTTTATTCACACTGTTAGTCCCCTAGCTTCTGTCTGATTTAATATGAAAAAGAGGAATATTCCCCTGACACCATAGTTTCATTAAAAAATTAAACTAATTGCTTAGTTAAAAACTTCGTCAGAGAGTTCAACAAAGGCTCCGTGAAGTCTGATACACTCGCAGGCATGACGAATTGAGCATTGCTGTACTCGCCACATTAACCCAGCATTATTCCTTATTCCCTGCTATAGACCGGAGTGGAATACACCAAGGTTTTGAGGTGTCCCCACAGATAAAAATTCAATTGCGTTAGGTCAGGTGATCGAGGAGGTCAGGCAATAGGTCCTCCTCTACCTATCCAATGGTTTGAATAGAGGTTATTCAAGAGCTCCCGCACAGCACCGTTGAAGTGAGGTGATGCCCTATCGTGCAGGTAGTACATGGTTCGGCAGGTTTCAAATGGTAAGTGCTGTACCAAATCGTAAAAAGCGTTCTGGAGGAACTCCAAATAAAATTCTTTATACAGTCGGGCAGGCAATACGAATGGTCCAATCAAGAAAATTGCCAATGATTCCTGCCCAGACATTAACTGATTGGAACAGATATTGATAATGCGAAACAATAGTTGCATGAATATTTTCATCAGCCCATACATGTGAATTGTGTAAATTTATACCATTTTTGATTAACTTTGCTTCATCCGTGTAATGAAGTTTATATTATTTCATTGCTGATCCAATAGCCAGTTTGCAAACTGCATTCTACGGGGAAAATCTTCAGGAATCAGTTCATGCATTTTTTTAAAAATAATATTGATATAAGAGCTATTCTTGAAGAAATTCATGTACTATTGTTTTCGACGTATTAAACTCCTCTAACAATTTTCGAGTACTCGTTGAAGTAGTGTCATATACAGCATTTAAAATATTTTCCTATAATTGCGCAGTACGTACTGTTCTTCCCCGACCATCATCAGTACTTCTTTTCTCAAAATTTCCTTAAATTATGAGGAAATTTAATAATATCACCTTATTAAATGGATTCACCTACCATTCTTCCATAGACGTTGGCCAGTTCGCTGAAATGTTTTCTGATCTGAAATGGTACGAATAGGATATCTGTTATGATATTAACCTCCTAGCTTCCAAAGCATTGCAAGATGCGAGACCATACATCAAATGGATATCTGCATACTCAATAAACGTGTATTCCATATTTTGAATATTTAAAGAATTAATCTCGGCATGAAATCCAAAAATCATTAAATTAGTATCAATGTGTCAGCGATTAAAAAGTTTTAAAATGCAGAATATTTATTTATTTCGTACGTAGCAACGTTTGTATCAACAATATTTTGTTTTTGGTGCCGACAAAATAAAACGCACATTTTTTGCGAATAGGTCGAACTTACAATTCACAGAATTAGACATTTTTAACTAAAGAGATAAACATTAATTACGGATTTAATTTAAGTTTGAAGGTTAAACATTTGTTAGCAACAAAGATTTTGTTGAGATACGCCAAATACATGATGTAAATTAAATGACGTTTTTTCATAAACGGTAAGGATTAACGACGTGAATGAAAAGTTCTTAATTTTTAGTCAATAGTTAAAGGTATGTAAAAAGCGTTGTTCAAAGTTCTATAAAAATATGGTGTCGTGAATACTTTCTTTGATAGCAATTTGAAGGTTCTTACCTGGTATTCATCAAAATAAAAAAAAATTGAAATATGGTTTGATAATTATGTGTAAAAAACTTGAGTTCATTGCACTTCTTTGGGTGCTCATATCTCCGAAGAGGAAGCCTATACGATAAAAGTTGATATGAACTTGTTGTATTCCTTTGAAGTGTTTTTTTCATATCCGAGAGGTTTCCTACATTTTTTTAAACACCCTGTACATTCAAAAATATTACCTTTATTCAAGTTTACTACATTATTTTGTCTAGATCTCCGGATATGATCAACTCTTATTTTATCTTCTTGTTTAACGCTAATTCAGTTTTTATTTTATTATTTTCAATCTCTACTTAATTTTCATTTATCTATTTAATAATTTTGATTTACCCTCACTTCTATATCAAGTTTTCTGTATCTCAAGATTGTCCTAGGATTGAAGAGAATCTTGATATTTTTTTTAATTAAAGGTTACAAATTAAAACTCTAACCGTTCGTTGACATTTAATTCACTATATTATCTCTTTTTGTATGGGTTTTGGGTCACTTCGATATACATGAAAACGAGGAAGCGAATCTTTGGCAAAGGTGGTGTCCGCGCCTGAACCATATGGCTCCCAACCCATGGTACTTGCTTCATTTAGTGTTGATAAGAGGAAACTAAAACTGTTGCCAGAAAGCAAATGGCATATGACGAGACATTGTCACCTGGTAAGCAGTCAGGCGCGTTTTGATAATGATGCTGCTTAGATTCGCAAAGGCGATCGACTTTGAATGACTTGTGGTCATAATATAATGGTTCCAATGGGGCCTAAGCATCGAAAATTCAGTATCATCACTCCTGTTCATACAGTCATTCAATCAAGTCTCGTTTTCTTCTCTCTGTCTTCTTTAAACTTTTCTTTTACCTCCTACTTTACAAACTACTACAATCTCCTTAGTGTTAATATTGCAGGTACTCATATCAGGTCTATTCCTTTCTAACATACTGAATAACCAAACAATGGTACTTCGGAAATATCTCTGGAAATATCTCTGTTCAGGACTGTTTACTTCTGACTTCGAATTTTATACATTATATAAGAAAAACTTAGTTCTCAACCAACTGAAAAAACCTTATACTGTAAGGAAAAACGTACTCTGTTCTAACACAGTTAGTGACAAAGCATTATATCAGATTGCAAGAATACTTGGAAAGGGTGGAAGCATTTTCCATGGTGGTGCACCGCCATCTGTGGACTGGTTTCGAACTTGTTGGTCCCCGTCAATACAGAATAGGGTAGCGCACATTAACATCGGAAAAGTAAATCATTTAAGCAACTCAAATTAAACAAAATATGAAATCTAAAACAAGCAGCGCCATCTCTCAGCATTCGACGCAATCCGAATATATTATCTAGTAGAGATCTGTATAAATACCAAAAGTGGATACAATATACTTGCAGTTGGGTGTATAAAATACATTATATAAGAGAAACTTAGTTCTCAACCTACTGATAAAATCTTATATTATAAGGAAAAACGTACTCTGTTCTAACACAGTTAGAGAGAGAATACCAGGAAAGGGTAGAAGTCTTTCCCATGATCTTGTCAGTACAGAATAGGATAGCGCACGTCAGCATCGGAAAAGTATATCATTTAACCAACTTATATTAGACAAAATATGAAATCTAAAACAAGCAGCGCGATCTCCAAGCATTCCATGCAATCTGAATATATAATCTCGTAGAGATTTGTATAAATACCAAATTGGTTAAAATATACTTGCAGTTAGATATATAAAATACATTATATAAGAGAAACTTTATTCTCAACGAACTGAAAAAAACCTTATAATATAAGGAAAAATGTACTCTGTTCTTACACAGTTAGAGACAAAGCATTATCACAGATTGCAAGAATACCAGGAAAGGGTGGAAGCCTTTCCCATGGTGGTGCTCCGCCATCTGTAGATCGGTTTCGAACTTGTTGGTTCAGTACAGAACAGGGTAGTCCTTATAGTATATATAGTAATTCTTATAGTATAAGATTTTTTCTGTTGGTTAAGAAGTAAGTTTCATCTATATAATGTATTTTATACACCTAACTGCAAGTATATTGTATCCACTTTTGGTATTCGAATGTTATGTTTATATCTCGAAAGAAATCGATGTGGATATTGCTAAAAGTTTGTAAATCATACTATTAAACAGAATAATAGAAAATAAAATTCAGTTGAGGCCACGAAACTTTTGGTCACAATGATGAAAACTTGAAGATATTCATATTAAAGAATAATAACCATATTAGTATTTCAATAAAAGATACTGTAACATACATGTTCGGAAACATATCAAACAGGTTTTTTTAATAATGATTCTAGAGATTATATCAATCAATTATAAATGTTTTCGGGAGGGTTATGAAGTGATACGACGTTATTTACGCAAAATATTTATATTTTTATTTACTCTTTAATCAATTAAAGCTTATCTAAGTATATATCAGAAATCTCAAGTGTTTTAAGTGTTTTATAAGTCGCAAAATTGTGTTAAAATAAAACTAGAAAATTATAGTTATTTGTGATTCAAATAGGTGATAACTATTATTGAAATAACGTTATCTGCTCAGTAAATCAAAATCAACAGGAAAGAGGTACTTAATTTTTGATTACCTTCTCAAAAAATAGTAATGAAGATTAATACAAAAAGTTAGCAGACCTCACTAAAAATAGTTTATAAACCACTTTACTTTGGATCTAAAAAGCCGTAATTAAACTAATACAAGTTAGAATTAGCACTTTTGTACATGTCTTTAAGATGAAAGAATTTCGCTGCTGGCAGTTATGAGAAGGCACGAAGTCGTGCCACATCCATTTTTTTTCCGATCTGGCCCTTATAGACTTCAACCTATTAATAATTCCTTGCTGGAAAAATTATGGATCAAATTGAAATGAAGTCAACATAGAAACCAATGCCTATTGTACAGGCCTGGATAAGAGAGTCCACAAAGAACGGTTCCAAGCACTTGAACATGAATGACGCAAGAATATATCTTTAGGACAAGACAGAATAAAAAATTGATATGGCCGCTAATGAATTGAGGTTAAAGAATCTTATGAGTTCACCCAATCAAAATGAGGTAAGGTGGTTGTACCAATTATCGACAGTGACCTAACTATCGACAGTTTTGTAAAATTTCTTAAATAATAAGATATGCTATTTATAAAACGTCTTTTACAAAATTTTATATTAAACTTTTACCTTTTTTCAGCCATTTGGCAACATTGTCTTAACAATCCCTTAATCGGTGTATTTGACTTACCGCATATAAAATGGTCATTTGTCAAATTTCAGTCAGATAGTAGAAATCGATGCTCACAGTGCTAAGAAAAGGGCAAGTTTTTAAGTTGTGTATTTTCCATATTTAATTATAAAACTCTTTATAGAATCTATTGTAATATATTTTAATAGGGTTCATAATTGTTAATTAGTTGAAATAAAGCGATTTTTGCAAATAAACCATTTAAAAAACGAGATGTCAGTGTTTGGTACTTAGACTGGATATCTTGATCAAAATTTCGATACTACTGTCGGTAATTAGGATTTTATTGTACTTAAAAATTAATAGCTTTTTCTGTCTAAAAGGTTAGTATTTTCAGATTTTTTTTTTGGAATTTGAGAAAAAACATATTTTTTTACTTCGTACCCATTTATCGACAATACTTTCACTAAAAAATTAAAGTAATACTACGTTGGAAATATTGTGCCGGTAATACGTACAATCCATATGACGATAATTAGGATCTACATTGCAAATTAATAGATATTTTAATTTTTTAGACTAAACAACTGTTGAGGCAAAAATAACAGGACGGATAATGAAATTTTCCAATGTTTAGAAGCAAATGGATTGGCTGATATAACAAACGAACCTGCAAGAGTGTTTATCTGTGATGAGCCGGCTTTGTATCTTATCCCAGAGGATAACAGAGTTATTGTAAGAAAGGGTGAGAAAGCTGTTTATACATTCATCAATAATGATGAGAAAGAGTGTCTTATGGCATTGATAACATGTGGTGCTAATGGTCAGATGCTACCCCGATGGTAATGTTTAAGTATAAGAGATATCCAAAGACTGAAACAGAAACAAGCAAAAATGAATTAGACAGAAACTTACAAGTTTTAGAAGAAACATCAGGAGAAAGAAGTGGTACTTCCAACCAAAATGAACCTTCAACTGAAGAATCTAAAAGTGAAGTGGTTATCGCTAGGATGCTTGAAACTTCTAATACTATTGAAGAAGTAGATATGGGTTTTAATAATACTAAGGCAGAGGCAAAAGTAGCAAAACAATGTACTGACCTTAACATTTTAGAAATTACTCAAAAAACGCTAGAGAATACGTTTAAGCTTGACCTGGAACCAAAAGAAAACCAATCACCAAATTTACTTTCTACTTCAAAGACGCCAAGTAATATTCCCACCCCATTTAAAAAGTCTCTGTTTTGGCCTGAACCAAAAATTTCAAATACAAAGAAGAAGTCGAAAGTGAAAATGCCTGCTGTAGCTACATCAAAACAGTGGCAACAATATCACCAACGACAAGAAAAGAAAATTAAAAAGTTACAGAAAAAAGAAGAAAGAATTACAAAAAGAAAGAGAACACGTGCAGAAAAACAAGAAAACGTATGAAGGAAAAGCAGAAAACTGAGTCCGAAAAGGAATGATTTAACAAATGATGATGAAAACTTGTTCCAGAAAGCTATTAATACCTCAAATTTTACAGCAGAAGATTATGTTATGGTTAAATATAATAACCAGTTTTTTCCTGGACAAATAATTGGTGTTGGAATTGATGATACTGTCAAGTATCAAGTCAATCATATAGAAAAAAAATGGATTAAATTGGTTTTGGTCAGTGAAGAAAGACATACTGTGGTACAAAGAAAATGAAATCGTAAAAAGATAAATAAGCCTATAATAAAAAATAAAAGAGGATTATATATCATTGAGGAACTCTCAAGATTCAGCTGTTAAAAAGTTACATCTTGTTTTTTTATAATATTTGCTTATTTTAAATATGTACTATGTTCTGTTGATCTTATTTACTTTTTCGCTACTTGCCCTTTCATTTTATCGAATTATTTTTTTTTCTACTTAATTAAAGTAATACAACCACTATTTCTGTCCTTTACATTACTTTTTAAAATTATTCATAAAATTTTTAGTGTGTCGGTGATTGGCTCCTATTTTTGTCGGTAATTCGACATAGTCTGTTCGGAACTGTCAATAATACATACAATCTGTCTTTTTATAATAAAGTTATTTTTTAAAAATATTTGTCAATTAATATGTTGTAGGCAGTATAACCAGACATTAGAGTAATACTTAATATATCTCCACAACAAATCTGAAGTTGATATCCTAAGTAAAAGTATTTTTACCATATGATTTAGTTTGAAGTATGTCTTAAAGGGTCGATAATTGGTACAACTAACTTACCTAATAAGTTTAAAAGAAATCTTACCAACAAAAATAGTTATTTGTGATTCACAACTAACGGAATTGAAAATTATTAATCTAGTAGAATTCATTCTGTTATTCTATAATATTCACTATCTTGAGTAAATAAAAAAGATGAAAGTGTTTTAATATTATACTAGTTGTTCTAAAATGAAAGTTTCAAGGCTTCGTGAAAATAATTTTTCTTATAGTGTATAACATACCGCAGAAATTTCCTAAGAAATATGTTATAAAATTATTAATCTGAAAAAAATTGCTTTAATTATTTTATAACATTCTAAATCTTGCTTTTTTTGAGTAGTTAACTAAATCGACGACGTTAGTGAATTTTTTATTTCAGTTTGATCTAGCACAGCTAGTTTTTACTGAACAAAGTTTTTCACAAATCGTCTAAATATTATTAATCTGAGAGTTATTATTACTCTATAATATTTTAGACCTTCATTTTTCTTTCTTTGATTGCCTTGAATGATAAAAAAGGAACTAATGTGTCCCAGTCCATTGTGATAAAACCAAAAAAATTTGTTTGCTTCTAGAAAATATTTAAAAGCCATATAATCTTTACCTTCAGATAGTTAGATACATAGATAGATATTTCTATGATCCAGGAAAAATAAATTTTTGTCCTGAAGTACCTAACTACTGTACTGCGAAAAAAAATAATTATTTTTTTTTATACAAGTGATATTTTAAAAATGGTACACGATACAAAAAGCCAACACTACACAGGGTGATTCTCAGGGAATTTTATCGATCGATTGTGCGAAAACTATAATTAGGAAGAATCTGAAAATTTGACCTTATACTAACGTGCATGGGGGACAGCCGGTCAAAATATTTTCAAGATGGCGGCACTTCCGGTTAGCCGAAAGTAAATGTCGACTTGCTTTATTAAATAGAACATCCCATATATTAATGCATTTTTGATTCCTACATAAAATTTTATACATATTTTATATATAATATTCTATACTTAAGTCGCACCATTTTGGACATATTTGAATTTTTATGTCAAAAATTACGTTTGCGGACCAAAACTTACTTCTAAAAATCTTTAAGTACGAGGGATTTGTTTCGGATTTTTTAATATTTAGTTCTTATTATTTATTGAACTAAAAGTATTTAAATATAACTTCAACTGCTCTTTAATGGAATTGTTAAAGGTTAGCATTGACTGTAGTAAATTTTGGAAAAAATTAGCTTACTGTAGAGTAGAGGAATTATTAATGCTGATCGTTTTCAATTAGCGATTGCTTGGAGATCCCTACATAAACTGTGACGAGGAGCTAGGTTTAAAAGGTGGAGGATTCTGTGCTTTCATGGTTCACAGATGTTTAGGTCATCCACTTTAATTGGTAAAATGCTTCCCGCCACAGTTTGCGTATTTTAATTTTGCCCCTATTTCAAATCACATTGATCTGCACTTGTATTTTTTATGATCGATCAACTAGCTCTGTCACATTTTGTGTTGTGAGTTTTACTTCTTTGACTTTATATTTTTATTTTCATATTATTCATAAATTTCAAATCAAATATTGATTTTTGAGCCTTCCAAAGAATGATCAATAGAAGAATCGTACCATCTCATGAGCGAGCAGCACCTTCAAATTGGCGTTTGTTCATTATCCAAGATATTTCACCGTCACCGTTTGAGATTTGATATTAATGTCCGGTAGTTATTACTTTGTCAGAAGAGCCATGCTTCCTTTTTTTGTTGATTTCTGTCTGAAGATTCATCATTTTAGGTTATATCCCCCACCGGATTTCTCTCACTTCTTTTAGCACGTCTCCTATATCATGTCACACAATGAATTCGATATTAATTGCTTCTTGGCATACTTTTCATTCAATACTATTTACTTCTTTACTTTTAATTTTACCCCGTTTACGATTTCTTTCAGTTCTAGTCGCACTCTAGTGTCTCACTTAGCCTATCTCTTTCCTAAACTTTTACATTTGTCCCAATATAATTTGATCAAGTTCTTATTATTTTTCTACAACGATCTGTTGTATCTATTTGCAAATTTTATCTTAATCTCCTTGACAGCGTTCCTTTTATTTTTGGTTTTTAATTACGAATTTATATAGCAGCTGCAATTAAAGTAATTTAGCTCGTTTCTCTTTTTCCCATCCCACGCTTATGCCCTCTTTTCCCTAGAACCCGTTGGGAAGGTTCATATTACTCGAGTTTAGGGGACTGTTTTCTAAGAGAAAAACAGAACGGTGCATCACTTAAGAGGGCTTGAATACGTCTATCATCCAGCCAGGTCTGTTGGTAACGTATGTGACCGACTATAACAAAAAAGTTACATGTCACATGTATGACAGATATTTACAAATTTCAAACCGATTCTTTAACAGTCAGATGCAGAGTTAACTGACTGCCACAGGTATATCTATTTATTCCAATCGCCTCGTTCTCCGTAGAGCAGGCAGCCATGCACAAACTTTTTCCTAAGCACTGTAAGACTCTTCCCGCAACAAGCGTTCTCACTTAACACCGTACATTCAGCGCGAACCCCTGCCTTGGTCTCGAAACGACGTAAGCACGTTTTTGCTTGCTCTTTGGAAGAGCGCACCGGCTACGTTCTTAGTGTTGTTTTTCTTGCAGACGACTTTGTTCTTTTTTTTGACGATGTGTTTCTTTTTCATGTTTTTTATTTAAACGAGGTTGTTCTGTTTTTTGGAGACGTTCTTCTTCTTTTTGGCAATATTTTCCTACTATTTGTTTTTCTCTGAGGCGTCGCTCGTCTTCTTTTTGGTGACTTCTTTTATATGTTCCATAAAATCAGTCAATGTTTTGTTTATTGTCTATTTTGTTGAGAAGTTCGTTATAAACTTCTTTTCTAAAGTTATATTTGATAATGAACTCCGTTTTCTGCTATTCCTTCTAGTTTGCAAATAGAATGTTCTAAAACTTTGTCCAAAATTTGGTTCCAAACTTTTTGGATGACAAATTCGATTAAAATGTCAGTTTTTCGTAACTTCTTTGGCTTACAAATCGAATGTTCTAGGACTCTGTCGAAAATTCAATTCTAAGCTTCTTTGTTGATGACAAATTCGATGATGAAGTTAATTTTTCTCTATTTCTTCTAATGTCCCAATAGATATTCTAAAACTTTGCCGAAAATTCACTTTGAACATTCTTTCCTGTTGAAAAGTTCAATGCCGAGGTACTTTTTTGGTTATTTTTTCTAGTTTACAAATAAAATTTTCGGAAAATATTATGATAATTTCACTTTTGACTCACACCACTTTTCACTAATTGATTTCAATTCTTTATTAACTACTTGCCTACACTTCCACTGTTAAAATACAACTAACTTGTATCTGCTACGCTACCAACTTGAAGAACACACAAGAATAAAAGTCTAGAATCTCACTAGAGACATGACTAACAAGATGTTATTTCTATAAGGACAGAGTCGTATTCAGGCAGTTCTCATTTTGCTATGTTAAAATGACTTGAAAAAAAAACGTTTTATTAGAAATAAATCAAATTATCTTTAAAACTATTACATTCAATGTTTTTTACGCTGGTATGCAACACTGATTCTGATTCTGAACAAGTCTTGTAGTTTCAGTTGCTCTGGCTATTCTGACCAAATATTGTTATTTAGAGCCGGAGCGATTCTCTCCGGTAACTAACATGTTCCCTAGTGTAGAGTTGAATAGAAATATTTATATTGCCACGAAATATTAACACAAGAAAATTACAATCTTTTACAAAATGCTAAAAAGACACGGTATAGAATTCGCCTCCTCTGGTGGAGATGGTAAATTTTTTTCTTTCTCCACACGTGTGTTTCCTTTTTATTAAATTTACACTAAATTTTGATGGGAGACTGCGTGAATAATAAAAATACAGATGTAAAACCTCTTGATTAGCAACTTTTCCATATTCAGTAGCTTTTGTGTTTTATTGAATTTTTCCAATCAATGACTATTCGGTAAGTTTTCCTGAGTTTCTAACCTTACGAAATTGAGTGACGCCCTCTATTATAAACTCACGAGGTTGCACAGAAATGATGAGCTACTATATGTACTATGACTGCCTCAGTTTAATAATATATAAATATTTTTCCTTCATCACAAAAAGTACTAGCATATTGGCATATAGATGAAGAGATCTGTTTGGTTACATATTATACCAAATCAAATGTTCCAAAATCAGACTATCTACATCACAAATAGCGCTAACAACGTTAGTATTTTACTGTTTATGCTTTTAAAAACTTTCTTTTAAAAGCATATTCTTTTGTTCTGAAAGTATTGGAAAGTATGTAAATTAATCACATTCCAAGGCGAATATTTTCTGTAACAAATTTTTTTTTTGGAATATTTTTCACTTTGCTACATATATAACAGGGATGTTGATTATTTTTGGGAAAATATTGAAAACCATGCATAAATATCTAATGTAGAGCAATATATTTAATATTATTTTTTTTTAATACACCTAATACTTTTAAAATCATTTTAAATTCCGTTTCAAATTTTTCTCCAAAGAGCCAATACTTGTCACTTGACGGATGCGATGTGTGCAGTATAGCAGTACTACAATAAATAGGATAATGTAGCTTGAGCTAACCTGCAGGTATCCGGCACTTGTGTCTACACAATCTAAAATGTATTTTTGTCTTATATTAAAAGTAATTAATTTTCAAGTTTTCAAGGATGGAAATTGGAATTTTGAAGTTAGAAATAAATTCATCAAAATTTAGTAACTTGCATGGAGTTCTTCACATTTTTAAATTCAGTAGAGCAAAAATTACTATTTTTTGCGAAAGAATTGGCCACCATAAAACAATCAATTCTTGGAAAATGCGACCTATTTGCCTTAATAAATCCACTTTCCATCATGGGAAAACTTCTTAGGATCATTTTCCAAGGGAGTACTAAGCAAATTTCGAAGAAATTTTACGAAAATCACTATAAAATAATGTTATCCTAACAATGTAACCTCGGACAGCGATGAACAAGTGATGTCATGCACTTAGATTGGTGTTCGTTGTCACGTAATTTGAGAGTGATTTAATTACATTTTGATTATTAAATGAAAATTAAGTTCCTTAAAATTAAGAAAAATATTGTGTTTTATAGGATTTCTATTATGGAAACTACCGTTTCGGAGCAAAATTATATTTTTATTTGAATAGAGTCAACATCCCTTTTCTACTTAAAATGGTATTTTAAGTTTTAATTACGCTTCTGGCGCTTTAAACTTGACTTTTTACATTCTAATAGTGTAATGAAACAAATGTTAATTATTTTTCATTGTTCAATGTCAACTATATTCTATTAAAATAAATAATTAAATAATCACTCTGTGAATAGATTTCCCGTGGGGATAGGGTAGTTATATTTTTTTTTATCGCTATCCACAAAAGTCTAAAGGAAAAATAAATCAGTTATCGAGCTTAACTTTTATGATCTTTGTCGTTTAAATGTTTTCTTAAAAAAATACATAAAGTCAGTTAATTTATGAAGACGTAATAAGACCCTCTCTTAAAATTGCCTATAAATCTGTCTAAGTAATCCTGCCCTGGTTATGTAAATAAAACCGAAAGATAAGGGAGGTTTATAACATATGGTATCTGCACAAGCCGTTAAAATGTCTTAGAATATTGAACGATTTTCCCATTATTAGGAAACAAAGGAATGACCAAATAAACTCACTATAATAGAAATATATCGTTTGACCATTTGTAAAAAAAAATTTGGATTAATCACTGTTTTTTCTATTCACAAGAAATAACGAGTTAAGATGTTTGCAGCCAAGAAAAGTGAATAGTTTTTTTACAGTCTTTAACATATATTCTTTTCGTTGTAGGAAGACGTAGGTTAGTTTGTTTTACTACTCTGTTATATAAAAATTAGGATTTAGACGCTCAGAGGCCAATTCGGGAATCAAACATCCGGTATAGAATAGCTAACGCCCTCAGCACGTAACAATCGAAACCTTCGAACTTTAAGGGAAAGAAATTGACATTTACAGGGTTCCATCGGCTAATATGGGTACAAATGGGAAGCAGAGGGGTGTCGAGGGGGTGTAAGATTCGAAGAAACTCTTTTAAGGAATAGTAAATGTCAGTCATAATTTGAATGTCGTTAGAACGGTACCGTGAGTACCAGTGCCGTAGAATAATTACGTCACGGGTATAATCGTCGGGAAAGAAGGTTATCTTTGTTTATTTTGGGAAATTAAGGGATTATCGTGAGTTATTGTAGTGGGGCATTTCGTGATTTTCATACGGCTCGATTAAGTAATATAAATAGCTGTTTTTTCGCGTTTTATTTCTTTTTCTGTTCAATATTTTAGTAAGCTATTTATACGTGTTTTTTTTTCTAAATTGGGTTTTATATTTTTGATTATTAAATCGGCCAAGAAGAGCAATTATGTTAGTTTTCGTAATTGTTATTAGTTTTAAGTTTCTTATTGTAAATAGTTCGTTTTTCCATTAATTTTTGTTAAATAGATTTGAATGTTTTGAGAAACTTGTTTTATTCAATTTAATTAAAACCTTCACGCGAATTAACTTGCGGGCGCGCTGTTGCAAGACCTACAAAACAAGAGATGTCTTCTGATCAACTAATTAGCAGCCTTTCCTGAGTTCTGAAGTTCTGAGTTGTGGTTGGTAAGCTTAAATAACCGTAGTTGTTTGGTACTAAAGCTGCAAGAGAGAAGATGCACAACCAGACTTCCAGAGTGTCTTTATTAGCGTAAAATTTAATTATAGGTTATCAAAATAAGTACTAATTAATATGGGGCAAAAAATGATTATAGATAAAATGATTAACGCTACCACAATATATCATTTGCAGGAGTCTATGATCAAATTCTATCACAATAGAAGCATGATAATGATTTAAAGATATTTTAGTTAAAGAATATAATTTTGATGTATTTTTAGGCATTTAATTTTTCTGGTGAATATTGATTAAGGTAGTGTTTTATAGTTTTCATGTATAGTTGACTTTTATTAGTATTTCACATTAAAATTTCCTGACATATTTTAGTACAGGTAGTAAATCAAATATACGGTCCGGTTCAATTTCTATTAATGTTTACAAACACGAGAGTTTCAAGACTTTATTTCCAATATTATGGTTAACAATCGGTATTGAATGATATTATACCATACATAGTGAACAACTTTTCAAAATTGTGATGAATTTTAATCATTCATGATTTTGTTTATGTTAATTTCCATTATTCAGTCAATCATATAATGTTGTATTTTCGAAAATACTGAAGGAATATCCCCAAATCAGACCATTTAACCTAATATTGCCATTTTTTTTTAATTCACTTTATGAAGTTTGAGTATTATTTATAAGTAGAGATGTCATAGAGACCTTTTAATTAATTTAACATACAGGTTGTAGTAAAAGTTATAAATTTAGATCGAAATATTTCTGATTCGGTGTAGAAATATGATATCGCTTAGCATAGTTGCTTGAAATATTTTATTCTATGGTGGATTAACAAAGAGTAGAAGCTTTAGTATCGTTGAAATATTTTATAATAAATTCTAGAATTCTTGTCAACATGGTGAATGAAAACTAAATCATTGAATATATTTAATATTTATTGGAAGCACGGTCTTATGTTTTTGCGGTTAATTATTTATTTTCTAGGATAAATTTTTTTGAGGCCTCATGTTTGAGACTTTATATCCAGATCATTAGTTAGAAAGTTAAAATGTAAGTAATTTTAATAATTTAAGATTTTTCTAAGGATATATTTACATTAACTGTTCGTATACCTTCAATTCATCCATGTTAAGTTTATGTTAAGTAATTGGACCACGGTATTATCGTTTTATTAGATTCGGAGGCTACAGCTTCTGTACTTGTTAAGGAAGGACAAGACATTTTGGAACAATTTTATTTAGAAGTGTAATGGGCAAATTTTGGGATATGTTGGAAGTTTAATTGACTTCCTAATAGTATCGTAACAATTGTCAAGTTTTTACAGATTCGAAGTTTCAAACAAAGATTATAATTAATGTTAATTAAAATAATCTTTTGTTTCAAATATTATCATCTGGTGAAACATTTCAATAGGATTTTGCAAAGATTTTTGTTGATTTTGGAAATAATTCGTGGTGTGTATTAGATAATTTAGTATATCTGAATGTACGTAGAGTTAAAAATTTTCAAATTTTGGCTTTGATCGTGTGTACTTTTAAAGTAGGAAATCATATATGGCGTAGAAATAGAGTTTTTTCTGACATAGCAAATTAATTTGGTAGCGAAGTTAGATAACAAAGATTTTTAAATTTGATTATCTAGCTTAAAAAGGCTGGATGAATCTAGAACCGGTACATAACATGTTGAGGACCATAGGCAGTATTGTGTCAATGATTTAGTAGATTTGGAATATAGCGCTGTATCATTAAACTTATTACGTAAAAATAATATAAAGGAGAGGCGCAAATTAAAAACTGAAGAGTAAACACACTTTCTTAATTTCCAAAAAACCAGAATTTGCTTCTTCTAATTTATGGAAAATATAACGAATTTTAACAATGATTGCTGCAAACACTGCTACAGTTTTAACAAATTATAAAATATTAAGCGATGGAATTGATCGACTATGGCTGAAAATCGGTTAACAAACAAAGTTTTTCTGAATAATTAAAGAGATTATAAAACTAATATTTATATACACACTGTGATAGATAAATTTAAATTCATAAGAAATAGAATATTTATTATCTAAACAAATTTTACCCATATTAGTACTGTGTTTAGAGTACGAGTTCTTTTTCGGTGATATGGCAATGTTTCTGGCCGTATGTTAAAAAAAAATATATCAACTTTTTTAGGTAATATTGCTTATTATGTAAAATTAACGGACACATGCGGTTCGTGGCTTACACTGGTATGTACAGTATGCGAAGTAGGGGACGTGGAGAAATAAGCAAGAAAGACGATGATGAGAAAAACATGGGGCGAAAGGGGAGTAAAAAAAATAAGAAAGGCCTACAACAAAAAATAGATTTAGAACATTTAAATTTTGGATTATGAATGCGGTATGTATGTTTAATTATATTATTATTCTAAATATTTCCACAATTACTAGTATTTAAAATAGTAATAAAGAAAGTAAAGGCAGGGTGTTGGGTGGCGTTTTTATGATGAAGAAAAAAAAAAGAAAAAATGGATATCGAGTTTATTCTCGGTATTGACCAAATTCAAATTAGTAGAATTCTTGAGAGATATAAAAACTAATTATGTACTGAAAAATTTGGTCTAGGACCCGAAATGTCCACATTAAATATAGCAAAATTCTGAAAAACCTTTCTGGATGCAACTCTGCAAAGAAAATGTCCAAAAGTTTATACTCATCAAAAAGTTCTTATTGATATACTCTTTTGTAAGAAAGGTCGAGTCAGTTCTAACTGCAAAGTTTGTTGTTTCTGATACTTATATAATCTTGTTTTTTTTAGCGTAATAACAACTCTAATATGCAAAATAACTATCACGGGGGGAAGATGAAAGTGCCCAAAAGCTTTGTGGAGGATCCGACAGGAAGCACAGAGCTTTCACTCAAACATCTGTGGAGACTGAAGGTAAATGTTTTTCTGCCCACTCGAGGTTTCTAGAAGACGGTGATAATAAATTATTTAGTATAGACAGGATCATGGGAAGTAGTAAGGAGTTATGTTTTTCCAATCGAACCGAAAATACAATTTAATTTAAGACTTTCTGTCGCATTATTTTATGCCGAGTTACTCTGTACAAAACTAGTATTTTCATATAATTTAGGTACAGGGGGAGTCCTACCAGCTAAACATGCTAACGACGAAGACCGTCAAAACAATTACTATTCATTATATCCTAATTGTGAATCCAATTCCAATAAAGACAAAAATATTGCCAATCTTTTTCTTTATTGTAAATTTGACCCAAAAAAAACACATAAAAGATGAATGAGATTAGTATTAATTTATTATTTTTATACAGATTTATTCCGGGCAAAATAAAAACGTAACAACGGTTTTAAAAAACATAAATTGCCGTCTAAATTTGTGTATACTTATTGTCACAAGTAATAAGAATGTAGCTCATAGTTGCATTTCACACTCGAATGTGTTTACTTTTATTTCTAAAACACTAAATTCCTAAAGCTAGATGCCTTTAGAAATCTACAATCTTGTACCTTTCTTACAGTGGATATGAAAGGATGAGTCTACTATCAAATAAATCTAAAATATGTAAGATAGTTTGGCGTTTTGATGATAAAAAACTAACATTTTTAACTCTTTATTGTACTGCTCGTGTCTACGATGACAACTCTTGCTTGCCATATACATTAAGTCATGGTGTCCTCGCTGTTGGTTATGGAATGTAAGAAGTCAAAAATACTGTATTGTCAAAAACTTCTGGGGAGGAAACTTTGAAAGTGGAAACTTCAGACTTTTGAGTGGAGTTGCTGAGTTGCTAAAAACAAGCTAAATGTAACTATGAACTCATAAAAAATGAGAATTGTAAATATAATTTTAATATATCAGTGCAAATGTATAATAGTTTTTTTTTGATAGCTAATATATTATAAAGTATATCAGTATTACTAATCAATGTCAATTTCAGTTTTTATGGTTCAAATATTATTTATGTTTACTCGTAAAGGTTAACCGGTTCTGCAAATTGGGACTTATTTTTGATTTACCTTTGGTTCTAGAGTTAAAATTAATTAATATCATAACAGAAAATCCGTATCCATTAACACTATCGGTAACTAGTTTTTTTCGCTGTTATGGTAGTGCTTCTGGTCGTGTGTTAAAATATGTGCTTTTTTACTATTATTAGTTATTTAGAATTAACTGATAGTCTTTTTTTATTTTTTCTTGTAATTAAGAATCACTCAAGATCTTTTGAAAAGCTTTTATTTAAAAATAAATTTTACAACAAATAGTATTGAAGCTTTTATTAACAAAAATAATGTTTTTAAAAACACAGAGTGTTGCTCTAAATTTTGGCTGCGCTTCCTTCCCCGAATCTAAATATATGGCATATCCAACTCTATGTAATGGTGCACTTGAACGACACCTTTCCATATGTAGAGCAAAATTGTGTCCCAATTGAGGAGAGTTGCCCATTCTGCAAGTAAGAGTCTTTTAAGGTTGTAGTTAAAGTATGTGGATACAAACAAATAAATTGATTTTGCAGATGAAGAGATGAATTTGTTCTACTTTATGCTGTTGTTATTGTTGCTTTCTATCACTTAGTATGAAGCAGGTTAGACTCGATATTTTTTTTTGTATTTAGCTTATTGTCAGAATTACAAAGAATATAACTCATAGTTGCATTTCACACTCGAATGTGTTTACGATCAAATTAAGCTAAAATTTATAAACTAGTTTAGCGTTTTTATGATAGAAATCTATCAATTTTTAGCTTTGTATTGTATTGCTCGTGTCTACGAAGACGATTTTTTGCTCTCTATATACATTGAACCATGATGCCGTTGATGTTGATTATGGAATAGAAAACGGCAAAAAAATATGGATTGTCAAAAACTTCTGGGGAGGAAACTTTGATGAAAGAGGATACTTCAGACTTTGAGTTATCAGAACGAATGCGGAATTGATGAAGACAACCTAAATGTAATTATAAACTAATAAATAAAGAGAATTGTAAATGTAACTTTAATATATCAGTGCAAACATATAATACTTTTTCTTGACAGCTAAAATAATGTTTAGTTCAGGTTACCGTGATTCGTAAAAAATAGTATAATTATTTTTTATGCATATTTTACTTATTTTTATATTGTGTTTAGAGTATAAGCCTTTTTTGGTTTTATGGCAGTGTTTCTGATCCATATGTTAAAAAAAATTTATCAACCTCTTTAGGTATTATTGTTTGTTATTTAAAATTAACGGATAGTGTTTCTTTTAATTTTTTTTGTAATCAAGAATTATCCATTTCCACTTTTATTTCAAAATAAATTTATAACAACTAGTATTGAGGCTTTAATAAACAATAATAATAGTTTTAATAAATATAAAGCACCCGCCTAAAATTTGCTCCGCCTCTCCACCAGAGATTCAAAATATATCGCGTAGCCAAGTATATTTAATGGTGGAGAACTTGGACGACATTTTTCTGTATGTAGAAAAGAATGGTCTCTCAACTGAGGATAATTACCCATTCTGCAAGTACG